>CM057813.1:3609240-3929240 GCA_030067965.1 Latrodectus elegans
ATTTAATATTTAATGGAAGTTATTTCCTGTATAACTGAGTTTGGCTTTTTGCAATTTTATAAGAAAAGAAACTTTTGTATATTTTATTGTATTTAATATTTAATTGAAGTTATTTCCGTTATAACTGAGTTTGGCTTTTTTCAATTTTATAAGCCAAGAAACTTTTGTATATTTTATTGTATTTAATATTTAATGGAAGTTATTTCCCGTATAACTGATTTTGGCTTTTTTTCAATTTTATAAGCCAAGAAACTTTTGTATATTTTATTGTATTAAATATTTAATTGAAATTATTTCCGGCATAACTGAGTTTGCCTATTTATTATTTCATAATCCAAGAAACTTTTGTATTTTAATGTATTTAATATTTAATTCAAGTTCTTTCCTATATTGCTGAGTTTGCCTATTTCCAGTTTTATAATCCAAGAAACTGTTAGATTTGTTGTTTGAATTAAAATTATTTAGTGAGATATTTGTATAACTGAAATGATATAGAATAATACGCTAATTTTTTGGATTGCACTACAGATGTAATGACCAAAGAACCAACTTTCTATACTAAATAGAGATTTGATATTTTTTAAATGGATTGGGTTAAAATCCGTTAGATTAAATCAAATTTGGGGAAATCAAACACATCAGTGAAGTGTACACGATGAAAATAATTAAGCGAATTGGAAGAGTATTAGGAAGATGTTCTTAAAGGAGAATGATGCCTTTAAGATTAAATAGAAAGTAATTACTTTTATTAGGTTAGCTTCCTCGATTAATTGGTTGAATAAGAATTGTATCTTCAAATTAGTATTGTAATTTTAGGAAGCAGTATATAAGAGGAAATGAAGGGGGAATTAATTAGTGTGTAACTTATTACTTCCTTCATCATGATGTTTGTACCTACAAAACATTCAACCACTTAAGATCACGCTTAACTGCCTTAAAGTGATTTTGTCGTGGGAGATAAAATCTTATCTGGAGATCAGGATCTGACTCATTATAGAAGTCCTCAATTTAATGGAAGGGATTAACGTGAAAGTTTTGTTTTCAAGAACATTATGATCCTGATTGAATTAGTAATTATCTCCGGGTAAGTATTGCTTGGGAATTGACAACGAAATTCATAATGCACAGTTTTGAAGCTATCTAAATCTTTACAGAATGCGTTAGTAACAATTAGTAAACTGAGCAGCAACCTGTTGATAGTTTCTTTTCCAATGCACGGTTGATGCTAGGATTAATGCATTCAGCGCTAGAAAAGGCGAAAGTGATATTAACTTATACAGTGTAAAACTCAGAGGGGGAGGCCATCTTTGCCCCGAAAGTGAAAAAGTTGAGAAACACACACAGAGAAAGGAACATCCATGCCCAAAAGAGGTTTCAAACCAGGGACATACTGCTTCAAAGTTAGGGTCGCTAACCACTCCGCTATCGGACGTCAATTGTTGATAGTTAATGTAATAATCGTTAATGCTATCGGTATTTATTCAAATGAAGCAACCCATGTTTGCCTGGATAATGAATATCAGATTACGCGATGGGCAAAATTAGAATCAGCGATAAGTTGCACACTATAATAAACTTCTGTGTAGCTATAAGATGGAATTATAAACATCACACAATGATAATATTAGGACAGAGTTCAAAGTTTTGAAGGTTTTTTTTTGAATATATGTCTGAGATTAAACATTTACTGTATTGTGAAAAATGTGTTGCGAAGCTCTTCTCTTTCTTGTGTGTCATCAAAAGAAACAATTTTAAAAGAACAGAATATTCAGTTCAAACATTTTGCTTCCCTTATCCACATTGATTTATTTCACTATAGTGTAAAACTTAAATAAAATTTCTTAAAAGTATTTTCAGAACATAAAAGTATATACCAACATGCGTTTTTCGCTATGCATTATAAAGAAATTTACTTATAGAAAAAATTATCTGGGCCGTTTAGCTTGGAAATTAAGGCATCAGCCTTCCGCCTGAAATGGTGGGGTTAGATTCCCAGTGCCGCTGAACACCCACCGATGACATGCGATACGTTCTCGTTACATCTGTAGAATCGAATCACCATGGATGTAATAGTCTAGAGAAAATTGTCTCTCCCTTCAAATCAAAGTTGAGAGAATGGATACCCTGGTGGTGCCATCTATCGGAGGAAACTTAGAGTTAAGTCGTACTTTCGCCTTCGACAATGCTTTGCAGTAGACTAGGTGAAAGTACGTCTTTGTTGTAGACTCCTACAATCGATGGCAGCACCAGAGGATACACTCCCTCAGTTTTGACACTGATCTGAAGAGGAAGCAAATTTTCTCCAGACCATTACACCCATGGTAACTGCTCAACGATAGACAATAGGAGTTTAGCTTTCATGAACTTAACGAGCACGTATATTGTATGTACTTGGTGGGTATATTTAAAGGTAATAGGACAATACATATCTAAAGATACATTATGATGTCGAATTTGAAACTGAGAATATGGTAGCGTAAGCTAACAAAGGCAAATTATTTATTTAAAATATTCATTAAACTTTTAAATGTTTTTTATCTTAAAATAAATAAAATGAAAACATCATATATACCTGTCCAATTCTGACAAATTCTACTTGTCTTGCTTCTTCTTTTCTTCGGGATGTTTTCGATGCGTCAGAAAGGACATCACTGAACGCCCTTCTATTTAACATTGTCTGGAAAAGAAAATTGTGTCATTTATGCATTACTGAACTTGATTAGTTGTATCAAGTCAAATTAGTTTTTGACTATTTAACAAGTTAAAACTATAAATGTAAAGTTTCTTTACGGAAAAGTCTTGAATACTTTAGAGTTGAAATAAACAGCAACAATAATATGTACGTTAATGTAATCTAAATTAAATTAATTAATTAAGTTTGATCTTTAATACTGTTAAACTTTTGTTTTCACTAGCATTTCTAAAACATGTTGCTCTAGAAATTAAAATGGTTTACCGTATACGTAGGTGCACTTTATCGTGTCTAGTCGTCATGTACACGTCTAGGTGTACATGACGCATTTTCCTTTGAAAATAGACCTGAAAAACAGAGTATATCTTATATATCGACACTCAATTTTTTGACTTCATCTGGACTGGAAATTTTCTTTATTCGAAAGAATGCTCTTTTTCTGGTTTCCTCACGATTTATGGAAACGTTAGTTACATAGACTTCAAAGTAGTCTATGTAATACATGCACTTGCGCATGCGCTGTCATCGACGATCACAGCTGGGTTGGTTTAAGCATTTTAATTTTTTAACATCTAAGTGCCTGAAATTACTATTGCTTAATTTTTTTAAACTGGGTGGCAAGGGACAGAGGTTAAGAATGATGGCATTAGTAATTGCACTGAATGATACAAAGGACATTTGTTGTATGAGAACTCAAATGCTGATATAGAAAGGGCTTCAAATGACTCTTCATTTAAATTTAAGATGAGTGTCTGACCAAGAAAAATAAAAGGTTTCTTTCTTGAAGAAAATATGTACTTGCAGAAAGTATTACTTAGTAATTGTGTTATATAATATTTAAAATAATTTAAATTCATTATAATGGTCAGTAAAAAAAAGGTTTATCCTTCAAAACGGGATCTTGTATAACGGTAAATCTTTATCTTGTATCTTTTATAACGGTAAATATGGTAATCCTGAATGTATATGTTCGCCATTATTTACAAATAAAATACTCTATGCCTTTTGTACAAAACTTTACAGCAGTTATTAACAAGTTATAATGTCACAAAAACAAATAAAAATGTGATTTTCTCAATCATAAAAGCAGTAAAACTTCCGTGCATGACAAAAAACAAGCAAAAATATACAGTGTCTCACAAAAACGATGGGACACTTGTGCTTTACAAAAGAAAATTGTAATAAAATAAATTAAAATTACATGGAAAAATTTTTTGTTGGCGTGTTTCATATTTAAAGTCAGTAGCAATTATTACATAAGATAAGTTTTGTCAAAATATTAAAATATTAATTAAATAAAAATACATTTGCTTAGAACTGAGCAAAAAGAAGCTCACAAAAGTGATGGGACACTTACTTTTCCATCAAATATTTATCCAAAAATTTTACTTTTTAAAAGGTTTTAATATTTTGTTGGATTTCTTTTTACTTTTTTAAGCATGATTTAATCTTCTTGGGATGGATTTGACTAATTTTTTTGTGATTTCTGGAGTGATTTTACCCCATTCTTCTTGAAGCACCGATTTTAATTGTTTTGAAGAAATGGTGTGTTTCTTGATTTCAATTCTTGTCGAATATTCTGAATGGGATTTCAGTTTGGAGATTGCGATGGTGTTTTTATTATTTCAGGACACTTATACAGCAGCCAGAGTCTAACGCTCAAAGCATTGTGCTTGGGGTTATTGTCCTGGTAGAATTAAAAATCGTTATGAAAATTCAATTTTTGTGCTGAATATTTCAAATTTTGTTTTAGAAATGTCAGTATACATGTACTAATCCATTTTACTGTCAACAAAAACAAGATTACCAACTCCAGTGGACGACTTACACCCTCATACCATAACTTCTCCACTACGATGTTTTAGTGTTGGCACCAAGTTCTGTTTACGAAATTCTTCCCTCGATTTTCTAAAAAACCAAGATTCTACGGTAAAAACAAAATATATTAAATTTGCTCTCATCAGCAAATATAACTTTATTCCAGTAATCAGAATTTTTATTTATGTTGGATTTTCCAAAAGCCAGTCTGAGTTTTCTATTCTTTTCATTTACAATGAATTTTTTCCTGGCTACTCTACCGAGATATCCAACACAGATCGAATTACTCTTTTAATAGTCTCAGGATTAACAATACTCCATATAATGCTTGTAATTCAGCTGCAACTTTAGAAGCACTCATTCTTGGATTATTTTTAATAATTCGAACGATCATTCACTTTATTCCATTGGATAGCTTTGATGGTCGGCCATGTTTTATTTTATTCTGAATCATATGATTCTTTTTATATCGTTTAATGATATTGAAAGTTGTTGAATGATTCAAGTTAACTGTTTCAACAGTTTCTCTAATAGATTTTCCACTTCAATATGTCGATTAATAAGTAATTTTGAAATTTCAGGCGAAGTTTCTTTTTGTTTAGCAAAAAAAAGCAGCAGATCTTCGGTTTCGTTTACGAGATGGCAATCCTGTTTGATTTCACAAGAGTTTAACTTCCATGCGATGGCAATTTGAACGTGCTTTAAAAAGAATACCTTCGCCTGTTAAGCCACGTTGTTTAAACTTACGTATAAGGACAATCTAAGACTGAAAACCGCTAAAAAACAAAAAAATTCCAAAACAATCTGGAGAGAAATATTGCAGACGACTTTATATATTATTGCCAATTGCTGTTGAGTAAAAATAAAACCACCAAAAATATTTTATTGCTTATAGCAGTTGATTTTTGTTGCATATCTAATGGTGTCCCATCACTTACGTGTTTGCTCCGTTTTAAGCGAGTGTATTTTTACTTAATTAATATTTTAATATTTTGACAAAATAAATTTAGTAACAATGTAATAATTGTTACTGAATTTAAGTGTGAATCACATCCACAAAAAATTTGTACACATATTTTTAATTAATTTTATTACAGTTTCCTTTTGCAAAGCACAAGTGTCCCATCATTTTTGTGAGACACTGTATGTCTAAGTGAGGTATAATTTAAATCACACTTTTATAGCCTTTGACTTCTTTAAATGGCGTGTTTTAAATATTTTTATTAAAGTAAATTTCTCTAATTTTAAAACATCATTAAAAACTCTAGCGTTGAAGAATGCAATTTTGAAGGAAAATTTTGAGGTTTTTCTGCAGTTTACAAACCAATATTCAAACAGAAAACAAAAGCTGTTGAATGCAGTTTTCGTTTTTTTTTATTCATGAAAATACTTGATGTCAGGTTGATTTAGTTTACTTACAATGACAACTAAGAAAAAGGAAAAAAATTAAAGAAATTAATTCAAAATATTCAAGAAATTAATTCAAAATATCTAATAATTTATGGTATTGAAGAAATATTTAACGATTTAGAAATGTTGCCAAGATGATGTATTATGACATGTGGTATGATATATAGACTAAAGTTGCCAAATTAGAATTATCTGCATAATTCTTATTGGTCTCCACATCTATGACGTAATAAAAAGCAGGTTGCCAGATACATAAGAGAATCCGCCAAGTATATCACGAATTTGACATCAGTGACAAATATTTTTATGATGGATTTTTTACCATTTTATGGTGTCATTAAACTTTTTTATTTTTGTAAGATATCATTAGATTTAAAGTATAAGTATTCAGCTTTTAAAAGAAATTTTTATGTGCATTTAGAGCTGATGTTTAGAAAAAAAAAAAAAAAAAAAAGCAGCAGAGCTTCGGTTTTGTTTACGAGTTCGCAATCCTGTTTGATGTCACAAGAGTTAAACTCTCATGCGATGGCAATTTAAACGTGCCTCAAAAAGTATGCCTTCGCCTGATAAGCCACACTGGTTAAACTTACGCGTAAGGACAATCTGAAACGACCTCAACAGATAACTCCCACCTGTTTAGCAAATTATAGGAATTTTGTAATAAGCATGGCACACCAGGAATTTACTTTTAGATAAAAGAAAACTCAATTGACTTAAAATTGCAAGCAATTTTCGTAAATGCTTTCGAAAAGATTACTTGTTTTTGTTCTTCAGCAAATTATGTAGAAAAACTGTAAGGATGATTTAAGAAGAATGAAAAGAAGACTCGTGTGGAGTAGATATATGAAAAACAAGTTTAGTGGAAGCACTTGGAAAATTAAGTTCTTACACACAATTGGAATTTAACAAAAAGGAATAAAAAAAGATTAATGTCTAAAAACATACAATTAAAAGGGATAAAGAAAACATTAGAATAAAATCGGAAAAATATTTTCAATGTATGTAAATACCAAAATTGCCTAAGTGAGAGTGCTATAGATGCCATGTAAATTTACATAATAAATGAAGCTATATATTTCATTTTCGAATAACAAATGCTTTATAAGTAAATATGTATTTTTTAAAATTTAAATTGAAACATTTTAATCAAGCATTTTGGCACAGATGCCGTATATTCTAGGATGCTAAGTTTTGAATTTTTTTGGCGATGAGGAAATGTTGCCCAGATGACGTATTGTGACGTGCAAGATGACGCAAATGCTAGAATTGCCAAAATAGAATTTTCTGCATATTTCTTATAGGTCTCCATCACTATGACGTAATAGAAACAAGGTTGTCACATGCATAAAAAAATCTGCTAAAAAATTACCAAATTCAGAATTTGGCATGCTGGATTATACGGCATTTGTGCCAGAATTTTATGAAATACAGAACGTAGCAAAGTTGATAAACAATATCTTTTTATGAATAATATTTTTGATTTAACAGAGAAATATAATGTAAATTAGACACATTTTAGTGCGGTACACATTCACACTACGACATATATAATACGCAAGACACGACGCTCAACGGAAGATTATTTCAAAAGAGCAAAGAATGTGAAATAGAAATTAAATTTTGAAAACCTTTCTAAATAGCACCCAGCATGAGAACTATAGAAAAGTTTAGAGTTTGATTTTATCCAAAAATACTTATTAAAAATTATTAAAGTTTAAAATTTTGAAAAAGTATAAAATTAAAAAATTATCCTAAAAAATTTAGTAAATGCTTAGACAAAATTTACTTAAAAGAATACATTATTTTAAAGAATGTTTTAAATTTCGTATTTTTTCATAACAAATATTAATTACTTACCCCTCTATTTTCAGCCATATGCTCTGTATAAAGATCCTTTATTAGCATGTCTAAAGTTCTCTCTCTTTTTTGTGCAAAAGTTGGTGTGTTAAATGCAGCTTTTTCTCCGTTTATAACTGAAACAATATTTATTTAAAATTAATTAATGTTACATAACATTAATATATCATATCGAAAATCATTTCAGGATATATATGGAATTAAAAATTCTCCATATAATCTGAATTAACTCAGAAATTAAAATAGTCAAGTCATCTTACATAAATGTTTATGAAAAGGGTATAATAAGAGCTTTTAACAGTTATAAATGCAAACTATGCATTTCTGCTTAGCTTTATAGAAGCCTAAGTGAGAATTAAAAATGTATTTTCATATTAATCCTTATTTCTATTGTTATAAGTAATATCTCTTTATATTATATTCTAAAATTGTAGGATTTCGATCCAAGGTTAACTGAGAACAGCTGCTTAAAATGAAATAAATGTCAGGTTTCTAGATAACTTAAAAATATCTTTCATTTTAATTATAGCCTTTCTACGTCAGATTTAGTTTATATATATATATATATATATATATATATATATATATATATTATAATATATATATATATATATATATATATATATATATATATATATATATATTATAATATATATATATACATATATATATATATATATATATATATATATATATATATATTATAATATATATATATATATATAGCATCCATGGGAAATATGTATAGTAAATAAAACAGTTCCATTTTTACCAGCGTTCAAAAATTATATTTAAACTGATATTAAATTAAATTTGAATTTCCTGTACATAAAAGAATTTTTATATGATTCACTGTCAAACATTGATTTTATTTGACATTTTTAGAATCATAATTGATAACAAAAAATCTTGATTGATAAATGGATCTTTTCATGAAGCTAAAAATATTTATTCTGCATTATGATTTAACCATTCAAATGGTTACGTACTTAACATAACCTTCTGATTTATTATTCTGTTTATATGAAAAGTAAAAGTGAGTAAAAAGTTATTTTTCTAAATGAAACTGGTATTAAATATATCCACCAATATTCCTATAACACTGCTTAAAAATCTTAGAATATCATGATTTTCTGAGAAATTTCTCCTTCGCATTCTAAGTTACAGGTGTATGTCGCTATGAATTGAATTTATCTGACAATAATATAGTTTGATTGATGTTAATATCTGGAGTTTATTAAGCTGGTATTTCATGAAACATATGTGCAACATATGTATAATGTAATTTAGCATTTCAGCTGATATCTTTGTGAGTTGTAAAAGATTTATTTTAATTATTCATTACCCAATGAATCAAATATTGAAGTTTTTAGATATTTGCAATCTCGATATGATTATAAAGAGATGAAGTTATATAAATGTGTGTGAATATGATATAATGCAAGCTATTCTATCTTTATATAAAATTCTTTCGGTCTTGTTAATGTTTTATTTAATATTACAATTATTTTGCTCAAGAATGCGAATTTAACAGGGACTATTGTTTGCACTAGATTCGGAAAAGCTACAAACGTGTGCTGGAAATGGAATTTATGAACTGATGAACATACTCTTTCTACTCATTTACGGAATTTAGCTGAAAACTACTGTTGAATATAGATTTAGATCACTAAAAATATCAAGATCGTATTGTGTGATCGAACTCATGAAGAGTTGAACTGAAGGAGAAAGTGATAACTATGCATTTTTAGTCCAACATGTAGATTAAGGGTAGCAAATGTTACTAATAATGTTTTGCAGATTTGAAATGAAAATGTAACCTTATTTGCCTCATAATTTATTTTCTAATTAAGAGAAAATTGTTTATTAAGCAAAATTAAGTTATTCTTTCCATTTAATATGAATAAGTAATCAAGTACAAATGTAATATATATATATTATTTATAATTATTCATCACTTAATATAGTTGTTATCATTGTAATATATTAATATTATACATCCCGCTTTAAATTCAAACCCTCATATTTCGAAAGAGTGTAGATACAAAAATAATGAGGCAATGCACAAAATCATTATTTATGGAAATTCAATTAATTCTATTTTATTTTATTGAATATTTTATTTATTAAACTTAATAAAATCAACTAATAATACATTCACGGAATTGGATACAGTAATTTTTTTACAGTAAAATTAGCCAGTTTTGAAATTTGCAAATATTATTTGCATAAATCGTTGCAAATATCGTTTGAGAGTTAACAAAAGAAATGAAGCATTCAATGTTTTATTTATTTAAAGTAATTAATTGATAAATCATTTCTTACAACAAATTCTTCAGTATTTTTTGGAATATGGAGACTTTAAAGTTATTCAAGAAATATTACTTACGTTTCACTAACAGAAACTCTCTGAATTCTTGATGATTCTTGAAGATAGGTGGATTTGGGAGAGTCGGACCGAATAAAGGCACTGACTCCTCTGAATACACTGACAATCTGAATTTAATAAATAATCAGTAAATAATAATTGTGGTCAATTCAGTAACTCAATTTAGCCAATTAGTAAATTAATTTGGTAAATCAGTAAATTTCAATAAATTAATTTAGTAAATCAGAAAATTTTCGAAAATTAGTTCAGTTAATCAGTAAATTTTATAAATTAAATGTAGTAAATCAGTAAATTTTAGAACATTAATTTGGTAAATACAACTAATTTAATAAATCAGTAAATTTTAACTGTCAATTTTGATACTAACTATATTATAAAAATACTAACTACTTTATAAAAATAGAGTAATTTATGTGTTTAACTTTCTACAAAAATAATTTATTAAAAATAGCCAATTATATATTAAGAGCAAATTTCTACGTTAAGTATTTTCAAACATTAAAGTGTTGAATTGAAAAAGAAAGTGTTATTATGCCAAATATTTTTAATTTTTAAGATTTTAGATTAATCTTTAATAACTTTTTTTTAATATATAATCTCTTAGACTAATCTTTATTTTACAAAAAGTTGTTTATGTCCTTTCTATAAAAAATTAAATAAAGACAAAGTATTTATTCAAATATTTTGCTTATGCAGAAATAGTTCATAGATTTCTCAGTAAAATAATTTGTGTTTAATTTCTTGTTCATATTTCACTGAAACAATTTTATCGTGGTAAACAACTATTAATGTGATTAAGAATTTTCAATGATTACAGTATAAGATTTTTCATTTAATTTCAAAAAAAAAAAAAAAAAAAAAAAAAAAAATAGACACTAATAAGGAAAATAAAAATAATTAATTTATAAAAGGAATACTATCTAATTTAATTTAAAATTTTAGATTTGTTATAAGTTTTATGTTTTATAATTAATTGTACGATCCTTATCAACATCTTATTGAAATACAATTCTTTCTCTTTAAATTAGGATATTATTGTTGTTAACTAAGATAAAACTAGGCTTATAAATTTATTGAGATTTAAATCAAACTATTTTTTCCTTCTTAAATTTAAAACGCATAATTTTAATCTATTAAGAATTGTTAATATAAAAAAATACGAATAATAAAAAGAGAATTATTGTAACATTTAAATTAAACGAAATATTTAAATATTATAAATAATTCAAAATAAAATGAAGTAAACAGACATTTACTTTATCTAAATTCATATTGCTATTGAAATTATTTAGCTGTTGAATTTGGAAAGTGGAAAGTAGATATCATGAGTTATCATTAGTTTAAAAGTTTCTGTTTATGTATACTTTAAGCAAGTAGTATTATTTATAATATTTTTATTAAGAAAGTATTGAAAGAAAAAGTATAAAAACTCAATATTTACCTATAAGAGTCTTCTTCTCGCTCATATGAGACAACTGCAAAAATATCTTTAAAACTATTAAGGGCATACATACACTGTTTACTTTTAAATATCACATTGCAATTATTTTTTAAAAATAGTGATCTTATTATACACAGCAAAGTCAGATAGTTTATTTTTAATTTAATATGCAGGTTACTTATAAATGGTAATTAGTTACATAACTAGGCATGTAAATAGTAATCAATAAAAATAACTAGAAAACGCTTTCTCTGAATATTGAAAAAAAAAATATTTTGCACATAATTTTAATAATACATAATTTTTAATCTCTATTTTTAATGAGCTCAATTTACTCAGGTCATGCACTTAAGAATTTTGTCAATTGCAAATCGTCGTTCTCATTACTGGAAGGTAGTGAGTTCGAATCCCAGTTTAACAAGAGATCCGTCGTGTTCGCTGGTTGGGGCATGTAAAAGTGAGCGTGGTGGCAATGTGATCCAAATGAAATGATACCTATGGGGGTGGCAGGCAAAGTACTCGGTATCTTCTGCTTAGTTCCTACTTTAAAATCACGAAGACTCCACCCGTCTATCAGATAGAGCCTAACTCAAGGCTAGGTACTGGTGCAACAACAACATGCAAATGAAGAATTCATATGTTGTGAAGTAAGAATATAATTTATTTTTTTCTAATAAGAATTTACTTCTTTTAATTCTTTTATTTTAATTTTTATGGTAAAAAAGCTGCTTACGTTACTTTATAATAAAACTTACTTATCTCTAAAAAATATATTTATTGAAAAGAGAGTTTAAAAAGTCTTTTAGCTTGTTTTTATATCAAGCTTTACAATTTTCCATTGAATATTTATTCAGATATATATTGGATGATATAATTATTCACGGTAAATTTAAAATTTGACTCTTGATGCAGCGGAAACTTAATTTGAATCAAGTGTTCTTGACTTAGTAAAATAAAGCATGATAAATAAATTATCAGATTCAGGAGCATTAAAGCGTTAAATACAAGACAAAATAGTTGAAGCGACGAAACGGTCTTCTTTCCTGCTAAGGAACGCTTTTTTATTTTCAAAGCAAACAACGCAACCTAATGGTTTGATAATTTAAGACACAGATTGCGCTTTCAAAGTGTGAAGCGTTACCATGGTA
Source organism: Latrodectus elegans (assembly GCA_030067965.1). NCBI lineage: Eukaryota > Metazoa > Arthropoda > Arachnida > Araneae > Theridiidae > Latrodectus > Latrodectus elegans. The sequence continues at coordinate 3,621,996 of CM057813.1, forward strand.
ACATATGCCCTTAACGTCTTGCCGAAAAGATATAATTAGATATTTGACCTTTTCCAATTCTCCAATAGGAATAAATTAATTGGTTTACATTTATCATAAAAGAAAATTTTTAATTCGCTGAAAACTTATAATTTAATAAAAATTAGGGGAAATATGTAATGGAGCTCCGAAAAAAATTAATGTTATTGGTTATTTTTTTAACTCGGTCGTCATTTATTTTGAATTAAAATTTTTGTAATAAATGTTTATGTACTTTATATAAATTGTTTTTTTCCCAAGAAATAAAATAAACTATATTGTTTGACATCAAAATTATTGAATCGTTTTTAAATGTAAATTATATTAAAATATAAGGTTCAATGTTTTAAAAAAATAAAACACATAAAATTTAAATTTTATTTCACTTTAAATGATATGCTAAAACTGTTTTACGAGTTATTTTGAGAAAATAAAGCAATATGTAATGCACTATATTATAAGTTATTGTTCCTCACACTTTTGCATGAATAACTTAAGTTTCGAATTTAGGATTATAAGAAATTTCACATAAATAAAAATTAATAATTATTTTATCCAAATAGTTTTAATAATAATTCTTCTACTTTTGGATAAAAAACAGTTTAAAATTTATTTTACAATTTAATAATCTAAACAAAATGAAAACGGAAAAATTTTTTCAGTGGATAATTTAATATGTAGGTGTAAAAATTTAGAACTTTAAACACACCCATTCAAAAACATTTTGTAATCAAAACTATTTTTTCAATAAATTTTCTAATCATTAATTAACAAAACAATTAATTTTCTTCTTTTTTACTTAAGAAATAAACTTTCAAAGAGAAAACTTTTTTCCTAATGCACGGCTGTCCATTAGCCTTTGCCCAATTCAGCTCTATAATAATTAAATGACGGCATCTCGTACAGTGGGTGAGCCCTCTTTGACCCGAAAGTGAAATGACTCAGAGAGAGATATCCATGCCCAAACAAGGACCCGGGACCGACTACTTCAAAGTTAGGCACGCTAACTTCTCCGCGATCGGTAAGATCGAAAAGAAGACTAACTTTTTAAATAATACGTTAAAAAGAAAAATTTAACATTTTCTGAAAGTATTTTGCAATATCAATTCAAGAAGGGAAAATAAAATATAATTCGACAATGTTTTGTATCATTCAAAAAATGTTGATTTTTAAATTTTTATAAATGTTTTACCACATAACTGAATTTAACACTTCTTTTGAACGCTAATATTTATTGAGCTTTATATTTGCATTATTGTCTCAAGGATATTTAAATTCAATTAACATTAGTTGTTTTTGTCTAATGCCAACTAGGCTGGCATTAATGGCTTTACAGCTCCACTTTTCCAATTGAACCATATTTTAGTGTGGAGTCCGATTTCCTCAGTATACACATGGCCTAGATACCCGTTTATATTGTAGGCACCCATTCAGACATACAAGGAAAGGAAAAGACAGGCTACACAGAGATAGAGAGTTTATCTATGCCCTATCTGGGATTCGAACTCAGGACTTCCCTATCAACAGTCAGGCACGTTGACCACAAGGCAGGATAAACGGTAATTAACATTAGTGATTTTAATGAAAAGAATATTTGATCAGAAAAATATATTATTTTGATTTTTTGATTTAAAGTGAATGTAATTCATTAAGTCCGCAAAAGATAATTTAAAAATATTTGAAAGATACATGCAGTAATTTTCCGTAAAATGAAAATTTTATTTTTCGATAAATTTTTCTTCTTTTTGCTGAGAAAGATTATATTGTAGTATGAATAATTTTATCAATATTTTGGCTCCAAGCGCTATAACATTACAAAAGCAGAAGAAGCATTTGATTGATATATTAATTTATTTTGTAAAGAAATATATTAGTCATTTAATTTTTATAACAAGTATCTGTATTTTGTAACTGAATTTATCTTTATAAAGAAGTGAAAACTTATCTGTGAAATTATCAATTAAGTGAAGTTTTGATTTTCTAGCTGGAAATAATTCAAATATTTGTGATTCATACATCATTTTTAATAATACATAAATTTACGAAATTATGATTCATACATTACTGCGACAATTGTTTGAATATTTATTGTTTATGATATCGAAATATTTGTTTTCTGAATTAAAAAAAAAAAACTTATAAGATACATTTCAATGAACCAAATTTTTAGCTTAAATTAATAGGAATATATTTAAATATCTTTGTGTTTATTAAATTTTACTGTTTACGTGTTAAGTTTGACGTGCATCACAATTTCCCTTCAAACTATAATTTATCTCATTAAACTTATCTGTAAAATTATCAATTGAGTGAAGTTTTGATTTTCTAGCTGAAAATAATTCAAACATTTATGATTCATACATCATTTTTAATAATACATAAATTTACGAACTTATGATTCATACATTACTGAGACAATTATAAAAATAATATAATTTATCTGATAAAATATTAAATAAACTAATAAATAACAATAATTAAAATTAAAATATATTTGATTTTATGATTTTCGTTTTTTTTTTTTTTTTGTCTGATATAAATCTGGGAGAAGAAACATGTTAGATACAAGACATTTGCTACAGACGCAGTTACACAGTGAAATTTGAATTGAGTATATATTATTAATTAGTATAAATTTTTAATTCATAATATTTTATTTTTTTATATTCATTGTTACTTACAGTTACAAAAAATAATTAGTTTCAAAACATCGATTATATTTTAAAAAAGAAGATTGAACTTCCTTATTACAAATCAGGGTTTTTTAAAATGATTTGATTCTTAAAAAATATTTTTTCTATTGTTTCTCAAATTTAGATATGTTTCTGAGAATATTTCTAGTTTATTTAGTTTTCTGAACTGGCGGAGGAAGAATCAGCAGTTTATAGTAATTTGGATATTTTGGTACAGTCGTATTTTGCTCTATCTTAAGGATTTCACTGGATAACTGCGATGATTTAAGTAGATTCATAGTCTTCGTCACTTCATGTCTGAACACGAATTCTGCTTGAAGCTGTTTAAATAAATGTGAATATGAGAGCTTAAGAAGTATCATTAGTCAACTGTTCACTTCATTCAAGCTCGTTAACAGGAGCTGACAAGATATCTTCTTTCGGGTAGCGCACAATTCTGGGTTAGGCGCAGGGAAATATGCTGATGCAATAACAAGAAGGTATACCCTGAGATTCGATGCGATCTGGGGTATTCCGAAGTTAGCAAACGATTGTTCTCTTGATTCAGGCTCAAAAATGTTACCGATGTTAAAAAAAATATCTGTTTCCAAAATCAGGAAATGCAGATTTTTGATCACAATTTGTTTCGGTCCATTAATTTCAGCTTACGTTTAGGATAATTTAAATATTTAAAAGAAGATATAATATAAAACGTTAAGGAAAAAATCATAAAGATATGTGAATTAAAAGATTTCAATAGAGAAATTTCGTTCTCATTGAAACTATTTTTATCATCTAAATTCGTAAATTCTTTTGCAATATGGCATCTACAAAAGTCAACTATTTAATCAATTTGAGCTTGTAAACAGATGTTAGGGAGATGTCTTCCAAGAGTTGATACCATCTGAGGCGGAATTCCAAACGTTGCCCCTAATTATTCAGGAATTTATGTTTACTGATCCCGGCATATTAAAACCACTAAAGATGGAGAAAATAAATTTGTTTCAGAAATCAAGAAAATCTTTGAATGCAATTTGTAGGAGTGCGTGAAATTCAAATCTATGTTTGAATAGAACGACATATTTGTTTGAAGAAAATCGGAATGAATATTATAATCGTAATTTGTTCTACGTATTACAGTGATTACTGTAATCAATATTTGCAATAAATGTTTGAAAATATAAGAAAGCCGAATAAAAGTTAATTGATTCCTTCAGCAGCAAAGAGCACTCAGACAGTTGGAAAAATAATATTTTAAAACTGCTTCTCATTGGAAGTTCATTTGAGCATTCCCGTTCTTTTATTAACATTCCATTTTCCAGTTCTTTGCACAATTCCTGCATAAAAAGGAATTCATAATTAGATACAGTCATCAGAGAACGTCCTTTGTTTTACTTACCTTAGATATTTGAGTTTTATCCACGCAGAACTTAACTTTAAATAAATGTCATGCTACAAGAAGGAATATACAGACTTTATTTTTGTGCAATTGAATATAACATCAATCTTTAAAAAAAGTACAATAGTTTCTTTAAACTTTTATAATGCTTCAAAATAATTCATATATGATAATATACAATTATTTATACGCAGAAATAAGTTATATTTCATACATTAAGAATGTCTCATTCTACTGTAGGAATTGAAAACTTTATGTTTCTACAGAGAAGGACAGGCATATTAACTTTAAGTATATTCTTGGAACTTCCCTCCTCGCTTCATTGCCACCTGAACTTAATATATAAAAAATTTAATGTTGGCCTAAGCAAGAGATTAGTCTAAAGATTTAAAAGAGATTATTTACAAAGATAACAATTATTAATTTAAAATTCTAGTAACTAATAAAAATTTTGAACATTTAAATCATCCTTGCCGATTTAAACTAATCATAAAGTGAATGTTTCGTCTTGTCTTTTTCATATTGCCTTTTCTTTTATTTTATTGTCAACGTGTTGATGGCTTGAGTCAATGGGAAATGGCTTCTCAAATCAATGCCTTGCTTCTTATGTAAGAAATCGTTTTATAAGCAAAATGATCTTCGGCATTATTCTCAAACATTCGATTCCCCAGTATAAGTATGATATGTCTGCCTAAAAGAATTATTTCAAAATCTAAAGTCCTTTGTTTGATTATAATGTTTCCGGATTCCCCTTTGGTGTCGCTAATTTGAGATTTTGCACAGCGTTTCAGATTTTTTTGTTGCCAATTTTGATTTTTTTCTCGTATTTTGCGTCTTTTTTGCGTCATATATCTGGATTTTTTAAGTGGCAACAGAATTTAAATTGCTTGGTGACGAAACAAATTCGCAAAAATCGCTAGTTGGGGGATATACTCTATTAATTCCACTTCGCCATGTTTGCTGCCTATCGAAGCAAATTCGTCATTAATACGGATTTACGACGCCATCTTAATGCTATGTCGTAATTGATTACGTGTGACGTAGATGAAACATTATCTGATGTCATGGCCATTTTAAACCCATGATAATTGTAATAAAGTGATGTAGTCATAATCTCAACTGGAACGAAAGAAGAAAAAGAAAAGAAATTTATAGTTAAAAAACACTTTCTTAGTCACATTTTAAAAGAAATAAATTTATACAGAAAAAAAAATTAACATAATTTTTAAAGGTGAAATATATGTCAAATATTGTTGAACTTGTATTTTGATAAATTTATATATAGTCATGAAAATTATATTCAATATTAGAAATTTAAAATTATTGATAGATTCTTCCCAGCACAAATTCAGAAGAAATTGAACCAAAAAATTTAAATATTTTGTTGGTGTAGGATATTATCGAAAGCAAAGAAAACACTTAAGAAATCACATATCTATTTTTGGAAGTCTTCTTTTTGGAACATACACAGACTGATAAGTCTCAAATTCGAAACAGATAAACAGAATTGGATATAGCCACTAAATGGGGAATAAAATACTTATGATTATACTATAAATAATTTTTAAAACCTTTCCAGAACAGATAATTTTTTAAAAATGAATGAGCACCGATGCACAGATCTTTATGTTCCAAAAAGAAATATGGAATTTTGCTAAATAAGGAAATTACATTATTAAATTGAAATTAAAAAATTTATTTAATATTGACACCATTATTATTAATAAACACATCCAATAGCGTCAAATATCTTGGGACAAGAGTTAAATAAAAATGAACATTGACAATATGATAAATGTTTAAAACGTCAAAATCTCTCTTGAGAAAAGTTTAAAACGTCAAAATGGAATATGTTTCTAAGATTTTAAGATCACCAAATAAAATTATAGTACCATTATAGCACTATTATTTATTTTTCAAGAAGGAACTACGAGTATCATCGGCTCGTCTTCTAGCCATTTAACAAATAATTATTAGAAGCGTATTGTCAATTAAATGTATATTAGTATTGCCTAGCCACAAAAAAGAGAATACATTTAATTCTAAATATCAATATTATCAAAATAATTATTGGTTATTTTATGTTTATCCTGTTAATATAATACTACTTTTTTTTTTGATAAATATATCTCTTTACACATATATATATATATATATATATATATATATATATATATATATATATATATATATATATATATATATATATATATATATATATATATATATATGTGTGTGTGTGTGTGTGTGTGTGTGTGTGTGTGTGTGTGTGTGTGTGTCTGTGTGTGTATATATATACTTGTATTTTGCTATTTGATAGACGCATTTCTATCAGCATATTCAAAACTCCTTGACGAGCATCGCTTTCTTTGTTGATAATTGTTTTCTTAGATATATGTGTTATTTCTTAATATTTGAATGTATTCATGTATGTATACAAGTTGATTAGTTTTATTTAAAAAGATGGCTAATATTAGAGGATATAAGTTTTTCATTAATAACGGATCAGATCACACTATCACAATATACAGACAAATTATAATATTCCTTTCAGAATTATAAAATAATTCGGAAATTTTGTTATTGAGGACTGAATGATAACAATGAATTACACAAAGTATTCTTAAAATGAATGTAAGCCATATTTAAAATTAAAAATAAAAAAAACTTACAGAAAAATTTTAAAATATTCATTAAAACTATTTACTGCAAAAGTTTTTTTCAAACTTTATTTTGTTTTATAAAATCAACATAAATTAATTTTTTTAATATTGCGTAATTTTCTTACACTTTAATAAATATTCATTAAATAATGACATACTTTTCTTACGTAATTCCATTTATTAATTAATTAGTTTCAAATTGTAATCATTATATAGAGTAATTAAGAAGAAAAATTAAACTATGTTTTCAAGAAATATAATTAGTTTCATTATAATTAACATATCGACTTTACAATCAAAAATTTTAATTATTTCACAAAGAAATAATCTTTAAACTATATTCACCTTAATTAGGAATCTTATAAACCTAAACTGACAAAATTAAAGAGGCAAAATAATCCAGAAACTTGAAGACTTTGTGTTATATATTTTTCAAATTAAAGTTAATTATTCTGAAAATTTATATGCAAAACATACTTATCATCATTTCATATATAGGAATAAATATTTCTTTTTAAAAACTCTTCAAAGCAATTTTCATTTATCAAAAAATATCTTGTTTTCGCCTTATGATATTATCATTCTTTCAAGAAAACTAATTTCAAAATTAACTACAGGTTAAACAGAAGAAAATTGTTTAAGAAAACAAAATATAAAGAATTGCAATTATTTTTAGCTGCGTGGTAAAGAGTTTGAATTTTAAATGAAAAGTTAAAAAAATAAGCTAGTGTACAAATCCCTAGGAATATCTTGTGTTTTGAAAAGTAAGCAATTTGTCTTTCGCCATTATATTATCTAAGGAATACTGTATTTTTAACAAAAATTTTAGTTTTAAATATAATTTCAAGGTAATTAATTGGTTATTTATATAATCAACTTTCATTTTTAGTGTTTTTTTTTTTTTTGGCGAACATTGCAATTACGTAATAATTATCGCTTGAATTTTAGAATAAAATGCTATGAACGTTTAAATTGTATACATATATAAACCTAAATTTATTTTAAACAAGCTATTAAACTTTAGATTGTAATTATAATAACTATGCTATTTTATATAAGTTATATAAAACGTATAAGATATTTCTTTATTAATTGACATTCATAAAATGGTAATAAAAGAAAAGTAACTAAATATAATTTTTGATATATATATATATATATATATATACGTTTAATGATAAAAATAAACAAATAAACTTGAGAAAAATTTTTAACTTTTATTATGTGTACTAATAATTACTGAAAATGCATTTATAATCTTACTATGAGATAAAATCATTCATATTTAAGACTTATAAATAGATTTAAATATAGAAGTAATAAAAAAATGTTTGGAAATATGAAGTTTAATATAGTAATGTTTTTTATAAAATTAATCATATGCCAAATGCGGAATAATAACGGGAGAATATGTAATAATGTAAAGTGACATAACATGTATTTAATAGGTAGGTCAAAGTTTAACAGAAACACAGAATAAAAGGAAAATGAAACGTGGTTCCAACATGGCCAACTTCTTCAGTGGATATTGACCACACTGGCACAAAGAAAGGCTTTTCTGCATTGGTTCTAGACGTAAGTCTTAATGGAGCCTATACACCCCATAGCAACACTAATAATGGCAAGCCAAAATAGAGGAGATAAATATCAAACGAAAATATAAGCAAAAATATAAAGTTCAATCCAAAGTTGCCAAAATATACTCTATTAAATTTATAGTTTTTAAAATTCAAATCTAATACCAAACCCGAAAAAACTGTAAATAAATTTAAATAGAGGCAATCACATACATAAATTTAAGGACTACGTATAAACCAAATAATAAATTAACGACTAATTATAAACACTAGATTGTCAATTTAAGATTCTTATAAGACCTTCAAAAATTGGGTGACCCTTAGGTAGATTGTAACTTCCTCTTACTTGACGCTTATAAGCATTCTTTATTCATATATATATATATATATATATATATATATATATATATATATATATATATATATATATATATATATATATATATATATATATATATATATATATATATATTATGATTTAATAAAATATAATGAGAAATTGAACAACAATTTTTAAATTAAGTTAATTCTATAATATTTTATACAAAATGTACTATAATTAATATTATTAATTAATAAAAAAACAGTTCAATACATTGTTGCTCTTAATTATGTATCCTGAGTAAATGAACAAAACAGCGAAAATTGATATTTATATTCTGCGATACTATGATATTACTGTAAAAATAAAAATATCACGTTTTTTAAGGCATATACATTGCAGATCAATTGTTTTGTTTAATTTTCATAGAAATTTATTATCATAATTCATTTATCATTTCTTGATTTTTTAATCAACAAGAAAATGACATCTACACTATTGGTCACTAAAATTGCTACACCAAGAAGGCGACATGCTACAGACATGAAATTTATACGAAAAGAAGGTGCTGTGATATGCAAATGATTAGCTTTTCAGCGTATTGAGACAAAGCAGGCGCCAGTAGCGACACCTACATTGTGTTTAAATGAGGAAATTTTTTAGCCGGTTCCTCATACACAAATTGCATTTGAACGTTGTTGCCTCGTGAAAAGTTGTTGTGATGGCTCGTGTAAGTAGGAGAAATGCGTACCAGCACGTTTCTGACTTTGATAAAGATCGAATTGTAGCCTACCGGGATTGCGGTTTATCTTATCGCAGTATTGCTGCTCGCGTCGGTCGAGATTCAATGACTGTTAGCAGAATATGGAATCGATGGGTTCAGGACGGTAATACGGAATGCCATGCGGGATCTCAAAGGCCACCTATCACTAGCAGCCGAGAAGACAGGCATATTATCCGCATGGCCGTAATGGATCGTGCAACCACGTCACGAGCCGTGAGTCAAGAAACAGGGTCGTTTGGAAGACAAGTGTCTGCACGAACAGTTCGACGATGTTTGCAGCAATACGGACTCTCAGCTCGGAGACCATGGCTGCGGCTTCCCTTGACGCTGCGTCATAGACAAGAGCGCCTTCAATGGTGTGATCAACGACGAACCTGGGCGCACGAATGACGAGACGTCATCTTTCCAATTGAATCCAGGTTCTGTGCACAGCATCATGATGGTCGCATCCGTGTTTGGCGGCATCGTGGTAAACGCACACTGGCAGCGTGTATTCGTCATCGTCATACTGGCTCATCACCTGGCGTGATGGTATGGGGTGCAATTGGATACACGTCTCTGTCACCTCTTGTTCGCATTGACTGTGCTTTGAACAGTGAACGTTACATTTCTGGTTTGTTACGACCCGTGGCTCTACCCTTTATTCGATTCCTGCGAAATCCTGCGTTTCAGCAGGATAATGCCCGACCGCATGTTGCCGGTATTGTACCGACCTTCCTTGTTACAGAACATGTTCGGCTGTTGCCCTTGCCAGCACGTTCTCCAGATCTTTCACCAATAGAAAACGTCTTGTCAATGGTTGCCGAGCGACTGGCTCGTCACCAATCGCCAGTCACTACGGTTGATGAACTGTGGCATCGTGTTGAAGCTGCATGGGCATCTGTACCTGTACATGCAACCCAATGTCTGTTTGACTCAATGCCCAGGCGTATAACTGCTGTTATTACTGAGAGAGGTGGTTATTATGGCTACTGATATCTCAGGATCTATAGAGCCAAATGTTTTGAAAATTTAATCACTTGTTATTTCTAGTATAATATATTTGTCCAATAAATATCATTTTACTATCTGCATTTCTTCCTGGTGTAGCAATTTTAATGGCCAGTACTGTATCTTTCTTGTAGTAACTCTTTTAACTCAATTGTTTTTATCTTGATTTGATAATGGATGATAATTTGTCATTTGTTTTCAAATAATAAGCAATTATCCCACCATAAAAATGCCTCGATTAAAGAAAGTGAAATATAATAAAATTTTCTCTTACCGTAACATTTAAGTGTGTGTGTGGACATTTTTACTGTATAACATATATTTTCATAATATTTAATGCCATTAATTTTGAATTATGGTTTAAGAAAATTGCGTACATTTATGAAATAAAACTATTTATGAGCAAAATTTAAAATATATTAATAATAAAGACAATTATTATTATGGGTAAAATGAAAAAAAAACTGCTTAGAATACCATTGAATGCTTTGAATAACAATTTTAAGCTTAGTATTGAAGATTTACCAAGAATTATTGTGTAAAATCGTAAGTAAAAATGATGCATAATGCTTTATATGTACTGATAATGGAAATCTTGACTTGTGTAAAATATATTTAATGAAACATTTGGTGTAAAATGTATTAACAACTATGCAAAATACATTCGAAAATAATAAATTGGGAAAATATAATGTAAAAAATGAGTATTATCAGTATCTGTATAACCCCCAAAAATAATATATTTTATTATTTTGAATTGTTGATAATTTAAAATAATGTGACATCTTGGTGTGTGCAAAAATAAAGTATAAGGGAGAGATATATAATAGATAGGGGCATTTTCATAACTAGAGAGCCATATTCAAGGAAAGTTTTAAATAAAGCAACATAAAATAGCACTGAATATTTAAAACTAAATTTGTTACAATATCATTGATAAAGAGTATATATTTAATATTAAAATCCTCTTTTTAAATCCTCATACCGTTTTATAAAGAAAGTATTTTATCATTAATTATCTCTCTTTAATCAAATTCGAGTGATACGTTTGTAGGAAAATGCTTGAAAAATTACTAATCGCTTAAAATTGGCTGCGATATATAAAAAAATGACAAAGAAAATAATTTTTGTACATGAATTTCAATTGATTAAAAACTACTCGAAGAAGATTCTAAAATTATACTCTCGTCACTATTATGGTATTATTATTATTATATATGTTTATTATTATATTATTACTCGTATTTTTATTATATTATTACACTAATATTACATTTTATAAAAGAAATAGTATGCAAATATAAAATTATCGGTACAATGTGAAAAGAAATCTTCAAAGAAGAAGATAAAGTTGTATATGTACACACATAAATACTTAGTATACACTTTAATTTTCTATTTTAAAATTATAAAGCTTATCTTAAAATATGCCCATTTATAAATATATATTTTTGAATGACATTTATTCAGCATTGAGTTTAGATTTAATATATATTTTTTATTTTGGATAATTTATTTTTTCGTTATTGTGGCTCATTAGTTTCTCAGATATCATTTTTGTGACGTTAACATTGTGAGGAAAAGAATAAATTTTGTTATCTTCAATTTATTTTTTAGTTTGCTTAAAATAACTTCTCCTCTTGCTTTTAATTGGTCACCGAGGGATTCGTAAGCTTAAAATGCTTTTTTTCTGCTAACGTGTCTACGTCTCATGTTGAAGAAATAACAAATGTACTGAAGACATAACATATATACTGACATAAAAATATTCACTTTCATTGATAAGGTCATAAACTTTATTGAATGATTTGCTTTCATTTCCAATTGAAATTTCGGTTATAAATGACGTACTAATTTAGTCTAAAATTTTTTCAATTGTGTAGAGATTATAATATTTGATTGAATAGAAATAGAAATTTTTCAACACTGTTTCTCCTTGTGTTGTACATATAAAGCAAAAATGCATTTTTCAATATTTATGTTTATATAATCTACATCTGATACTTTATTGTAGATCCTAAATAATACGCCTGATGCAATTTAAGAAGTTGGACTAAGGGGAATTTAATCCTGCAATCAAAACGAGGTGATTAATAAAAGATGGTGGCTAGTCAACATATATGTACATCTTACTAACATAATTCTCCAAACACTGTCTTGAATTAAAAATCCTAATCACTAGTTTTAAGAAAAGTTTTACCAAAATGCATACAGAAATCTTTATATCATATTATTTCGATATTAATTACATATAATTATAATTATTTAAAAAATATTTTCATAACTAAGAGTAGTTAATATAAATTAAGGAATATAACTTGAGATAGATTCCTGACTAAAAATAGTTTTAAGTCTATTACTATTGTGCAGAAATATAAAATTAGAGAAATATTAATATTAATGAATAATAATTATTGAATATATTTTTGGATACACTTTGTTCTAAAGCTAAGCTATTTAAAGAAAAATATTTGAGGTTCTTTCTTGCTATTTTATTGAACAGTATTAAATGGATTATTTGAAACCAACATTTTTCTATGAATATTTTTCATTATATGTAGTTATTTCCACAAAATGGTCAAAAGGTTTTCAGAATGATAAACATTTTTCAGAATTTAATTTGTAATGATCTTTGAAAGTCATACTAATTTCCAAAAATATTTCTCTGGCACTTATACAATTTCTCAAAAATACTTAAAATTTTCCATGTTCAATTGAGTTACTTGTGAGCAAAGCTATCTTTTTAAGATTTTTTTCATAAAACACATTAAGATGCGGAGATAAATATTTATATCTCTCCATTTAGTCATATTATTAACTATGAAGAATTGAAACATTAAAACAGTTAAAAACATAAACTAAAGTATTTAATGAGCACAAGGAGAATATATTCTTCCATAAGTGACAGATAGTTTAGTGAGGCAAATTTCTACAGCTCTTAAAGTTATACTGAATTACCATCATTGATTATCACATGAAATATATTTAAATCCTCCTTCCACTTACTACGCTATTTATTGAAATCAAAATTTTCTTATATTAACTTTGCAATATAATTGATATTGTATGATTTGTAAATTTATTGAAAAACAGGTATTCATTTCATTAATCATATTTTAAGTAAATAATAAAGTCATTTATATAAATAAAGAATTTAATTATCGTAATGTAAAATATTAAATATTAATATTTTTTAAATAACAATAAATAGTAGCATTTCTTTTATAAATAAAAACATTAATAAAACTTTACCAATGAATCTATGTTTTAAAGTAAATTTAGAAATCCTAATTATTTTATTAAAAAATATAACAGATGCAAATGCCACCTATCCTGTCTAATGGACAGAGTGCCTGACAGTAGATAGGGAGGTCCTGGGTTCGAATCCCAGTTCGGGCAGGGATGTATTTTCTTTCTTTATCTATCCTGTCTTTGTCCTTTCCTGTTGTGAATGATTGCCTACCCTACAAATAGGTTCCCAAGGCATGTGTGCACTGAGGATGTCGGACTCCACACCTAAATATGATTCAGTTGGAAAATTGGAGAAGCGCACCCCATAATGCCAGTCTAGCTGGCACACAACAACAACGAACTTTACAGACTTTTGTTGCATTCAGTAAAGATATTTTAAATTTATAACAATAAAGAGAATTTAAATGATATTTGGCAGCGAAACCTTTTAATAGTTTTCTCTTGGCTCAAAAGCAGCCAAATATTTTGTAAAATATTACGTTTTATAAGAATTATGTAATTTTTAAAACTTATAATATTTTTGTAAAGATATAACACATAAAATCTCCGAAAATCATTTAACGGAAACTTCCCCTTTATCCATTTATTTCGTTAGAAATTTCGGGAAACAAAGGATTAGAAAGACGCTGCTTCGTACATTTAATGTCAGTATGAAATTAATTTCCTCGTAACATATTTATTGAGTTCTGATTTTTATGTCCCGAAGACAATGCCATTAGCTGTGATTACAAGAGGATTTCAAACATTCTTTAAGACGTTCCTTCATATTATGGCAGTTTTCTCTAATCCCTTACTATTTATAGGCAGTCAGCAAGAAACAAGATCTTTAACCTTCTTAATACCCTCTTTAGATCTTAAGCTCTTAGAATTTTTTTCTTATATTCACTGTCTTACTTTTTTAATCTTAGTTACTAAGGATATATCTTAAACTACAATGAATTATTTATTGTTCAATTTCGAAGTTATTCTTTTTCTGTATTTAAAGTATAAAATCAATATTTTTTTTCATCATTTATATAACATAAATTTCAATGTAATAAAAAATGCCGAAGAAAAAACTGGTTTTAATATATATGTCGTTGAACACGTAATTAACGGATGTGATTAAAAAAAGCATTAAAATTTGTAAATTTGTTTCACTTGTCAAATTAACGAGAAAATCTGCACATTAACCTATGAAGAATACGTTAACTTGTAAATAAGATCTATGTTAAAGAAAAAAGTAAAACTTTTCTTTAATATCTTAATTTAACTTAGATTACTTATGAGTTTTTCAATGCTTATAAAATGAAGTTGATACAATCAAATAATCAATAAATTAATTGATATAAAAATCCTTAATTAATTAAACTATATATATTAATCAATTAAATCCAAAAAATCAAAGGATTTAGAATGTCGTAGAAATTAATACGATAAAATTCATTTTTTAACGAATTATTGTTTCAGAAATATACTTCTCTATACATAGCCTAGAGATGTGTCATGTTATTCATGAAAATTATCGCCGAGCTGGCAGTCGAATGGTTAGCGCCCTTGAATTCGGTTCAACAGTTCGTGGGTTCGAATCCCACCTTAGGCATGGATGTTTGTAGTGGTTCGGAATCCACTGTAAGCTGTTGAAAATTATTCCTAAATCAGCTGAATGATTGTATATATATATAAACATACATGCGCTGGATCTTTTAAAACGCGTTGAAGAAACATCTGTTTTTAAAGTATTTTCAGTTTTTATGTCTATGGTCAACGATTTTCTGATGATAGTCACGTTGTAGGAAGGTAATAAATTCAAATCTCGACCCAACCGAAGATTCATCGTATTCCCTAATTACGGCTGGACTTGTAAAATTGGTCGTAATCGCAATTTGCTCCATGTCAAATGATAACTCTAAGGATGGGAGGCTAATTCTAGAGGTCTTCTGTATTGTCCCTGATTCTAAATTATGAGGACCAACCCTCATAGTTTGAGGACAATGAGGGCATTGAAATTGGTGTCCCTCTATATAAAATGTCATCACTTTCAGTTCTGTAGTGGAAAAATAGGTGGAATACTCTAGTAGCAGCCGGGCATTAGAAATAAAGAAAACATTCTAATGGTTGAAATTTCCTGTTTTCTGAATTTCCCTTTTGTTGATATACTTGATACTAGGGTCTCTTATGCCCGGTGCGCGTTTTTGTGCATTCAGATTTTAGTGTACTTCTTTAGTGTAAAATAAAGTGATATAAGTTGCACATAAAGAAACAAAATCGCTTAAAATCCTGCTAAAATTTTATAAATGAATAAATAATCAATAAATGAAAAGGATAAATTAAATAAATGATGAAGAATTTTAGCGAACGCAAACTTTCTACGGAAAAAATTATTATGACTCTCACGGTGATTCAAATTCAGAAAAAATTGTTTCAAAATTTCTACGTTGGAAAGTGAGCTCAAAATAGAATAAAATAAAAACTATTGATGTGTAAACATTCCTTCTCTTTATATTATTCTAAAATCTCTAAAATATTGGAGGAATAGAATGATTTCTCAATTGTTGATTTATGGTAATTGTCGATTGAAGATTATGTGTTATATAATGATTATTGTGTTTTTTAGAAATACAAAAACATGTAGAGAATATAGCATTACATTTTAAGAGATGCAATTAGGCCAAGGAAAGTTTGATAACAAAAGTTAATACATTGTTATTATACTTTTATACTTTGCAAGGTAAGGGACTTCCAAAGTGTCACGTGTAAATATGAAGAATTACTTGCCTACGAATGTAATATTTCTTGATATATTCTCTCTATCCAAAACCTAAACAATACAATGAAGAGTCCATAAAAATTTTCAACGTACTTATTCTAGAACTCATAAAAAATATATTCAAAACAGAATTTCGAGTAAATTTGTGTGTGTGTGTGTGTGATGGGACACTTAATAAAGCATTTCATCTATTTATATTCGCTCTTCTGAAAAATGCTTCATTGTTGACAAGTTCAATATAATGCACTAAATGTGATAGAGACATCTGTACTGTACATAAAAACACTATATATACTTACGAACAATATCTATAAATTACAAAAAGTTTTAAATTTATTTGTTTTTTTTAAATATGTATGGTATTTGCTCTTTAACAGAAAATGTATTTAAATTGTTTAATTTTAATCCCGGTGATATTATTATACAAAAGAACCTGAGTACATATGCCATCTAATCCAGGAGGCTAAATTTTGAGCTTGGTGACATTTTTGGTGGATTATTTATATATCTGGCAAACTGGCATTTATTATGTCATACATGCGGAAACCTATAAAATGTATGCAGAAAATTTTAATTTGACAACCCTTCTATTTACATCCTCGCGAGATGTCACAATAGATTATCTTGGCAATATTTCTGCGTCGCCAAAAAATTCAGAATTTGGCATCCTGGAATACACAGCATCTATGCCAAGTAGCTTAATTGACGCCATAGATTTACCGCTCGTCCTCGTACGTAAGCACGTCCTTCTCAATATATATTAAATTTGTTATTTTATCTACCATAATATTCTCTCATTTAAAAGGATACGAGTAAACTGAGATTTTATCATCGTTGGTTTGAAATTCACATGGTCCATATGGGAGCCTTCTAAAAATATTATGTTGACAATATCATTGCCAATGTGCCTCTTTCTTTCAACCTATAAAAATATAATAAAAAAATAGGAATAAGACACCATAATATTAATGAATCAGTTTTAAGAAAACAGATTTGTTCTGAAGTTTCACATGTAAAAAAAAAAAATAAAAAAAAAAAAAAAAAACAATATTAATATAACATAAACAAAATCTTGCAATTTTCACTTCTTAATATAATCATAATAATACTACGACACAATTTAATTCAGTCTTTCGAAGGAGAACTGGTCATAGCACCATTTATGTACTACGTGTTTTATTATATAGTTTTTCTCTTATACTGAGAATTATTTGTTAAATAATACTATTAATAGACACTTAATAAGTTTTCAGGTTCAGATTTAGTTAATTAAGTTTATTACAGATTAATTTGGAATAACACAACCGTAATCACTTACAAATTAATTTAGAATAACACAAATAATAATTTTCAGGCTAAAACTTGGACTAACAAATACTAATTTACAGATTAATTTGGAATAACATAAATACTAATTTACAGATTAATTTGGAATAACATAAATACTAATTTACAGAGTAATTTGGGATAACGTAAGTAATAACTTACACAAATGAAACTTACGAAGTAGACTGAGAACATCGGGATAGCCCACGCGGGCAAGGCTTAATGTCGCACCGGATAACCAGGAAACCTCTTCTTATAATGCTAATCGGGGTTACTCTCACCGAATACCTTCGGGTGGGACGGTGTCATCTCTAAAGCTTAATCGGGGTTACTCTGCCTCTAAGGATTTTGCAGCCACAGTAGACGTAGAAGTATCATATAACTTGGTTCACCTCTGAAGCAAATCTCCCGTATTTTTCGAGGAGCTTCCCCGCACTTCTCCAGTCTTTTCTCTTCGGCATCTCCATGTGTCTATCATTGGCCTCGCATCGTTCCAGTCTCGGGTCTTCTCTCTGGCAGCTTCACGCGTTCGGTCCCGGTCTATCTGTCTAAAAATATTCGACCTTTATACCTCCCTGGCTGGCGCCAAAACTGGTTCCTGGCCATCTCTTACTTCACTTCGCCAAGCGCTCTCCACTTGAACATACCCGGCGCCCCCACACAAATAAGTCTCTTTGCCAACCACAAGAAATTTTAATTATAATCATTTGTGGTCAGCACACTTTTACCAAATGTCCAATATAAATTAGACAACAAGCCGAACCTCGACTCATCAAAATATTATAACACAAGTCCACTGTGATAGTGTCCACATTTCATGTTTTGTACTCCCGACTATCCACTGGCGACAGTGAGTTGCCATGGGAGGAACACATTTAATAGGCCTGCCAGTATATAGACCTTATTGTTCCAAACGTCTGTACATGGTTTGACGTGAAATTATCGTACCAGTGGAGGACGATAACCGATGCGATAAATCCGCTGCTATGTTCCGGCTGTTTCATTTGGCAGTAAATGCCAAATACCAATCGTCAGTCATCATTTGAGCTATGTGGATATTGGACATGTCCACGTTAAATATGTGATGTGCAAAGTCCTTCTGGTGCTAGGGCGTGGATGTGCAGAGGAAGGTGCAATCTCAGGTATGACATCGTCACCTGACCGTGGTTTAAAATGACGAAGCACTTGATGATGGGCAAGAATTCGACAACCCTTTAACCTAAAGGTACAGTCTTGGGCTCACCTGCACCGCTATGTATGTAAGTAATTTGTATATAATGCTTGAATATGTGTGTGATATTTGAACAGGTGACATTTTCCTTCCTCATTTGATATCCATGCGCTTCTGGATTATCCTTAATTTATGAACATGTGTGTATCTTAATGATAAAAAATTAAGTTTAGTACTAAAGAAATTTGCATATCATAAACATAAATAACTAAATAATTATAGTCCCATTAAAATTTTATAAAAATTTAAATGTGATAATTTCGAAAATATTTTTCAATTTAAGACTTGCATATTGAATTATAAAAAATATTCTGATATTGGAACACGTATTTTCAATATGGTTATATAAAAGTATTTGAAACTATTTTAAAATTTCTTCTGGATATAATTGAGCTAAATTATTAATATTAATCTGTATTTTGTAATCCCCGAAAAAAAATACCATAAACGTGTACTATATATTAGTATTAATTTTTTCAAGGATTTTACAACCATAAATAAAAAAAGTGTCGCATTTTTTAATGGTTAATGAATAAGCAAATAGCCACTCACTTGCTGACGATTGTCTTTAGAATAAGGCAGAAGTGTTGAGACGTGGAACATGATTTCATGTCCTTCATATATAGTGTAGGCTGAGTACTTTCCTGTCATATCACCTAGGTATAAATAAGTAATATTGCAATTATTAACATAAATATCTTTTTCTGTTAATGTGACATGAATTGCACATTTGCTTAACTAAATTCTAAACTTTAATAAATTTTTAGAAAATAAATTTTATTTACTTCTAACATCAGAGATAGAAAAATTATATACATACACATACATTATATATATATATATATATATATATATATATATATATATATATATATATATATATATATATATATATATATATATATATATACATATATAGAAGTATTTGTTAGTTGAGCAATAGGTATAATAAATATTTTTCAAATTATTTGCTTTAAATAGAAATTAAATAGGAAATATTAGTGCATCATACACCCAATAATGTGAATGAATACAAAATACTTTGCTGCATTCATTAGAGACACTTTAAACTCAATTGTATGGATTCAGTGGTTAAAATTTTGTATTAACTGAAAATATTTGCTAATTATAAAAATGCTTGTTTAATGAAATTTATTTCGATATGAATTGCAAATAAATAACTGTTTGAACACTTTAAAATATTCAGAGCTCTCAGTATATGTCTCAATAATAGTTAGGAAGTTCTAAATTTTAGTAGTAGTGCTTCAGCCGTTATATTAAACTGTAATTGAAAGCCTTTTAAGTGCGGAAACCTTTAAAGTATTTCATTATTGCTGATGGGTCAATTGAATGAGTTTACTAATTCCATCATCCACTTTAGTAAAGATGAAATGCAACCAGGTCAGGTAGAAAATGTGCTAATGACAAGTTAAAAGGATGAATGGATTATTGAAGCAACTCAGACAGCAGTGTATGCATTGCTCTTCAGGTACTTCGGATCATACATATTATCTATTGCTTTAAACTAAACAACATTTATAATGCAGTGACAGATGTGTGTGGTAGATAAATTTCAATTAAAATATATATTTGTAAAGAGATTAGGGTTTGGCAAAACAAATTATTATTAGAAGAATCGTACTCAACCGAATAAACATTATTAAATTTAAGATATCTTAGCATTCAGTGTATTGCAGTGGGAATTTAGAGTTTTTTTTAAAGAAAAGAATGTTTACTATGGGGATTAAATGGAATAACTTAAAATATTACTAAATTATTCATAATTTTAAGTTTTGTGATACAAATAAGAATATCACAACTTGAAACTTTCAGAAAAAAATATTTGTGTCAATTTAAAATAGCTGAATTCATGAAAATTTTACCTTTAACATCAAGACCTCCTCTATATTTATCCCAGCTTTTTAACCTTATTTTTTCACCGAGTAAATTCACAAATTTGTCAAAATCTTTTGTACCAGTTTCTGAAATAAAACAAAATGTGATTATTTTCAATTTATGCATAACTATTTAAAAATGATATTCAATAAGTAAATTAAATACAAATTATTGTATTTTGATTTATACCATATGTAAATGTGTCTTGAATAAAACTATTAATATTTTATAGTTTTTTTATTTGATTATCAAGAAATTGTTAATTATAAATACTTTTAAGTTCTCAAGCTAAAGACATCACTCTTAATTGCATATTTTAAAAATTCGATTCAAAATTTAGTGTAATCAGAAATTATTGTACCTCATAAATTCTGCAACCAATTTCGAAGTATGATGATATTATAGGAGGAAGTATGTATTAAAAAATATTTACTGCGGAGAAGTATTTCAAAAGCTTATAAATGATTTTTTATACCATGAAACTTAGAAGGTATATAAACAAAGTTTTACCTTCATAAAAATATATTCAGATCATTTAAAAGATTATCATCTGTAAGCTTGCCACATTATAATAAATTATTCTTTTATTTTAAAATATAAAACTTTAAAGATAAATTAATAGAAAATTTAAAAACAATTTTAATGTAAATTTATATAAACTTTTCATCTTATTCATTTTATAATCACCAAGAGATATAATATGGGTAAAAATGTGTTAATCCAGCGGGAAACATGAATGCACTAAATGTAATTACCAACCCTTAAAAAATATTGGCATCATTTTTATTTCAGCTGTTGCTTGTTTGCCACTCAGTGGTCTTCTTTTGCTCACGAGTGTAACTTCAAAAGAAATTTAATTATTATCTAAGGGCTGAGCACAGTATAGTGGTTGGACAATTATTTACAGGACGAATGTTTCTTGGCTGTCACACAAAACAGCAAAAAACTCCAATATGCAAACAATGCGGCTCGACACATGAATACAAAACATGCTCTTCTAATACAATTATATGTGTAAAGTGCAAAGGCAATCATTTAGCAGATTATTTATCATGCCCATCTTGTCTTGAAGAAAAAAGATTTCTAAAGTTCAAAGCAGAAAACCAATTATCATTATTCAAGGCCAGGCGACAATTCAAGTCACCTAAAGATTCTTTCGCTGGAATTATCCGTTCAGCACAACCTAGTGAGATGAATAAAAGAGAAATTGAAGAAGGTATTAATAAATCAAATTTAATTCCAGAAATATCCAAGGACTTTAATTTCAGATTAATCTCTGAAGTCAGTCAAACAACAAGTGAGTGCTTAGGCATGGGGAAGTGCCCTAATAGCTCTCCATAGCACAAATACACAGGTACTACTTTGAAGGCCTTTCAAATTTTCTGTGTATTTTTATATCATCTTCCTATATCTTCCTGCATAATAAGTTTTCTGTTCTATCCTGGAATGCTAGAAGTATTTCTAACAAGCGCCCATATTTTAAGCTCTATTATTTTACATCAACTAGTGTTATTGCTATTCCAGAAACTTTTCTGAAAAAAACAAGATCCTATCTTTTTAACCAATAAAATTATGTTTTGGAGGGACAGAGACCGTGGTCGGGGAGGAGGTTTCCTAATTGCCATAGATAAATCATATCCAACTCAAATATACAACCCAATACGTCTTCCAGATGAAGGTCGAGAACTTTTGGTAGTAAAAGTATCCCTTTCTTTTCTTTTACTCTTTTCATAATAAATGTATACATCCTTACTGAAAAATTTTCAAGCCATTGGTTAAACAGTATAATCCAAGGTATCAGATCACTTTTCATTATTCTTGGAGATTTTAACGTTTGACATACCGATTACGGGAGTCAATCCAAATATCCCCAAAGTTTTGAGTTCTACAATTGGATACAAGAAAGTAACTTTTACCTCTTGAATACTAAAGTTTTGACGCATTTTGATCCACATCACAACCCCTCTCTTATTGATTACTGCAAAGTGTCATCAGATATCTTTCATTTTTGCACTATCAATATCCATCCAGATTCATTTGGTAGCGATCATGTACCTATGAAGACGATTATTTCTATCAATGTTAAAAACCCACAATGGCGAGCCCGGATTCTGTGGACTGACTTTTTTACTTCATTTAACCAGCTGTTAAATAAAAAATTAAAAAATATCAACCAATTCAGTGATATCTGTCAACATAATTTAACTAAATTTCGAAAATGGCAAAAGTTCCTGTATAAATCCTACCCTCCTTGGTGGAATTCAAAATGTAGCTATCTATTAGGACAAAAAAGAAGACTCTGGCGAATAGCTAAAATGTCTTGTAACGTGAACGCATGGATACAATATAAGAAGATTGCAATCGAACTCTACTCCAACATATTATCCATGTCTCGCTGTTTCTGGGAGAAAACTGTGTCATCTGCCGGCCAGTCCAAAGATATTTACCATATTCTAAAAAGTCTTCAAAATGGAGTATCCATATGCACAGACTCATATCTATATATATAATGGAAGATTCCAGAGCAATAGCTGACGCTTTCGCTCAAGCAAATCTTTTTGCAAACTGTTACTCCACAAATCCTACTTCTGAAGGAATACCACTAGATTTCAGTTTTCAGACTTTAGGTTTTTATACAACTAACCTTTTTGATTGACATAATTACAGAAGGCAATTACCCCATGCAGAAACACATCAGTTGGTCGGACAAAATTTCAACAAAGATACTTCAAGGCATTGATAAAATAACCTTAACTGTCTCCTACATATTATAAATAAATCATGGATTATAGGAATAGTTCCAGAGATATGGTAAAAATCTATCCCCATTCTAAAACCAGGGAAAAGTTCTGATGATATCAAATCCTACCGACCTATTTTTCTTGCTAGCGTTCTTTGTAAAACTGTTGAGCGCATGATTATAAACAGCTCACAAAACATATATTCATCACCGATCCTGAACATAAATCACCATGGATGTTTGCCAAATAGAGAATGCGACAGCATATTATCGATCATCCATCATTCAATTATATCTGCTTTATCCCCCAAAAAGTTCATTGTGTGTGTCACTGTAGATATTACAAAAGTTTATGATTCAACATGGCAAGATGGCCTAATTTTAAAGCTATTAAATGTAAATATTAAAGGTACTGCAGCACTATGGATTCATAATTTCATCATAAAACGAAGTTTCCAAATTAAATGGAGGGATGAGGTATCAGACCAAATGTCTTTCCATAGGGATGTCCCTCAAGGAAGTGTATTATCTACTTTTCTTTTTACCATATTTATGACAGACATTTATGAAATAATTCCTGATGGCATTGAGTGCTATATTTATGCAGACGACATAATATTACTGTACAAATCTACAAACCTAGAAAAATTAGAAATCAAAATGACAAATGGTCTTATCAAACTACAGGACTGGTGCCAACAATGGAAACTCATGGTGGATTCTCAAAAATGTTCATTCATTAACTTCTCGACAAAGAGGAAACCGCCTAAATAAAATTTATATATTAATCAGCAACCTATTCAATGGAATCAGCATGTAGGAATTTCAGGTATTTTTCACATACTTGACTTTCCGGCATCATTTCATACAAAAGAGAAAAACCAATCTCTAAAGAAGTTTAATGCCCTGAAAGCAATTGCAAGCAATAGATGGGGTGCACGAACATTTCACCTAATAAAGATAGTCCAGTCTTATATTGTAAGTAGGTTGGATTATGCATGTCATGTATTCGTCACTGCCAATAAATCAGACCTAAGAATCCTAGATATTCCGTATCACGCCGCTATGAGAATTGCTGCAGGGCTTCCTAAATGGACACCCATCCCAGTTCTTCTTCAAGAAGCCAGAGTTCTTCCTTTATCAACAAGGCATGAGATGCTATCCTTAAGATTCTATTTACGAAACATTTGCAAATGGAAACTATCTCCTTGTACTATTTGGTGGAATAAAATTTCATTCAATCAAATGAAAAGTAGGCAATCTCTGGCTATCAGAGCAAAAGATTGGTTTTCTTCTCAAGGAATTCAAATATACCAATTATAAAAAATCCAAATTTTAATTCCTCCGAAGAGAACTGAAGAAAATCCAATAAACATAATAATCAATAACTCTGGCTTGCCTTTCTAGTCGAAAAATATACCAAAGATATTATTTGTAACAGTTTTAATGAATATTATAACCCTATTTGGCAAGACTATGTTAAAATGTTTACCGGCGCTACAAAACAAGGCTCAAACCTGGGAATTGCAGTTTTCGAATATATCGATATCAGGTAAAATAAACTATTTAAACTCCATATTTACCGCAGAGGCAATGGCTTTGCTTACTGCAGTATCTAAAATTTGTGTACAGGAAGAAAGATATATAATTTTCACTGATTCATATTCATGTCTCAAATTTTTATCTACTTTCAATAAAACATCTCCTGGTATCATTTAAAAAATAAAAGAAAATTTTTATTAGCAGTGCAAACTTGTCAAGAGATACAATTAATTTGGATCCCTGGACATTCGGGAATCCATGGAAATGAGATAGTTGATTCTCAAGCAAAATCCGCAATTTTCAGCCCTTGTTGTCTGAAATCTATATTTCCCAAAGACTTTGTGCATTACATAAAAAAGCATTCCAGCTTAAATGATTAAAAAAGTGGGAAAATAGCAAATATGCTTCCAATTTCTCACACTTAATACCCATATAACGAAAAAAAAAACACACTTACTCTATTCCCAATCTCGTTTAGAAGATATACTGCTATCTAGGGTCCGTACCCGAACCTATCCTACAAAACCTATTCTATACAGATTCCTTACAGTCTATTGTCTGTGTGGGAAGCCTGAAACAATCGATAATATTCTATTATCTTGCCCTTTATATAAGGACCCGAGAAATAATCTCTGCAATTCCTTGGGTATTGGAGCTTTATCATTTTCTTGGATGTTTGAACTGTCAGCAAATCCAAAAGTGAAAACTCGAGCTTTATGCGAATTCATGAAAAAAAACTTACAGATTTTTACATAATGATTATGCGTCATAAAAACGTTATCTAGTGCTTATCTATTATTGGAGAACTTTTGTCTCTGCTGATCGAAGAGGAACCATGTTCTAATCCCATGAAACCTGTCTGCTGAGTGCTAATTTAGATCCGGTGACTTTGTCTCTGGAGAACTTTTGTCACTGCTTATCCAAGAGGAACAATGTTGTAATCCCATGAAACCTGCCTGCTGAGTGGTAATTTAGATTTGGCGACTTTGCATCAAATACATCCATGAACAATCAACAATAAAAATCAATCCAATAATACGATACCAATCAATCAACTATTTGTGTGTCTTCTCTCCTCAATGTGAGCTATAAGCAACTATAGCAAAGAGCTCCAAAGCTACCGGCCACAACCCAACCCAACCCAAAACAGTGAAATATTTCTTCTTATGCATGGACGTCTGTCAGTCATATTGGAGGCTTACAAATTACGCAAATATTTTTTTTTTTGCGACAAATGAGTAAGCCTATCAGAACCTGACTAAGACATGGGTATAAGGGGCAAGTGCTGCGGGTCCTCACAACAAATAAACTCCAAAATGAAATAAAACGTTTTTTTTACGTTGTCAATCAAATAGAATTTTCTGCCAAATCGATTAGAAAATTTTGTTGCTGTAAAACAAAGGGAGCCCCAAAAGAAATTTTTGCCCGTGCCTCCATTAGGCTAAGTTGGACCTTGTCCCTCACTCTCTATGAAAAATATCATCCAGGAAATCAATTTAAATAATGAATAATAAAATAACTTTCAACAGCTTTAGGCTTTTAGGCTACCCGCTAAGCAGTGTCAAAACAATGTCAAAATGTTCATAATTACAAATCGAAACATGCTGTATCTAAAATCTTTTCATTATGTCTGTTGCATCGATTGTTTTTAAAAATTTCGATTCGACAAGATTCATGTGGATAAATTAAAAACTAACAATAAAGCATCTCATTTTCGTCAGAAGAAATAACTCTAAAATACTTTCTCTTTGTTGTTAGTAAATTGCTCACAGTATGAGATACAACTAACAGGAAATAGCTGATATATAAAATATGAAAATTTCCATGCCTGGAATTAATATTTACAACAACAATATTCATTTTCGTTTTCATTAAAGAATGTGATATATTACAATTTTGTAGAAATACAATTACAGTAATGACAATCATAGTTCCAAACATTCGAAAATCTATGTGGAAAATGTTTTGTAAGAAAAAACCCTCGATCATTTAACTTCTTAAATAAGACGAATCATTATAATTATTCTCATAGTGAGTCATTCGTTCTTTCAAAGAAATACTCATACTTATAATCAAAAATATGTTTATGTCTTTCTGTAACTTTTGTTAGTTTTAATCTTTCAGTATCGTTACAAAATAAAAATATTTTGACTCCCATAGAGTAACTAATATTAATTAGGTAGATTTTAATTAATTATTTTTTATATTATATGATATGATACAGGATTTCTTAATGAGCTTCTAGTTGCTAAAATATCAGTAGTTGCTTATGTATGTAATTATGGATTCTTTTAACGAACCGAACATTACTGCAACAAAAATATTTATAATATTTTTCAAAAAAATAAACATTTATTTTGAACTGTAGAATAAATTTTAAGAATAAGGGAAGTAAGCATTGTTTTCCAGTTGGCCACAATGCACGAAGCCTGTATTGTAAAATTCCAAAAGCATTCTTCATTAAAGTTTATACGTCATGCTGTTATTAAGTTTAGATTTCCCGTTACTCCGAAAACGAGCATTTCCAAAAAAAAAATATTAACTGGTCACGAACAGTTTAATGACTTCCATTTACTGTTTTGATACCATTTAGTAATTTACTTATAAGCGGAAGCTTGTTATTTTTTTAAATCTCATGCCTTAGTTCAAGCGATGGTTTATCAAACATTATCGTTTACCTATTAAAGAAATAGAAGGCTACTTAGTCGTATAATCCGTAAATAAATGCGTATTAGCTTTAGTTACGTGCATTCTGGATGAGAACTATTAATTCTTAAGGGAGAAGCAAAAGTCTCAACTGAAAGAAAACATACAAATTACTCTTCCTCCAAACCTTTATTATAACTAATATTATGCCTTTTTTTTATAGCTAGGGAAGCATTATTTTGGAAATATTAATTTCACCAAAAAATTACACAAATATGGCTGTGGACTTTAATTTAGTTGATAAATTCAATAAAACTAAATTAGATTAAAATATATGAATATTTATTGCATCATTTAAATTACGGAATATTTGATTTTTATAATTTATAATATTTTTATTATATTTATTGAGCAGCTGTGGTAAATGTGTATTATAGTTGCGTAATTGATATTGGGTAATATAAATGCTTCATATATATTTAAATTATTATATTTTTATTAATTAAATGTCAATACGTAATCCATGGTTGAGAGGAGTAAAAATAAGCTGAGGGAAATATTTAAACCCTAAATTTAAAAAAAAAATTAAGGGATGAAAAAGGACATAAGTAAAGAAATAGCAGTTTTACCAAAACGCGCCTTATGGAAAATAATATTTCTAGTCTTTTTTTTTCTAGAAAATTATGTTTGGTAAATCAAACACTCATCTTTTCTACTGTTTATTCGCTTTGATTTAAAAATTCATATTTAAAACATGCCTTAAAATGGTGTAAATGTTCAGAAATATTATTTCATTTG
Source organism: Latrodectus elegans (assembly GCA_030067965.1). NCBI lineage: Eukaryota > Metazoa > Arthropoda > Arachnida > Araneae > Theridiidae > Latrodectus > Latrodectus elegans. The sequence continues at coordinate 3,650,601 of CM057813.1, forward strand.
AGTAAATTTTTAAATGGCATTTTAAGGATATAGTTACTTTAGTTTATTTTTCAGAATAGTATGTACTCCTACGATGCCAAAAATTGAAGATAAAAAAAAATTCATCGTAGAATTGGGAAATTCTTTCCCAAGAAACACTTAATTACACTAATACAAAAATAATAAAATCGTTAAATTGTTTTATAAATATATGCAGTTAACATACATTTAAAATAATGATAAAACTTAATATTTATTACTAAAAACAATAATAAATTATAAACATCGTTACAAAATATAAGTTTCATAATAATTATTGCATTAAATTATTTAATTATTATAAAGAAAATTGTATACTATATCTGCATAATTATCATTATAATTATAAAATTAATAGTTTAATACTATAAAATTACAACCTAATAAAGCCTGTTCTATGAATGTCCAAATGTGCGACGAATCACGTCCAAATATATCAAATATCTTGCCTCGGACGTGTGTCAGACGTACAACGTACGCACTACTCCCGGACATTGGGATACCCTGAGAACGTCCGGAAGACGTCGACAGACAGACATCCTTTGGACATTCTCTCACGTTCCAAATTAAGTCCACCAGGTCCTGAAGGGAAGCCTTTCGAACATTATGAGGACCACCGTTGGCTGTCTAGGGGAGAACAAGTTTGATAATCCTTCATCAAAATGCAGTATTAGAACTTATGCTTTGTTAAGGTCCGGTGGAATAATCTTCAGTTTATCGCTAAGTGGCCTAGGCGCTGGGCTGTTGCCGAGTTCCGTTTGGCCACTGGGCATCACTGCCTTCGTAAACACCTATGTAGAACTAACATAGATCAAGAACTTTCTTGCAGGCTTTTCCCTTTTCGGGCGGAGATGGACGTACACCACCTTTGTCGCTGTCCAGCACAATCCGAACTTTCCTCGTGCGATCGTTACTGACGTGCTCGAGACATCCTCAGCGTTTTATAGACTTTTCTGTGGTCACTTGTCAACTTATTGTTTACATATTTGTGGCGTAGTGGTCTTTGTAAAAACGCAGCCATTTAAAAAAAATATGCTTTGTAAAATTTTCCAAAACAGAGAACAAGAGAATTTAAAAACTGAGGATGCATGCAAAGTAATATAAAACTGTAAGGCTAGGGGTAATTTTTGGTCAGGTATGACGTCGATTACAAAAAAGACAGAAATATGTTTTATATCTAGAAATTTTCTGATCAATCGTGATAAATTGATAGAATTTATAAAGCAAAATGAAAACTAAGGCAATAATATTTTGATACCAATGACTGATGCTATTAAAATGAATCTTGTCATTAAATTGGTGCTCATGATAAGATTGGTATGAATAGCAGTGAGATGGTCGAAAAGAGAGAGAGAGAAACATTAAAGATTATACCGCTTCACCTTAAATATTTTACAACCGGCCAAACAACCCGAATCACTTGAGAGTTTGCTGCATAAAATAAAACATGACTCCGTTATTATTATGTTTTAAAATAAACTATCGTCTTTTTATTTTGTTTATTATCTTTGTAATTTATTTGTCCAGAATATTTAAATTTGATAAAAACTAAGTTATTAGTTATAGGGTTGTCATTCTGGTTTTCATTTGATAGATTCCATTGCCACCTTGATCGTGATTGTTAGTGTAGATTTGAAAGTGGTTGATTCTGATTATGAGAGAGAAATAATAAATAAAAACAGAAGAATGACCAAAAAAAAATCCCTAACTTTCACAAGATTTACTAATAAACACATCACAATATTAAAAGAAAAACCCGTGACACTTTTGGTAAGAAACTATTCACACATAAAATACGATCGAATTTGAGGGCATCATAAGATACGTTGGAAACATAGATAAATAATAATTTTTGAGTTGTGTCTATTATCATCTTTTATAAAAAGCATTTCCGTTAAAATAGCTGTATGTAAGTATATTTATATTCATAAAAAATCAGGATTTAATTGGCAACTAATTTTCAAATGTTTCCTACTACTAAAAATAAACTAAAAATCTTTTATTCAAGAAAAATTCGAATTCAATTCTCCAAACAGTATAGTTTCTTTCGAGAATAGTGTTACATACCTAAGAAACTTTCCTTAAAAAACAAATACCGAAACTAAAGTGTAATTACTTTAATTTATAAGTAATTATGTGCTGTTTGAAAAAATCCTTACAATTTTATTGATTCTTATTAGAAAATCAAAACATCGAATTAGAACTCAATCAATGTTATAAAATTACCTTATTTAAATATTAATGTCAACTTAAAATAACAATATATCCTAAACGTGTAATATTTTTTTTGTCGTGTCCCTGAGAGTCGAACTATATGTGTGCGTGAATTTTGAAAATTTCCTCTGCGACTTGTTTGATGTTGTCTCCATACGGATATGTATCATAGTCGGCAGCACTCCAATCTTTCTCAGGCTGGCGCTCATAGCCGGACTCTCACAGTAGTGAGTAGGCGTAAGATTTGTATCAGGACAATGATCACAACTTCTATAGATCTTTTTGCCCTCTCCATCGATCTTCATACACCTGTGTAGTCTGGTTCTCAGCCTAGTTATGGTTTTAATAGTAGCTAGGTTTATTTATAATTTTTAGTATGAATGGTTGACTATTCTTACTAAGAATTTTTTTTCCTTAAAAATATACCAAATGAATATTAATAAATTCATTAGCAAAAATCTGATAAGTAAGAGAACTTATGAATGTGAGAAGTTAATACGTATTAATTGTCTGATGCTTTTATAAATGATTAAAAGAATCTAATGCAGATTCACTGTTCAGCGAAATACTAAAGTTAACTGCAAGTTGATAAACTATTATTATCAAAAATATATTTTTAATATACTCAATTTCTTTAAAAATGAGGTTGCTTTTTTTCTTTCTAGATTCTAACTACTGAGAAATTTCCGACCCTTTACTTCCGACTTCCTCTTTTCTTCCCAAAGAAGAAAAAAAAAAAGTATTTTTCTTTTCCTTATGAAAATCGAAACTCTGCTCATAAAAAAAAAGTTCATATCGAAAACCGATTGGAAAGTTATATTTTGCTAGTGAAAGTTTATTTTATCTCTGTTTAGTTATTTATTAAATTTACGAAAAAAAAGTAAAAATAAAGTTTATATAGAGAGGGGGGGAGGTTCCTTTAATAGGTTAAATTTTATAAAAAATATTTTTATCTATATACATAACAAAAGAATTTCATTTGTTAAAATCACTGAATTGAATGAAGAAAAAATATCGACAAATCTCATACTTATGATACATTTTCAGAGCGGAAGTTTTAAATGAAATTAGTATTATTGAATTATCAAACATATTATGACTTTACTGTAACTTTAATTTTTTTTTCATTGAAAATTTCAAAATAATTTTAATTAAATATGAGTATTTCGTTTTCAGGCCGGCTAGATAATCTATAAATTAAACGATTTAAATGACATACATTACATTTATATACATATATAATACTGTTTTCATTCAATGGAGTTGGTTTGGTTTGTCTATTGCACTACAATCACTTTACGCATTTCAGGACTCATTTTATATACTTTCGTATACTTTAAAATTTATTTCGAACCACTTCAAGAATTCACACTCTGTTAAAAGAAACCTATGGAAAAATTTATACTTATATTTATAATTTTAAATATTACAATTTACATGAATATTCTGTTTTGCTTATCGATTCTGCTTAATTTTTGAATACATTTTTTAAAGATGCTAATTATTTTATATATTAAAAGGATAATAATTACTTATAAAAAATTTCAATTTTCTCTACATATTACGTATATTTCAATTAAAAATCTTAAAAGAAACTAAGACTAAAGTCTGTTAAACAGATAAGGTACTACATCACATTCCTGTGTACTATTTTAACACTAAAATATAATTAGGTTTCAATTTTCTTTGTTTGATGTACTATTCTAACATTAAAATGCAATCAGTTTACAATTCACAAGTAAATGTGTAATGCATATGAATGTTAACTGGCCCAATACACTTAAATCACAAAATATTTAAACATCTTGAGAAAGCCTCACTTACATTTATACCGATTATTTTTTGCAGTAATTTTAATGATGCAACTCAGTTTAAATTATTTACAATGAATTCAAAATATTTATTGCTATAAGTTTAATATTTTTTTAACGGCGGGCACTTGGGTGACGTACACTATGCCACATTTGAGTACTGAGGTCAGTAGAGTTGCCCGCAACCTACCACCACAAACCCGGTAACAGGGTGGGCCGCATTCATACCTCATAACAGAAGAAAGGACAGAGAAAGAAAAAAGTAACACCCATGCCCGAACTGACATTCAAACCAGGACCCACAGCTCAGGAGTCAGGAACGCTAACCACTAAGCCAACGGTAGACCATAACTTTAATATAGTAACTTGTAATGAAAGCTATACTAACCTAAAAAATTGCAAATATGAAGAATGTTTAAGCAGTTTGAAAAAAGGTTTATGAAATTTAATATTTATAATTTAAGAATTACCATTAGAATATATTTAAGAAAGCTTTTAAAATAATTAGAATAATAACAATATTGAAACAGATTCTGTAAAAATCATTTAAAAATATATATTCGATGTTTTGTCGCTATTTTTGCTATTTGACGATTGCTATGCACTGTTAAAATATATTACAAATAAATATTTCTTCTTTAAGCAATTACCTTTTAAAATTTTCGAAATTGTTCAAATGTCTTTCAGAATATTATGAATTTGCGGATGTTTTATTTAAAAGAAGTTAAACTAATTAAACTGAGATGAATAAAAGGTTTCATATTCTGAAATTTGTTAATTAGAGATACTTTTAAATAGAAAATTATCGATTCCTATATTTATCATTTGGAAATTGTTTCACTAACGACTTAAACTATGAATACATTAGGTTTGTCAATAATATTGTATTCAAAATCGATGTATTGAAAGAAACGCTTTTAAAAATATTAACTTTGTGCAAAAAAATGGGATTAAACTTATTAAGCATGCCCTGATAAATATATTTATTCAAACTAAAACATTCATAATAAAGCTTTATGCTTAAAGAAATTTTAGTTTTTTAAGAAAGCTGCATGCTCTCTTCAAATTTTAATCCAAAATTTGTTCATAATATTTGAAATTATAATAGAGATGAGATTTATTTTATTATATTGAAACTTAAAATATTTAAAAAATTCATTTTTAATGGCTTTAAATGTAAATAATTACAATGTAAGTGAAAATATCAAATTTGAAAAATGCTGTAATAAAAAAAAATTCATAACACTAACTTTATTTCATGTAAAAGTATTTTTTTAAGTGTACACATTGATTTAGTTAATTTTTATAAACTTGCTTTACAAACGAAGACTTTTAGGATGGGATCAATAGTTTAAGGTGTCCACCAAACCATTATAAACATCACCGAATGTGGGAATCCAACTCATGAACATTTAAAATTCAATCAGAATTATGGAGCAATATAAAAGAGTAGGATATATCCCCCTTTCAATAGGCGAGTTTGTGACTATTTCTATCGTCAAATTGAACGCATGTTTTTGGAACGGGAAATTAAGAAACTTCTGCCCAATTGAAACGCTGAGCAAAAAATTTAAATGCTGTTGCCACTTAGGAAAACCCTTATATGTGAAGAAAAAATTACGAAAAATACGAGAAAATAAGTAAATCTGGCAACAAATAAAAAAACCGAAATACAAAAAAAAAAAAAAAAAAAAAAAAAAAAATCAAATCGACAACATTATAATCAAAGCAAAGGGAGCTAGATTTGGCGAGAAATTACTTGGGGGGAACATATATTTTTTTAAGGTTACGGAGGGACCGCTTTGAAGTATACATTTTTATTGATAAAATTATCAAATTTGTTTCAAACATGATGCACAAAGAAACGGAAAATAACTATTAGATAAATTTCCTGCATGTCATTTCATAATTAACTCAATTCAAAGTTTTATATAATAATAATAAATTTATCAGTCAAAATATAAATTTTTAAAAATTATTTTGCTCTTGAGTTTTATGTAAAACTGAAATGTTTTGAGACATTAAAATTTGGACATCTTAAACAGTTTCCTTCACTGCTTTCATAATATAGTTTGTCAGGAATTAATGAGGTACTTTGTTTATTTATTTGCACAAATATTCTTGCCTAAATATTTGCATTTTCCTAATAAACTGTTTAGTTTATGATCATTAATAATTCCTTATGTATGAGATGAGATGTTTATTTAATATCTCACGAGATGGGAAATTCTTATATCCTATTTCCCTTGAGTTTAAAAAAGCAAATTATCTGAGTTGTGAGTTTCTGATATTGGAACTATATAAATAGCACAAAATATGCTAAAGATTTTAATAATTATTTTAATTCTCTGGCCACATATTATCACATCAATAATTTAATTTTAAAAAGAATTTGCTAAAATTTATTTGCCTTATTTCAATTTGAATTTCAGAAGACACATACTAGATATTGAATATAGAATATTTTTATACGAAGGTTAATATTGCGCTCTAAAAGTTAGGAACAGTGAGTTAAGCAATTCGCTTTTATTACGTGATATTCTTGCTTTCTCGACGCGCCGGCCGATGATTAGACCGACAGATGACTGGTTGGTTAGAGCTCCTAACGCTTGAGCTGTGAGTCTGGGGTTCGAATCCCGGTTCGTGCATGGATGCGCATTTCTCTCTGTATTCCACTCTCCTTTCTTCTGATATGGAGTATGAAGGTGGCCCACCCTATAAACGGTTTTGTGGTATTAAGGCGTGGATAGAGCTACTCGCCTCAGTGACTTGCGTCACAGGAGCCCAATGTGTAACGACAAATGAGTAGCAGTACCAAACCTTGTTGCGGCGAATGGTTAGTCCATAGTGATTGCCGTTATAAAAATTTTTTTTTCGACGCAACAAAGCGTCCTTTGAATAAATATTTCAATATTTATACTTAGCCTGAGAATATTCATGATTCTCTTTTTACAAATATGGAATAATCGTGTAAAAAGTTTTAACAAAATAATAAAAGTTTGTTAAAACATTTTACATGAATAACATATTTTTCTACACGATAATGAATAAGAATTATTTTACTAACGTTTTTCCATTATTGTTTTAGATGCGATTTCTTTAGAAATTGAAATTTATTCCAAAAATTATTACTATTTCAACCACAAATTCTTATGCATTGCAGAGATTTCGTAAAATGTCTTGATTGGGGTGGGGTGGGGGCTTCTGGACCTCTTTTAGCCAGTTTATCTGCAACCTCATTTCCATAAATATCGGCATACGAGGGAATTTATTGAAAATGAATGATAATTCCATATTTATCAAACATGAAATTTTCTTTTTAAAAACTCAAGATACAGATTTCTCTTATATTAAGGTTTATTATGAACTTAAGAATTATAATTTTAGATATTAAGTGTAGGTTGTTTTGATATTAAACCAAGATCAATGATACAGCAGGTGTCAATTGTTTCCATATGTATTTTATAGATCTCTAGCCTTATATACTATTAATATTTAAAATATGATCTTTAATTACACGAATTGATTTCCATGGTTTCATTTTAAATTCTAAGAGCTTCGTGATGAATGTGGCATAATAGAACGTAATGCATGTTTATGTGAAGATAAAAATGATATTTATACAAATAAGGACATATTATCTTATATTAACAGATAGTGGTTTAAACATTTTCTTTTTATTAAGCGGTACTTGCACTCTAGACGCAACATCTGCGCTGTTTTAAAGATTATTTAAGCCCCTATTTATAGACTAAGTATATTTACTAAAAATACGCAAAAGTGAGTTACCTAAAAAGTTTTGTTGCATTTATTATTTAGAAAAAAAAAGTTATTTGGAAAAGCATAAGTTACAAGTTTATAAATAAAACAATATTAAATTTTTAGTAGTCAATAAAATTTTAAAGCTACATTAAATATTTTATTTAATTAAGCAGAAAACTTAAATGAAATATAACTTTACAGCAAAATATTTTATTATCATTGCTAGTAATTGTGATTATATATTAGTTGATAAATCATTACAATTACAAGATTTTTCACTATATAATATATGACATATTTGCAAGTTTTATACTGAATTTTTCCGTCATACCTAGCATAACATACGTTTAGATTAGATTTAATTTAGGGAATTTAAAATTATAAAGTTTCGGTTAAGTTTTATTTGTCTCTCAAAGATCATATTTTTCGCCCATGAGAGTTAATTTGAGTGAAACTTTCTGTTCGAATTAGATTCGTTTAAAATCTTGAGGAAAGAATCAAATTTACGAATTATTCATCTAAAAGACAAAGCAATACTTATTTGGCAACTAGCTTGGCTTGTAAAATTTGATTGAGATAATATAAATAATAATAAGAATTCAAATTTCATAATTTAATGTCATTTTACTTTTAGACAAAAAGTCTGCCAAGTTTTGCATGGCTTATCTCCAAAACTATTTAAGTAGAATGAAAATGTGTAACTTTCGGGGTTAGACGTAATAATTTATTTGCAAATATATTTTTTATGCTTTCAGATGTCTTTCTAATGTATAACTTCCTGAATGCTTAAAAACGTCCATGATCTTTCAAAGGAAAAACAGATGCTAACAGTTTTGGAAATAATCTTTTTGCGTGATATCCGTCTATATCGCCTACATTTGAACATTAATGTTAGGAGCATATTTTTCGGCGAGAAAGGATTAGCGATGAGATATTAAAAAAATAACTCATATCCAGTGAAATATAAAACAAAACTTACTCAATTGCTTGTCTTTCTTTCAGCGTTAAGGATTCCAAACTACTAGAATATTTTGTATTTTACATGCTGTTTATTGAGATTAATTTGAAAAAAAAAATAAATAAATAAAGCATTTTTAAAAAAAATTTAACTTTCTAGGCTTCTTATGTATTTAAGTAATTTAAAGTAAAAGTTAAAACATTTTTAAGTATTATTTTCAAAAGTTTAATATGAAATTTATTTTAATTAAAATTTAAAAAATGAGCTATTTTTCTTAAAAGCTGAATATTTTTTAAATTTAAATACTTAAATAATTTAAAGTAAAATTTAAGAATGTTTAAGTTAATTTTCTTTCTCAAAGACGCCTTTTGATATGGTCTTTGAACCCATGTTAATTGAAAGTCTGAAAAAAAAATTGCTTTCAAAAACTTGTTTTTTGTAATTTTCCTAAATTTTTTTAACAAATTAAATGTTTGAATGCAAACTTTTTTTTATTAAAAAAAAACCCATTCTGTCATCATTTATATTCTTATTTTACATTATTTTTCTAACTACTAAATATTTCATATCTTATTATTTTTCTTCTTTATTACTTTTCGATATGAACAAACGAAATTTGAAATTGCAAAGGAATTTATCTTATTATTTTTCTTCTTTATTACTTTTCGATATGAACAAATGCAATTCGAAATTGCAAAGGATTTTACGATAAATTTAAATTTATGAATATAATTAACAAAACTAAAATAAGCATGAAATAATAACCAACAAAATTATAAGATTTCCCAAAATTACTAACATTTAAGTTAGAATATATTTGCTCCCCATGATAAATTATTGAGAAAATATAATTAAAAAATTATTTAACTATTTCAATTATTTCACTGAATAAAATTTATTTGCATATGCTAGTAGAAACATATATCGGTTGATTTGATTTTGCTCATTATTTTAAGTAATGCATGAAAACAACAAAAAATATAAAAATAAAAATAAATACATTTAATTAAGTACATACAAAAAGTCTTTTAAACAATAATTCGATAGTTTACTTTCAAAAGAAATCTATATTTATAAATATAAATATTTAATAATGATTTTATTCCTAAATTTTATTTACTGTTCCTACTTTTACAATACAGTTAAAATTGCTATTATACTCAGTTACAGACATTTTACAGTAAATAAATCTGATTAAGGAAACAACAAGATACTTTATATGCAGATGCTTTATAAAAATGCAAGTAAATGTATATTTTGTACAAACAAACAGATCGCAAAATCTGTCTACTTGTGTGTGCAAAATACATATCTCTTTATTGATCTATAAAAGCCAGAAAAAAGCTGTATAAAAATGCACAGGAAGATGTATTTCGTATACACCAATCGATAGCACAATCTGTCCATTTCTGTGCACAAAATATATGTCTTTTTATTGATCTGTAAGAGTCAGATAGCAAAAGGTATAGGTTTAGATTATATATGAACTATAGAAATATTTAAACTGAGTTAATAAATATAGGCTTTCAACTGATTTACTGCTACCTGAAGTAACACACGTGATCAATTCCTAAGCGGTCATTTTTTCCCTCCACACCCCACTATAATAGCTAATAGATACTGGTCGTCACTAAATACTAACTTGACTAGTTCGTTTTATCGAAGCATTTATAGCAAGGTTTAAAATATAATTAGCCTATAGTTATATGTTATTGGCTGCCTATTGTTAACGATACAAAATATTACATTAACTACAAGGTAATTTTAATTACGAATATTATGAAAGGCCATTGTAGACAAATGATTAGGGCATCGGCCTATCGTCCGGAAATTTGAGTGAGGGATTGTTAAAATTGAGAGAGTGAATTCTCATGTGGTGCCAGCTATTGGAGGAGCTTAGAGCAAAGTCCTATTTTTATGTTCGTAGTGATCAGCTTAAACGTCATCCTACTAACTTAAATTTGCATAGCCAATCGTCATAGCGAGCTTTGTCTTGACCAAAGTGTATAAAGTAACTAAAACAGAATATTATTAATCTGATTTGTACCAATCTTTTACAAGAACAACAATAATAGAAATTTTTTGTAACCTACGAAAAATGTAACGTAGATAGTATCAGTTATCATAAGGATTTTTTCTGCGCCTGGTATCAAGCGAATTTATTTTGGATGCAGAATCAATGTCTTTCCTTACAAGAACATGATTTTTATACGTATTTTCTATACATTTTTATCACCAATGGTTTTGATCTTTCTTAGAAACTTGTCTTCTGTCAAACCAGTCTGTGTTTATAAAGGAGAAATATTAAACATTTTGTGATTTACTAAAAAAATCGCTTATTTTGGAAGCAATCTTATACTGTGACATTTTAGGCATACACTAAGATAGTCTATAAAAGTTTATATTTGGATCAAATATTGCGAACAGAATATATATACTTCTTATTGTCAATATGAGCTCTGAATATAAAAAAAAAATAAATCTATATATCTCATTCTAAAGTAAATATAAACCAAAATAAATCGTAAATAAATAATGTATAAATTTTTTCAATGTAAGATAAGTTACATCATAAAAATTTGATTTAATATAAATTTGAAAATAAACAAAATTTTGTCAGAACTTACATATTATCTAAATAAATCTTTCAGTTTGCAAACTATATTGGTAGATTTTCAACTATATATTTAAAATATTCAAGTCATCGTTTAAGATATTTTTCACAGCATTCTTTAAGAGGAATTTAATTTACGGCAACTTTTTACGTTTAACTCAATCTTGATGTTTAGTGTTAAGAGAAAACAATGGGTACATAAGCAATTTTCTTGTCATAACTGCATAAAATCTTTTGACACAAGGAGTAAATTTAATTTTCGAATTTATTTTGAAACTTTATACTTAAATAATATCTAGTCCTGTTAAGACAATAGTTGAACAAATATATACACCATTCTCTAATTCTCTTCACACATTAGTTAACACCATTCTCTTTTTTCTAATAACTTAATACAAAGAATATATCCAGTTATGTTGTAATGCCTGAGTGAAATAAAATTGGTTGATCATTAGTGGGAATCAAGAAAATCAAAATTTGTTACTTGAAAATTATTAGTCATGAACATTATCACTAATTAAATATTCAATAAAGTTAGATTGCAAATACGAAACTGAGACTCTGAATTTATAGGAAAAATAAAATATACATTTTCAAGAATAATAACTTAAAACGAAATATAATGTTTTATAACGCTGAAGTAAACTCAATATTTGAAAATTAAACTTAATAGAATATCTCACATCAATAATTCAGTAACACTATTATTTATATAACACCATTCTCTTTTTCTTAAATTCGATCAATCTGAAGCGAAGAAGAATACAACAAAAATCAAAAAAAGTCGATCGATACAATTGATGGAATTATTTTTGTGCAAATTAAAAATTTATTTCTTTATTCTTTTACTACTGGTCAGGTCAAGTTGCAGGATTTATATAACAAGTCCCTGTTTTTATTCGATGATTTAATCATTCGAAATCTGTCAGTGCTTCCTAATTTGGAGTGTCACTTGGTTCTTTAGTATGCAATGTATTCTTACATTTCTGTCTACTGTTTCTTTCAAATTGTTATTCTGCGTGGAGTACATTATTTTCTCTTTTTATTTAAATTGAATAGCACGAATCGTACACTTTTAAATTTAACTTTGAAAACTTTGGCATGCATTTTATGTTTGGTATAGCTTTAAAAAATGACAAGATTCCTGGATTGTCCAACAGATTACTTTTAAGAATTTGGGTTTCCAAAGAATCTTTGCCAAAATAAAAATAGTTCAACTGAACTTATTCTGTATATAAATTTTTATAAAGAATGTATTTTAGGTTCTTTTTTAAGTCTTCGTGCTTCTAAAATGATTTGAATATATTTTATAAAGAAATCTGACAAGAAATTTTAAGTTTTATTTACTTACTGTTACGAGGAAGAAAATGCAAGACTTAGCTAAGCACATGTTTTAATTTATGTCATAAAAGCAATAGCATTGGTAACAAATGAAATAAATATTACCAAATGAAAGTAATAATAAACTATTACTTTATAAATTACTTTGGAAAAGATAAAAGTTGTATTCCAATTTAAAATCTGAAACATTATCTCAAAAATTTCAATTAGTTTCTTGAAATCTGTTTGCACTCAATAATAGTTTTATAATGATTTTTATTTAAACCATGAAAAGTATATTTATTTCATTTTATTGTTATCGTGGATATTTTTTATCGAAAATTTAGTCAACAAATACAGATTACTCTATTTATACATAAAATTTTAAAGAGTGTGCTAACTGAAGAACACATTTAAAATATAACTAATACGGCAGTTTAAAGATGACAAGCTTTAAAAAAATCATAAATGATATATAAAGTTGTAAATTATATAAAAAAATATGTACTAAATTTAATTTGTAAAAAGGCTACATGGTTAGCGAAACAGTCAGGCAATGCTATTTAGTTGAATAGATTCTGTCATCTTAGGATGTAAATTATTTCCCAGGAATAAATTTTTTTAAAAAATAGGTAGATACAAACCTGTAGAGTTAGTCAACGCGCTTAAAGGCTATCGAAAAATAAAATAAAAAAAAGAATAGTAATAAATTTAAGTTTTTTGAATTCCTTTAATAATATAACAGAGTAAAGATATCAAAATGTTAACACATGACCGTAATAATGTTAATAAACATTATAATTTTTGAACTAAATAATTGAAATGAAGAGCAGTGGCAGAACTAAATAAGTGAAGTGATAATTAGTCTCACCTATAATGATAATAATGTAAAAAAAAATGCAATGCAGAAACGCGCTTTTTATTTATTTAGTTTATATTTAATAAATACAAACAGTAAATGAAAAATATTGATTTGACATACTCTAACTCCGACCAATGGCTGAGTGCTTAGCATTCCTGACTACTGAGCTATAGTTCCCGGGTTCGAATCCCAGTTCGGGCTGTTACTTTCTCTCTATGTTTCTCTGTCCTTTCTTTTGTGATGATGTATGAAAGTGGCCCATTCTATAAACGGGTTCGTGGGAGTATGACGGGAATAATGCTATTTGCTTCCGTGACTTGGTTCACAGGTACTCACTGAACTCTTAAAAAAATCGAGTGGTTTTTCACCACTCGATGAGCGATGTATATTTTATACTCCATAAAGATACAATATGCATCCTTTTCTACTTAATTGGGTCAAGAAGTTCTCTTTCAAACACTCTATTTTCGATTCAAAGCAATTTTCAATCTTTTTTTACAAGTTTATGGCGCAAAGCAAATGTGATGAGCTCTGATTGGTTTAAATCATCACGTGGCTCTACGCTTTCGGTTTAGTTTTGCTAAGAATGGAGGAATTTAGTTTTCGATTTTGTAAAAGCGATCTATTAGAATATTTAAATTATTTAATTGGACGAAAAGTGCAGAAACATTATTGTAAATCTGTATTTCTTATAATTAATTGAATGACTATGTCAAATCTTCATATTTGCGATTTTCACTATTATATAAACTATGATATTCGAAAGTGTGAATGAATGAATGAATTCTATTGAATTCATATTCATGTAATATTTATAATATTTGAAATTTTTGATTAATTGATAACATTTAATAATATAACAATGTGTTTGGAACTTTTAATTTTTACTTCAAATACTATTTTCTGCCAAAATTTAATCCATTACAAATTAATTGTAAATTATAATAAATGCATTTTTAAATTCTTTTGTTTTCGAAACTGCGTGAATATGACTATTAATTTTCTCGTTGATTTAAATATCCACAATGTATATTATAGAAATATTATTTAATATATTGTATTGTACTGAATTGAAAGTGCGATTAATGTCAAATGCAACATTTTACCACAATGAATAAGAATAATTTTTTTCATAAATGAAATTAGAAGCTTTTTAAATTAAACGTTATACAATATAAAGCAAATATTAATCTGCAGAATATTACTTGCCAGTATGTATTTTATTTATTAAAATTTGACTGACAATTTTTGATTTGATTGTTACTAAGTAAAAGCATTCGTAGATAAAACGAAAAGGAAGGCTTAATTTTTTGAAGTATTATTTTTATATAATTTCAGTGTTAACGTTTATATAGATACTAATGAGAGTGCAAATATAGAAATTTTAATTATGTTTTTTTTTCGTATTAGGTGGACAGATCTTTAGAAGAAGAACAACGCTTAAAAGTAGTCAACTATACTTGCTTGGCTGTGGTCAAAAGCAATACCTAAATATGTAATATTTTTATCTCAGGAATAGGAATTTATTGATATCGAATATGCAAGATTAAAAAGCATTCTGTACTTTAAATAAATGTTATCATGAGTTAATGTTAAGTACGATGATATAAACTTACTGTATTTATACATTAAAAAGCGGTCCACTTGGGACTTTAATTCAAACAATACATTCTTACTATAAGCGATCAAGATCTAAATTTTGCATGCCTATTATCATTCTTATTCTTATTTTAATAGTATTCTTATTTTGTGTTTTAAACTGTCAATTCAAAAAATTAAAGCTCCAATATCAATTTGACATCATGAAAGAGTGAAATTTCATTCCTTTTGAGTGAAATCCACTCGATTATTTTCAGAGTGTGGGTAACGACAAAATGAATAACAGTTTCAGGCCTTGCTGGGACAAAGGGTTGGTTCCCCGGTGCCCGCCGTTATTAAAAAAATATATTCTAAGTTATGCAGACAAATACCTTGTATATATTTACCTGTGTTAATATCAAAGAAACAACCTTAATAGTAAAGAAAGTTATCTGAATTATTTTTTGTTTTTTATATTTGCTAATAAAAACAGATACTTTAATTGCTTTTATATTTATTTATATCTTTCGTATTATTTAAAGTTTACATTACATTTTGTTTAATATCAAATGCATATTGATTAATGGACATACCACTAAACAAAAATACATTAATTTTAATAGATTTCCTTTGGAAAATTAGTTCAGATAATACATCTTTAATAAATGTGTTGCTTAAAAATATTTATTTAGGTTAACAAAACATCCGCACAAGCAAAGAAATAAGAAAGAACCATCAATATATAAACTGAACCAATATTTTTAATTAAGAGAGGAGAAATATATCCTTTGATATGACTATACATTTAAAGTTGTCATTTGAATACATCCAAATGACATTATTTAAATTACTTTTCGAGAAAATTTTATTATCTTTCTAATTTATAAAAGAAAACATTAGAAAAACGAATCCAGCATTCATATAAATAAAAAGTTAATTGGATATGAAGGTAAGTTAAGAATTGAGAACTATTAAATATTCGCTTTAATCAGAGGTAGTGAAGAACGGTATAATGGAATCGCGACTACATTTAAAAAAAAAAGTTTTCTTTTTAAATGGAAATTTAATCGTCACAATGGCACACTTAAGTGTACAGATTTATAATCATATTTACTAATATTGATCAGTATTGATTTAAGTTTATTTTAGGTATGATTTGGAAGAAATTGTAGGGATTAGTTTTTACAGTGATTCCATGCGATTCAAATAAAGTTTTATTTAGCAATTAACAATCGGGAACAATCTAACAACGTAACAAGGGGACATACGGACTACAACATAAGTGGTATTTTTATTCACCGGCCTTCGGGGTTGTCGGTGCGTTTGGTGTAAAGAAAAAACAGCCACCATTCAAAGCACTTTCGACAACAGAAATTAAATGAATTATCAGAATAAATTGAAGCTAATTTTTGTGCATTTTTGATTATAATTAAAGATTTGAACACTAACTCTACCTCTCGTATGTGTTAGTCATAATAATTACATTATAAGGATAAACGTTACGAGAAACACATATAATATTAATTTTGATAACTTAAAAAATATTCATATTTTTAACAATTCATATAATTATATTTGTAATTCGTAACAAGTAAATAAATGTACATATATAAATATCTTCTATGTTAAATAAAATGATTAAGTTTTAATCCAGAATGTTTAATTGAATTGAATTTATAATACATAAATACAGATTTTTGCATTACTTTATTACGCTATACTCGTGTTGTACGTTTTACGCGAATTAAAATTTAATTGAATTATTATTGGTTTGTTTACTAATATTAGAGCATTTTAAAACAAAATTAATAATTTTATAAATATTATGATAAATAATAATTTATTTCTAATCTTCAAATCTCTCAATTTAGTTAATTTTTGAATTTTTGAAAAGATAAATGAAACAAACGCAAACATTAGAATAGTAACAAAGAACAAAGATAACGAATAGTAGATTACTTAGAAATGGATGAATATAAAAGAATGATATATATATATATATATATATATATATATATATATATATATATATATATATATATATATATATATATATATATATATATATATATATATATATATATATATATATATATATATATATATATATATAGAGTGATAGTACCCATACATACAAGCAATAATTACATATGACTATAGAATCGCATTCCACTCTGAGAGGCAGGAAAGAGGAAAGTAGAAACGCATCAAAACTCTATCAGAAATTCACCATTTGCAACTTTCCGCAGAGAAAAAGCAGCATGTTGCTCTTACTGGTTACCGGAGAAAGGCAATCAGAGTAGACGTTGTCTTTTAAAAACGCAATCAAAATGTTTGGTCTGATAGCAGTGTACAATACCTCGTAGACACCAGCAGAAATTTTCCGTGAACATCTGGTCAGGTACCCTTGGTGATTGATTACCTGGCAGGCCCTTACATTCTGCCAGACCGTTAGACCGGTGCAACTGACCGTGTCTTCTTGGAACAAGTGCTTCCCAATTTATTTCAGGCTGTTCCACTCCCCATATTAAGAGGCATGTGGTTTATGCACTATGGAGAGCATATTTTCCCCCTCACATTCTGGGAATTTTTGAAGAGTGTGTGCCAATTTAAGTTAGCGGCGAGTCTTCTCGCCTCATCAAGGTATGGTTCTGTGGCCCGTCTACCGAGGCAGGTGGCGGCTGTTGGACGGTAGACTAGAGTCCAAAGCCTTCGAGTTGCAAGGTATCAAAATTTGTTATAGAAGCCTCAACTTCTGGCACTAAGCCTCGCAAAATCGATCCCCTTCTGTTGTTGTACAGTATCAACTGTACAACAAAACACATGGACGGCATTTTGAGTATTTACTGTGAGGTTTTAAATAAACAATAAATATGATTGTGAAACTTTTGGTATTATTCACTGCAAGTGTTGGACAAGCACTGTTAAGTGGGGATTCCTCTTTTGTGCTTCCCAGAGTCGAATGCGACCCTATGTTCCTGTGTAATGTTCGCTTGTGTGGATGATTAACACTACCCCTCTTAAACTTGTAAACACAATTTAGAATCAACCTATATATATATGCACAAGAAATAAATTAGTCCTAAAGTAGATGGTATCAATATTTATATTAATGAAGATTTTCATTATATTCGGTAAATAAAAACCTTTTTTAAAGCTTCAATAATACCTCGAAATTAATGTTTAAATTTATCAGTAAATGTTTTTAATTATTTTACGATTTTAAGTAATTTTTACTTTGAATTACAAAAATAATTTACTTTGAATTTTATAAAAAAAAATTATTTTTATTTATTTAAATATTTGATTTACGACATTAAAAGTATACGCATTCGTTTATAAATAATTATAATATTAATTGTTATTCTGAAATAAATTTTTTTTAACCATTTTGAATTTTTTTATTTACAGCATTAAAAAACACAATAAATATATATTACTTTTAAAAATTTACTTCTTTTATATTCCCTCGAAATCTGCCAAGTTTTCCTGTTATTGTAAATATACAAAATGGGAAATTTTCCGTATAAAACTGAAATATTCTACTGATTTTATTCCAGACTGAATATTTAAAGTTAACTTATCATCTGTAGGTAACAATTTATTTACAAGTACCAAAGGAAGTTAAATTTATCCTAGCCATTTATTATCTTACGCGGTTAAAAGTATAATCATTGAGGAATCCTTTTGTTTCCAGTGCAAAAGATAATGAGGTAATGAAATATCTCTTGTGAGAAGAAACCACTTTGTAGATAAGGATGCTTAGTAAAATTTTACAAGTTAAGAGGTTCCTATAAGCCCCCAATCGGGTGTCTCAACAAGTACAGATAGGAAGCTGAAAATGATTTCCCTAATTAAGGGATTTTTCTTTGATTTATTTCTCAGCTTACAAATTATTATACTGAAGAATAGATAAATATTTTAACAAATCTTTATACGATATTTACTTACCATTGCTGAACATTTCGTCATCAGTAGTTTGTCGAGCTTTAGCAAACAAAACTCCGAATTTGAAATTTACTGAACCCTGTGAATTAATAAAATATAAATTCTTAATTATTATTGTACTAGGAAATGAGATAAAAATGAACTTATTTACTGTAAAATTTTCTATTCTAATTTATGTTTTTTATTGCAAATGTGTACATTGGATTTTTCACAAAACTAACTTATGACAAAACTTTAAAAGCATTTTGTAACACATAACTATATTTTACATATTAAAAGAGAGATTTGTTAAAATTTTTATTGTCTAAATTATTATAAGATATTGAAATATATATTTTTTCTTTTATTCAAGGGAAAATTAAACTTATCATTCCGAATTTAATTAGAACGAAGTAGGTTTTTACAGAATTGACTAAGAATTATTAGTAAATTCAATAAATAAATAATCATAACTAATTGAAATATTGTTTTTCTTTTAATCACACACGTATAGGCAAATTAAATTTATCATTTGAAATTAAATTGGAAGAAAGTATGCTTTAACAGAATTTAGTAAAATTGTTAGTAAATTCATTTACGGTTTTCCGATCAAATTCATTTTCCATAGTCGAATTCATTAGAAATGATTTTTAGAAAAATAAAAGAAAAATTGTGAAGACATTTATATATATATATATATATATATATATATATATATATATATATATATATATATATATATTAAATTGTATTTTCGAATATATATTCTGATTCTATTACAGCTAAGTATTGCGAAAAAGTTAAATGGAATGCGTACCTCTTGTTCTTCCAACAGTAACAAATCCTAGGAAAAGAGAAAAGTATCAAAAATGAAGCTATTAATTTAGAACTACAGTTATTAAAATAAGTGAATTATTTATTAATTGACACACATTATTATTAGTTGTCTTCTTCATCGTTTCTCAGATTTCTAATTATATCAACATATGTTTTGAAAGTTACCCTAATCTTACTGCTTAAATATGCTTTGTTTCAAGACAAAAAAGGTATTATGTTATTTCATGTGCATTTTTTGAAAAAAATATCTATTGAAATTTTTTATATTTTTATTTAATGACACTTACATTAAGCAAAAGTTTACAAATGAACGGAAATTTTATATAGGTTTCTTATTTTTCGACTGGATCTAAATCGTAATAAATAAATAAATCTTTTGTTTTGAAAAAAATATTTATTTATTTATTACTACATGGGCTCTTGAATCATTCCACAGAAGTGTTTCAGAATGCATCGAAAGCTTAAACTTGAAATCTAAGAAAATTTTATTTACATTTCAAATGTAATTCTGCAAAATCAATTTTAAATATCCTCTATAAGATAAATACGATGCAACAATAAAAAAAAATAAAATAAAAAAAAAATAAAAAAAAAACAATGCATAGATTTTTTGAAAATACACCCCAACTGTTCAAGCAACCATCGATTATTCATTCCGGTTAAAATTCACAGACGAATTGAAGAAAAGAAAGTGTTTTGATGCTATTTTTTCGTGTTTCGAATGTAAACTTATTTTTCGGAAATAACTCTTCCCTGGTCCTGTTGAATACCCTTGCATAAGAAAGAAGGGGGAAAAAACAAGAAGAATGGAAGAGATAGGGAATTTTTTCCCTTTCAATCCCGTTGGAGATTTTCTCGACAAAAATAATTTAACAAGATTTGAGATCAATTCAAAACGCACTTTCTCGGAATCTCCAGAGAAGACTTCTCTTACATGCTATATTCCAGGTGTAAAGTGCTCGAGAACTCGCCAAAATTACGCCCCCACACCTTGCCACTTTTCCTTCGATCTCCCTACGACAAATCAATTTTGCTGGGAGCATAGGGAATAAACAGAAACTACAAAGCGTTCGAAGGGAAATAAAGAATTGCGAAAGGGTAAAAAAAAACACTTTGAGTAAAAGAACGCGGAGAATTATTTTCGCAAAGAAACGGAAAAGAAGGTCTTAAATATGGAAATCTTTCAGCGAGGCGTTGAAACGGCGTTTGGGGGAAAATCAGGATGTTTCGCCGTAAAGAGGATTAAACAGGGGTAAGAAATGGTTTCCGAAATAAAATAATCGCTTCGTGGCAAATCCTTACAGCGAAAGATTAAAATATTTCGTGCGAGTATTTTTAGATTATGTCCTTCTTTTGCTCCAGAAGTTTGATTAAAAACTTTTTGAACGCTTCACATTCACACAGATGAAGCAACACGCGATTTAGTTGCATCGTTTTTATTTACCTTCGGTTCTGTAAATATTTATCTCTCATATGAATCCCTAAAATACATTTTAATGAATAAAATTCTTAGATTCACAATAGTAAAAAATTTTCTTACACGAAAATACGATTAATCTTGGAATGTTCCCAAATTGAATACAAATTGTATTTTTGCAAATTTTAAAATTGAGTCTTAAAATAAATCTTAAGTGACTAAGAAACGAACTAATTATTTTATATTTAGTTAATGAAACTTGGTTCCTTATTCTCTTTTTTCAGACGTTTTTCCTCTACAAATAATAACTTACTTAAAATTTAAGTATAGCTTCAATATTGGCAATTTTCCGTTGAAGGTATGCCACCTATTTTTGGCACTATATTGGCCCACTTAGAGGTCAAATTATTTTTTTTATGTATTTTAACTACAAAGCACACAACTAAACAAAAATAATCATAATAAAAAATATATTTTTTTACATTTCCAATACAAAATGTTATATGAACGCAAATACAGGAAGAACCTAATTACAATTAAAATTGAAAAAGAGATGTTAATTTATAAAGATTGATATTAAACAGGAGGCACAAAATTAAGAATATCATATACTACAACGAAAAACATATCTGCTTTTCTGTACATACATAGACACATATGTTCTATAAGATGAGAAGCTGAATGTTTTTGACCTCTTTGCGAATACTTCCCTATTTTGTACTATATAGACTGTTAAATAGACATTCCTCTATAGATTGACTATCACACTCGGTGAGAGGACGTGGACATTAAAAATTCTATAGTACCATCCAGGACAGTTAAGGAAAATTCTCTAGTTTCACGGCATAAATCTCCAAAACTTATTATGGGATGATCCACGTTAGTTTTTCTTTTAGTGAAAAGGCTATCATCAATTTCTAAAGTTTTATTCTATCCATCAATTTATCGTAAGGGTGAGATAACAAAAAGTTGGCATATATTTCTCGCATGTAATTATTAAATTCATTTGTGGAATTATGATATATTCCTAACTATAGTTATCTAAACTCAATAGATGTTAACTCCTGACACTATAAATAAATAAATTTCAAGGTAGTGGTGACTGGAATTCGAGATTCTGCAAGTAATGTTTGCTTACAGACGTGCCTTTAATTTCTCTTCACGGACAATGACGATAAAATCATTTTGGATAAAAATTAGACTGAATAAAATAATTTTCGAGAGTACATTCGTTTTTGGTGATGGCCTCTTTTTACACAAATTAAGACACGACTTTCTCATCTCTAGGTAAATCGTAAATTTTAAGAGCTATCACTATAAAAATAAAAAACAACTTTTAAAATAATGAAATTAGAATTACATTAAAAAATGGTAGAGCAAACAGTGTTTATAAACACAAACCAAACTTGCGACGCTTCGTGTCAATTAAGTAAGCCACATAAGAAAACATGACCTTTTACGAAATATTACTTTTGCATCAATCCTTATGGGGTATAAGCATGATATTGCTCACTTTATTTACTATATTAAAAAATATTCCACAAGCGTTACTAAATAACAGGTATAATATACCTATGAATGTATTATAAGTACTTTCATTACAAAATCATATGATAAAAATCCACACATTTTCCCTAGAAACTTTAATGATTATGAAACATAATATTAACAGCAAAGAATTTTTATATATATGTAAGAATCCAATTTTGGAGTATTCCAACATTAACAGAAATAATTTAAGAGTTATGGAATATTTTTTTATCAAGAATTAATTTTATAATACTTAAAAATAATTAAATTATGAATAAATCATTATATGAGGGTTATTTTGAAATTTTTGAGATACGTGCAGACGAGAATTTACAAAATAAAAATAACGGTTTAATTTTAAAATACAAAGTATTTTAACACAGAAGTCTATTTTTTACTGACTTACTTCAATTGTTTAGCGTAGAATGAATTTTAAACCGAAGAGAAAATGGAGTTGACGTTAGAACATTTTCGCGCTATGTTTTTCTACGATTTTAAAGCTGGATTAAAACAAGAAGAAGGCGTTCAACGTTGTCAATTAGCATTTGGTGATGAATCTCCAGCTCGTGTTACTGTATTCAGATGGTTTAGAGAATTTAGAAGAGGTCGCAATTTTCTTCAGGATGAAGAACACACAGGAAGGCCGCCGTCGGCAGTAATCCCGAATAATGTGTCTGCCATACGAAAAATAATAATGGATGATAATCGCTGCACCTATCAAATGATACAGAAGGAACTTAACATTGGATCCGCAGCCATACACAAAATCATTCATAAATAATTACGTATGAAAAAAGTAGTTTGTCGTTTGGTTCCCCATAATCTAACTGAGCACCAAAAAGAGGAACGTGTCAGAATCAGTAAAGAAACCTTTAAATTGCTAGATGATGGTGGCCACCGCATCATTTCTAAAATTGTAACAGGTGATGAAACGTACATATCGTTTTTTGACGTTCCATATTTTGCTCCATATTTAAGATCCATATTTTGCTTTCTTGACCTGTGTCAAGAAAGCAAAGTATATGTTTTTGAAGATGATCCCACGCAGAAAATGGTGAAAAAACAACGCGCACTGAAAAAAAGTGATGTATGCCGTTTTCTTGAGAAGTACGGGATTGGTCAAAGCCATCAAGTTGGAAGGACAGAAGACAGTAACAGCAAACTGGTATACCACTAAATGTCTTCCAGAAATCCTACAAGAACTGAATGTTCTCAATTCATTAGCAAGAAATCATTGCCGCAGAGAAAAACTCCTTCCGTGAAATTAAGTAAAAAGATACTTGTTCAGTAGCATATGAGTTAATTAAATATTCAATGTGTGTGCAGAAATTTTCTTACAATTAAATTGTTGTAAGGGAAATATGTATGATCTAGTAATTGTTATATAGAAATTATATTGCACGAGACTTCGGAATTAATATTCTTTCCATTATTAATTATTATTTATGTTTCTTATCTTACCAGAACCTGAAGTAATTGATATTGACAGTACTAATTGTTTCAATGAAGGCACTTTGAAGGAGCATTATTTTTAAACCGTTTCTATAAATAAAAGTATTATTTAAAGTCTTAAATTCGCGAATTGTATTTGAAAATAAAATGTAAAGTTTTTTAGAGGATTCAGGCTTAGGAGGCGCTATGGGGTTGTAGTTCAATTTTGCGACTGCATGAATTTCATCAGCTTAGCTTGATAAAATATTTTTCATGCTTTGCGTCACCCTTTCAGATGTATACACGCAAGATATACTTTGCCAATTTATTGCAAGAATGCTCTCATACAAGATGAGGTAATTTTAAAAGACTTAAGGAGAACATTACAAAACTTCTTGTTATGTGAGTAATAGGAACAGCAAATATTAATATAAGAAGAGAAGTGCAATTATCCTCTATGTTATTGTTACTTATGACACTTGGACAAGCCAAACTCGCTATCCCGTCGCCAATGAGAATTTAAGTCCATAGGGTGTGTCTTTCATTTAACTACATCCTCACGAATATAAATGTACAACTATGCTGTAAGTACTCATCCGGTAGAAGGTCCGCTCCCTTAATTTTGCCAAACATCTGGAGAGGAAGGAAATTTTCTATAGACCATTACACACATGGTAACTGCTTAACTTTCGATTCCACAGATTTAACGAGCACGTGTATCCCATGTACTGAGTGTGTCTTTGGCGGCATTGGGAATCGAAACCTGCCATTTTGGACAAAAAGCAGATGCCCAAACCACTGGGCTCATTATTCTGGGGCCATGGTAGCCTGATTGGTTAGTACATCGTGATCATTATCGGAAGGTATTGATTTCGAATCACGGCGGACTGAAGCTACGTCGTGTTCTCTAAAGGTGGCTCTAGCGTGCTAAAACTGGGTATGGTTGCAATGTCCTCCAAGTGAAATAATACCTCTGGAGTTGGCAGACCGAGAATTGGGAGTTTTCTGCTGGTTCTTTTCTTCAAAATCACGAAGTCTCTAACTTGCATTTAACTAGTAAAGCCCAACTCTTGCTGACTAGGTGTAAGGAAGTATGCTGGTGCGAAAACGGCCCAATATCCTTGATAAAAGAGAGAAATGGTTGCAACTTGCTATTAGAAAATCCCGTTTTTGCTGCAATAAGGTTGCTCAATTATTATGCTGCTCTGTCCTTTTTGGGACCTATCTCTTCTCATACCAACAAAAG
The DNA here is from genome assembly GCA_030067965.1 of Latrodectus elegans. Taxonomy (NCBI): domain Eukaryota; kingdom Metazoa; phylum Arthropoda; class Arachnida; order Araneae; family Theridiidae; genus Latrodectus; species Latrodectus elegans. The sequence continues at coordinate 3,676,126 of CM057813.1, forward strand.
CATGAAGAATCTGATTTAAGAAAGACAAGTGGCTCGCATTATTATTATCTTGATGATATTTTACAGATATTTGCTTATGGAAATAGACTATAGGTACTATCAGGCAGAAAGACATTTGTCAAGATAGAGAGAACTTCATTAAAACTTTTGAATCAAGAAGTCGAAAAATTTTTAATTTTTCTTCTTTGGTATGCAATGACATTCCTAAATCACCTTCATCCAATTTTTAAGTCGAAAACATTTTAATTAGTTTCCAATACAGCGTGTTGCAATAACTTCTTTGGAATTTAAAAATATTCATCATCACCGATTCACTGATGTCTTTCATTTTTCTAATGGAATAGAATTATCATACTATCATGCGTTCTAGAGTTGAGAGGTATGAAGTTAATTGATTGAATTTGCATATATATATATATATATATATATATATATATATATATATATATATATATATATATATATATATATATATATATATAATCCCTTTATAACACGGCATATTAGTTTCACTTAATCCGTTATACGCGTTATAGGAAAACGGGTTGCAGCCATAGCATTCTCGTCAGATGTGTTCGTATGACCTTGTTCTGTACAAATTATTGATGTCTAACTTTTATCGCTAAAGGGGAAATACTTTGTTATGAACCAAATGTGAAAATTTTATTAAAATCAAATTAAGTGCATTTAAAGTAAAACAGGGTCAGTACATGTTTATTCGCTGAAAGAGTTGTTTGAAATAACGTTGCACCGACTTTCTTTTATAGCAGAATGTTCAAAGCTATGTAATTTTATTTATTTCAATTCAGTTTTTTAAATACACAACTGACACAGTGTGCAAGCGTACGTGAAATTAATTGTGTACAAATCTTTATAAATTTAGAAGGAAAGAAATAAGGCATGTGGAATTAACAGGTGTTACACGAGGGATATGAAAACGCATTATAAGAATACCATGCCATGTTACAGTGGGATTACAGTGTTATATATATATATATATATATATATATATATATATATATATATATATATATATATATATATATACAGATATGTATCCCGCATATATATATGTAATGAACTAAAGAATATAATTATTAATCAATTATAATCAATTATCTTAGAAAATATTTACATTATTAGGTATAAATCATTTCTGTATAAAAATTTATTTCAAAATTAACATTTTTGCTTTAAAAGATAATTGTTCTTGCTCTTTGGATTCATTTGAATTCTGAAGATAGTTTCTCGAAATATACTATTCTATTCTTTACAGCTTGTATTTTCTTCTCAAGAGCACATAGCTGCCATGGTACTTTGTATTCATATCCAATACCGTGCTCTTCAACAAGTAATAAAATTATATCCTTCCGAATTTTGCATTTATTATCTTTTTTTTGTATTGCATCCACGTATTGGTAACAATCGAGGAGGAAACATTTCCAAGTAGAGGTATCAACCTTTTATACGGAGTTGTATTGTATCTTGGATATGTTTGAATAATAATTTTATTAAAATTGTGGAACCACATCAAATTTTGTTCGAATATTCTTCCAATCTTTTAGATACTTTTTAAAGAATAAAAAAATATTTCACTGCGTGATATATTTAAATCTTATTTTTAACTAATGTTTTTTATTTTAGGCTGCGTCTTATTTTTAATTAATTTTTAGTATGTGAATGGTAAATGGAAATGGTTATAATATGAAAAAGAAACATTATATCATTAAAAAGGATTTAAATTAAGAGAATACGTTCAATTTCATTTAGATTTATTTTATCAAGAACATTTTTCATTAATTTACGTATTATCAATAAATGCAACGTAAATGTCAAAAAATAATAACTACGACCTTTGATATAGAGTAAAAATAAAATGTGTCAACATGATCACGAGTACAGAATCATTCTGTTATCCTTCAAATAAAATTTTTAAGATTTGATTCATGTCGATAAAAGACAATATATTCGCACACTTTCAGTATCTTTGACTAAAATATTTTCCATCGACTAATATATATATATATATTTACTACATCATATAATATTTCAAAATTTAGATTTAGATTTAAAAATGTCATATTCTTTAGTTTCAAAATGTTAGAAAATGATGTCACTAATTGCTTCATATTCTAGAAGTAGGTGAAATAGTATATTAAAAATTTCATTAAAGTAATGGTTTTCTAGATAGTATTATTTCTTTTTTTTACATTTACAATCTTAAGATGGGACTTATTTTCACCGTACTTTTCTTAGACATTTAGATTATGAATGCTATAAATTTAGTGTTTTCTTTGACATTAGAAACTAAATTATTTTTCTAGTGCCAAAAGGAAATAATCATTGTTAAATATGTATTATTTACTTTTTTTGTTGTATATAATCTGTTATTTATTAGTATATATATTAATATAAATTAATATAATTAATATAATTATATCAGTATAAATTTAATAGCTCAATTTTAAGTGAAATCTAGAAAAAATTAACGAAAATGTCAATATTTTATTTTGCATTTATTTTAGCGTATTTAAAAATTTCAGAGATTTAAAATATTTGTAGAAATATTTCCATTTATTCTATCCATTTATTCATCTATAATTTATTCATCTATAATTATGAATCTATCCATTTATTCATCTATAATTTTAGAAATCGTATTACTCTTTTTTTTACTAATTTATTAAAGAATAAAAATGTATTAAATTGTATATTATACTCTAAAATGTTCTTCTTTATTGATATAAATTCTTCATTTACAATGATGAAATTGTCATTACCTACATTTAATTAAAGGTGTTCCACATATTCTTCTATATTTTTTGTAAATAGCTATCCTTGGCATATTTTAATATTTATGTTTCTCTTTTAAAATTCTGAAAACCGTAAAATATGAAGAAGTTTCGTGTTCTGTTGATACAATCAACTAATTTATTTCAGTAATATAAATATAAACGTATATAATTAATAAACTATTTAGAAGTATCTATGACTCTATAATTTCCCTGCTATATAATCAATTTTATGCCTTTAAAATCAAAAATTACAAACTTGAAATTGTGAAATTTTTGTTGCTGCAATTAATTAATAAATATAGTTAGAACTGATTAATTTTACTTTTTCCTGTCACAGATAATTTTCGAAAAGAACTTAAATTTTTTAAAATTTATGCATTAGCAAACTTAAAAGTAGAAACAATTGTACCCTTACGTTCAGAAGTAGAAATTTGTGATTCGTTTTCGTTAAAATTTCGAGTTATGTGCATTTCTTCTGCGAAGAAATCGGACCACGAACATTTTCGGGAAATATTTTTCTGTTTGGACTACAAACACATATTCGGATAGCGAACTAAAAAGAATTATAACGAATATTTTTCGGAGAATGAAGTGCAGGGTTACCGAAAATGTTTTTTCATCTCTCTTGAATTATATTGCTTGCCAATTGAACTTCAAAGCTCTATACTAGAAAAATATTTTTGCCAGTTGTATATTGCAAAGATTTTTTTCCAATTGTTTATTTATAGCAAAAATATACCATCGATTTCGGTTTTGATTTCATTCAAAATCGAATCTGCTTTCATTTTGAGAACCCTCTCTCGTTCATTCGTTGAAGAAGTGGTATGATGTCAGAGCAATGGTCTTAGAATTGCGACGAAACCAAGCTGATATTAATAAGATTAGGGATTTTTACAATAGCAACAGCTATTAATCACTTCCGGAAAGCCAAAAAAGAGAGAAATGTAATCGACATCGACATGTTCTCTAATGCTGAATAAAAAAAAATGAAAACAACTGATTAATGTGCAAGACTTACTAAGAAATTGTACATCCTTTTCAAATTTAATTTCTAGGGTTTCTAGAAAGAATGGATGGATTTCATGAATATATATATACATATATATATATATATATATATATATATATATATATATATATATATATATATATATATATATGGTAAATCGATGATCAGTTAACGAACATTATATTTAGTAAATATTGTCTTACAACGGACTATGCTCGTTAATCGTTTACCTACTGTACACAGCTTTATCTATTGTATTAAATGTATCGATTATATATTGCATGAATTCCAAATGGAAATTATAAAATATAATGTAAACAAAATGTGTAATAATGTAGCAGAGATTTTATATATGTAGTCATGTAGTTATATAAATATGTTATGTCAAATATGTAATAAAGAAAGTGAAATATGTAATAAAGTAGTAGAGTATTTATTAGAAATAAATTTATTAAAGATGATTAATTGTAAAACTAATTTTAATTGTTAAAATGTAGCATTATTTATCATAAATATTTACTATGTTTATCACATTTTTTAAAGTTAATTTGATAACAGACAGATTTTTTCTTATTTTTGTTGAAACCGAGAAAGAAATATGAGCTTAACAAAATGATCCTTTCTTTTAATTTTTTCAAATTCTTCAAAAACTCCAATGAAATCTATTGATTCTATATTTGATGATTAATCTGCATTTTCAAAATTTTAAATCATTATGTATGCAATAATGGCAGCACAGTAATGAAAATTTGCAAAATATTTAATTTAAATGAAGAATAAATGTGCATATCCGTACATGTATTTGAAAATTATCAAGCAGTAATAATTTAATGCGAATAAAAATTTCATTCATCCAACATCAAAAATTTGACTTTTATATTTAATTTAAATTTTATTATCATAAAAAATAGTAATATGAATAGACTGATTTGAATAATCAATATGTTTTGCATTTTGATTGGAAATAATGCAATGATTTTATTAATTTACTATATTTCTTTTATTATGACTGTATTTAAAGAAATAAAAATAAAAATATTTGTATATTCTTTATAAAATAAATACTAAATTCATGAAAATGTATATATAAATATATATCCGCAGAGTTAAATTTGTTTTTCATTGTTTCCTTTTTTATTTTGTAGGTGATAAAAATATTCAAAAATATGAATATTTTCTTATCAAAATAACCCTATTTGGCAGAAATATGTTACCTCACTTATTCATTTATTATTTCTTATCGTCTTGAAAAACATGTTTTTTTAAATACAATTTCTAAATTCCTTAAGGATTTAATATACACTGAAGATTTACTGAAAATTTCTCATTTCAAATTAAATGAGTTTTCAACAATACCCTAAACAAGGAATAAATTTCTATGGTAACAACTTCTAACGCTAGTAATTAATTTTAGAAATTTGGACAGTTATATTGAATCATAAACCACATGTATTTAAAAAAAATATTTAAAAAGAATCGTTGCGTCATTTTAAAAATGAAATAGTATTTTCGACAGTTTTAGAAAACTTTTAGTAACAGTCGCATTTGACTGTTGATTGTTTTTTTTTTTTTGAATAAACATCAGAAAAAATAGATAATTATTTACTATTAATAATTTTCAAACGAAATCATAATTCCTGAAAACGGGGAAAACAGACTATTATTATTTCGATACCGATATTGATATTCGTTTTCATCTTGATATACATAAACGATATATATATATATATATATATATATATATATATATATATATATATATGTATGTATTAAAAATGAAATATTGAGATGATTTTAAAGATTTTAAATTATATATGTATTTTCATTGTTATATCAACACATTAGAAACACTGTAAAATTTAATTAACAAATAGTTTCTAGTTTCTCTCTCTCTCTCTCTCTCTCTCTCTCTCACACACACACACACACACACACACACACACACACACACACACACACACACACACACACACACACACACACACACACACACACACACACACACACACACACACACACACACACACACACACACACACACACACACACACACACACACACACACACACACACACACACACACACACACACACACACACACACACACACACACACACACACACACACACACACACACACACACACACACACACACACACACACACACACACACACACACACACACACACACACACACACACACACACACACACACACACACACACACACACACACACACACACACACACACACACATATATATAACACTTTTTTCAGAATCTCAAACTATATTTCGAGGTGCGTCATGTCATTGAGTACCATTATACCACAAGTGAATCTTACCTGATTCTCTTTTATTGATACTTCTTTTTCTCACTGCACATATTAAAGGTCACAAATGTCGAGTTTAATTCTCCGCGACTGGCGTTGGGAGACAGTATTCTGGGGAACATATGTTATGCGCTATTAAAATCGGCGCACAGTTTGAAGGCGAACGGACGTAAAAGCGACCGCAACGCAGGTACTTCAAAGTGTACCGAGACGGTTTATTTCTGTAATAATGGAAAGCGTTTCTGTGGTTATTGGGCTATAAAATGTCCGAAATTTGTTTGCCGGGCTAAGTCAGTTTGTAAGGGAAATAAAAGACTAATGCCCACGAGCTGCACGGTCTTTAAATATGCAAGTTTATAGTTCAAGTTTATTTCCTTAATTTTGAGTTAATTAAATGCGGATTACGAAGCACAAATTAACTTCGAAATATTCTAGTGTTTTAGACTTAACTTAAATATGAAATATTACATTTAATACATTTGCCAACATTTTTATTTATTTCATATTTCATTTGCTTGTAATTATTTAAAAATATATATGACTATTTCATTATTAAAAAATGAAATAAATATGTGTCTAACTTTACACACATTCAGCTACTGGTAAGAGAAGACAAATGTTTTTAAATTTTGTGCAAATTATATACTTTTTTATAAACAAGTTGTCCGATTAAAATCTAATGGAAGTTTAAGCATTTAGAAACAGTGACCTTTAAACAACACGTTATGAAACAACAGAAGAAACAAAGTATTTTAAAGTAGAATATATAAAATACATGCATCACTCCGTAGATTGTCTTGGAACCTTATAAAATCGTTGTTCTGATGCGATTCTTTTAACAATTTTGTTAAAATTTTTTAAACATAGTTGTTTTTTTCATAATAAACAACTTAATTGAGATGTTAAATTTTCATAATAAAGAATATTTTATAGAGAGGAAATATCACTAAAGGATTAATGGGCAACATTTCATCAATTTATATGAAAAGTAAAATTAATTTGAAATAAATTTAAATATTTTAATACTTTTTAGCAAAATGAATGTAGTTAGTTTTACTATAATTATTACACAATATCGAACTCAAAATTTAGTTTGAAACTGTATTTTAATTTTAAGTTTACATCTTTTAAATAAAAAAATTCCCAGTTCTGGAATACTCTGCCAGTATAGTATATTCTAATTTGTAAATATCGAATGTAAAACATTTTGTTAAAGCATGAAAATAAGGAATTATAAAATTAATGTAAATGTCTAAAGATAATAATTAAAAATTCTGTTTTATAATAATGCTCGTTTTAAATTACTTTACTACTTTTCATCAATGAATCTTATAAAAATTCATACGCTGTAAATATTCTTTTTTGAAAGAAAAAAATAATTATAAATACTTTTAAATAAGAAGAAAATGATGAGAGGAAAAGCGTATTTCAATTCATTCAACGACAGACTTATTATCTCCTTTTCTTTTTTAATTAAAGAATAATTTGTCTCCCATAAAAATATATTCTGCTATCTTTGGAAAAAAAATGTAAAAAAAATTCTTAATTTCTTTTAAAACTAACACTATATAATATTTCTTTGAATGTATTAACAAGAAAATAATTAAAACATTCTAATACTAAACTTAAAAGAAAATCATTTTTATCGTTGATAAATTTCTTTTTAGCTTATAGTTTCGATCACATATTCGAATAAAATGAATGAAAGCTATGTTAATTAAAAATACATAAAAAAATATCAATAGATTTTAAAAGAATTGCTGAAATTTATTTCTACTTATACAAAACAAATTTCATATAATAATAATTAGACTTTTGTTCATTACAATAAGCAAAAAAAGGTTTTCACCAAGTAAAAAAATATGTAAATAAAAAAGAAATCTTATTAATAAGTCATACATTATTTACAATTAATAAATTATAAGAAGCCTGCTTGGAAGCTCTAATTTTATATTTATCAATGAATATAATTTGAGTTATGATTGCATAAAAAATACATTATAAATTTTTCGATCATTTCAATATATATATATATATATATATATATATATATATATATATATATATATATATATATATATATATATATATTTTAGACCATATTTAGGTACATAGATTTTAGATCATATTTATATATATATATAGACCATATTTAGATAAAAAAAATTTAGATCATATTTAAAACTTTGAGAAAAATCCAAAGGATTTACTACAGCAAGTAAAAAATAACAATGCAGCATCAACTTTACGCAACTCAAAAATGATTGTGATTGAACCACGAAGCATCTACTCCAAAAATTAGTTCCTGATGAACCCCCTACAAATATTTGAATTTTTGTTTAAAAATCTGTTTTTTAATATGTATGAATAATCATTTAAAAAATATGAATTCTGTAATTTAAAAAAAATCAGCCTTAAGTGTTGAAATTTCTTAAAAACGTGTAATATTGCATGGTTTGTTGTCTCTACCAGTTATGTAGAGGCATCCAGTTGAATTCTGCGTGATTTTGATCAGAATCTAAGCAGAACAGCCCCAATACTTGGCTTGATACCCTCATTGTTATCATTTTACTAGGAAGACATTGCGATCACGCTTAGTTTTAGCGTGCCCCAGACACTTTCAGTGAGATAACGGATCTTCGGTTAAGCCGAGATTCGAACTCACTATCTTCCGAAAAAGGAGGACGACCCTCTAATAAACCTGGCCATGACAATCCTGTGGTTTGTTAAAGTAAATAAGATATAAATAAGATATAAAGTACTTAGCGCAATTATTAAAATTTTATTTGCACCAATACATAAAATTACATTTTCAAGAAGTAAAATTGAAGGACAAGAGAAGTATGATTGCAGTTAAAAGAGAAAACATTTTATGGATAGCTTTCTCAGCTAATGTATGTCTTCAGAGTAAAGGGACTTCATAAATTAATTTTTATGCAAGCATGACATTGGAAAAGTATCTTGACTAATAGTTTATTTTTAGGTTTCACTTTTAGAAACTTTGTGAAAATGGAATGATTTGTCAAACTCAAAAATACATTATACATTTTACAAACCATATTGTTTAATATTACAGACGAGCTGCTCAATTGTGATAAAAATTAATTCTTAAAAAATTTATTCATAGAAAAGCACAAAATTTTGAAACAACTGAATAATTATTTAAAATATTTTATTCTCTCAAAAATAGATGATATTTACACATTGTTCTATATTGTATGTTATTAAGAAATTTGGCAGCACAAATGCTGTATAATCCAAGAGGCTATATTGTGAATGGAGAAATGTTTTCAAGACGATGTACTAATACGTGCGTGATGTCATGAATACTAGGGGTTGCCAAACAAGAACTTTGAGCATAATTCTCATAAATCTATGACGCAATAAAAAAACCAAGTTGCCACATACATAAGAAAATCCGCCAAAAAAAATCAACAAATTCAGAATTTGGAATCCTTGCCTATACGGCATCTGAGTCAAACTGTCAACAATTGTTGCATAGCTCGATAAAATTCCTATATGATTTCTTGGTCAACTTCATGCATAATTATCTGCATTTTTAGGCTAAATTGTTATTATTCCATACTGGCAGAAAACGCTTTTCTAAAATGTAGTTACTGGGAAAAATAACATTTAATTTAACAGTAAAGAGAATGAATAGCAAACTTGAGAATAAATCAGATAAAGAAAGTAAGTCATAAAAGGTTCATTGCAATCTAATGTAAACTAAAATATTGTAATTGCGAGTATTAAACTCTTCTGTGAAATTAGGGTTTTATATTCGATTTCGGTCATTGTTGAAGAACGGGAGATGTATGTGTTGCTTTTTCGTATATTTCTGTCAAAATAGAAGCTTGATATTTTTCTGTTCCTCATTACTTAATACCCATGAATATGATACCCTGTTTAGTTCAAATCCTCTTCGAAAGGAGCCTCTTGTGGATATCAAAGCTATTTACAACGATTTTCGTCGGTTCAGCTATTGGCTCCATAGCGTTAAAAAGTCTCTCCGTGACCTAATAACAGAATCACGTTATTTAAAGCAGAAGATACCGGGTGCGATTCTAGCTACTGTTAAACAACCAGTTTGTTGCTTTTCTATTTTGAATGTAGTCTTTCTACTTTTTCCAACTGCATCTATCCGAATGAGTTCTTAAGAGGTTTTTTGAATTTTCCCTTCAATACGCGAATAGCTTATTTTAGACTTTATTTTAGCTTTAGAAACCAAATAAAAGTTAGATAGCTGTTTTTTAAATGTATTCCAAATAATTTCTTCTGTTAGCCAGTGCACTACGTGGTGTCAAAGAGCTCCAATGACTTAGTAGATTTTTCGTCGCTTGTCTTTAAGATCAGCATAGTGAAACACCATTTGCCAAGGGTAATGATTGGTTGGGTGATCACGTTATCCCTCACTGGGTTGTTGGAGCTCCGTTGGTTTGGGACGCGTCCACGTTAATATGTGACGTCCAAAGTCTGTGACGCTGTGTGACGTGGATGTGGAGAGGCTAAGGTGTGACCTCGTCACCTGATCGGTGTTCAAAATGACGAAGCATATAGTATGATGAGAGAGTATTCTAAAAGCGTTAAACCTAAAGCTACATTATGGGGCTCATCTGCGCTACTATGTATGTATGTGTGTGGTGTCAAAGTAATCCATGCATATAAAAGACATATCTTTACATCTCTATACATATAAAATAATATATACATATAAAATATCTATACATATATACTTCAAAGTAGTTTATAATTTATATCATCTGGTCATCAGTGACTATGTGAAATACTAATTAAAAAGCAATATAGCATAGTAACTAAAAATTACAAAAAAAAATGTGTATGCTTTCCTTAAAGAAAGATTTTACTTTCACATTCATTGGAAAATCTACAGCACTTATTGCAGAGCTTAAAATATATAGTTTCATTTTATAAGACATTTTTAAAATGTTCACACCCTGAATGTATGTGTTCTATTTAAAAATATTTTATAATTAAAAGTACGGATTTAAACTGTTTCAGAAGGGTGAATAATTTTAAATAATTTAGGCTTTTTTTTAATACCTTCATTGCCATAATACATTTGAACGTTATTCTTGTACATTTAAAAGCAAAAGAATAAATTGCGTACACTCAAATAAATTTGATTTTAAATTCCATAGTATTTTATGAGCAATCGAAAAAAAACTCTTTCAATTAGTAAAGTTTTTTCTTATTTTAACTAATATTAAATTTTAAAGTAAATTGATATGAATGTAACAAACTGAAGTAAAATTTATAATATCAATAAAGTTTTATTTGACGACAAATAAATAATTAGTTCTAATATCGATTAATTTTCACCAAAATTATCACCTTGCACTTTATAATTACTATATATTTTATTTCTCTTTACTTAGGATAGATAATCTTTTTTGCTTCATACATATACAATGTTTTAAAAAACTTGTTTTTTTTTATCCATAAATATAATTGTATACTCCATACACTTATCCAGTTTTCCAGTACGGTAAGCAGGGATCGGGTTTATTCGTATATTTGCAGTGCTAAGCTTAACATTTAATTCCACAGCTTTCTTGGCGACTCTTTTATTTGCCAAGGAAAAAATTTCTCTGAACATAACCATTTAAGCAACTGATCGAAGAATGAAAATTAAAATGAATTAATGTACATATCAATTTACATTACTCTGATATTGTTATTTTGATTACTTTTTTCGCATGGTATTCTTGTAAACAATTTTACATTAAAAGATTCCTTATCACCAACTTTTAATTAATTGGATTCCCTTGCGAGTAATTAAAAAAGAACAGTACACTTTAATGGGTTTTTTATTACCATTCTAAGAACAAAAAATCCTCCTAAAATGCTATTGACAGCTTAATTGAATTTTTCCGCTGTATGTATATATAAGATTAACAGTATTTCTTAACATTACTTTCAATTTTTCTATTTTGGAAATTTAAAAATGGGCTTGTTTTTAATAAAATCTAAAATGTAAACATTTATCAAAAGCTGGAAGTATGAATAAATTAGAAATAAGAGGACATATTTTGAAAATTCGCAATTAAATACGCAAGCAATTTATTTAAGTATTTTCAGATAAATGTGACCAATGATAGATGTGCCTAAATAATTTAACATAAATTGATACATTTTTTTTACTGGTGAATTAAGTTTAGACATTCGATTAACATAGGATGGAAATAATTATCAATTACTTATTTTAATATTATTTCAGAAAAAATGTTTGATACTATTTTAAGGAATATAAATCATCAGTATTTTAAATATAATAATCAAAAATTACAAGCATGCATTAGATTATTTATTTTATACATATTTTGGGAGTAAAGAGAATATTTTCTGGTTGTATAAAGCCACTATAACTGAATAAAATATTAAATAAATTATTTAGTAAAATTCACTTTTTCTGGACATATTTTTCTCTATAAAATAATATAATAAGAAAATTCATATATAATTTTTTTCTGCCCTTAGTGCTTAGAATTATAGCCTTCAATTATTTGCTGTTGTTGTTGTTTGTTATTGCTTTTATATCCTTAAAATGTCTGACGAAGTTAGACAGGGCCATCAGATCATTGACCTTGATGAAATCGAGGACCAGAGTGGGGGATGAGTAATGTCCTCTCTGGGGAGTCCCAAACAGCCCAGGAAAGGTTGAACAAAAGCCTATTCATCTTTACACTTAGACTAGATTTGAAAGATTTTCTTGCCTTTTTGAGATGCGAGAAATCCATAATGTGGCCGTTTGCTTAGCTGGAAATAATAATATAAGAGGATTTGCTAAAATTGAGGGCGTATAAAGAGGCAGGCTCTTGGCCCCCTAACCGGTGATGGCAGGGAGGAATCTTCCACCTCTTCAGAATTAACTATAGACTGATCTTCTTAAAAGGTTAAGGAGGAGATGAGATTCAGCTCTGTTGGTCCGTGGATTTGAGCACCATGGTTATAAAATCGATCTTGGCTCAGGAGGGTGTTGTTTTTCGTCAGGCCGTCCTGGGACAGTCTTCCAGTTGTCTTCCATAGCCTTCTGGGTAATTGATGAAACCCAGCGTCACCACCTCGACAAGGCAGGAACACCGTCGGGAGGTCAATTATTTATAGTCTGAATATATAATTTACGTTTTCCTTATAATGTGAGTTAAACATGGAATTATTTTTAATTTACTACCCCCTTTTATTTATCAAAAAGTAAGTGACATTTGCGACAACTCAGGAGAGCCATACAAATGTAAATAAACATGCCGCATTAATATATATATATATTTATATATATATACATATATATATATATATATATATATATATATATATATATATATATATATTTATATATATACATATATATATATATATATATTTATATATATATATATATATATATATATATATATATATATATATATATATATATATATATATATATATATATATATATATATATATATATATATATATATATATATATATATACATATATATATGTATATATATATATATATATATATATATATATATATATATATATATATATATATATATATATAACTGAAATTATTAAAATATGTAATCCTTCACATAAGTCATTTAAGTATTAAATTTATCATTATTTTTACTTCAATGATTCCAGTAAGTTAAGTTTCTTTTATTTTCAAAAATGTTTAAAATTTGAATTAATTTTTGTTAATAACCATAATACATTTATTTACTTTTAAAAGAGTAAAATTTAAATGTAAATTTTGATTTCGTTTTGAATTCATTTGTTACAAAAGGGTTTCCTTTTACGAAAACTCTATTGTAGCGTTTGATATTTTCAAAGTTTACCCACCGGTTGGAAGTTTTTTAGACATATATATATATATACACACACACACACACATATATATATATATATATATATATATATATATATATATATAATACATTTTTTATTAAGCAAAATTTATATATATATATATATAAATTTTGCTTAGTAAAAAATGGACAATTTTTAATTAATAGATATAGTAATTTTAAATCTGAAATTTAAAATTAAGCAATTAATAAAATACTTTACATTTTTTAGGCAATTAATGTCACTTTAAATAGCATATTGATTTCAATTTATTAATATATATTAATAGCAAATATATTATGCATAAGAAATTTAAATGTTATAATGAGTGCATAAGAAAAATTAAATTTAATACTCGTTTTATATCATTTCTATTTAAAATTGAATTATTGTTTCCAATAATTTTGATTATAATTCATAAAGCTTGAAAGAGTTTCATAAATAATCTAGATACATATTAAAAAAACTGCATCTTTTACTAGTTGTCAAATATTTTGCTGATATATATATATATATATATATATATATATATATATATATATATATATATATATATATATATATATATATATATATATATATATATATATATATATATATCAGTAATTATATAAAATTACCGGTGATTATACATAATAACCACTGAATTTGGTAAATATGATAAATTGTTTCATACTTATGATATTTACCGGTTAGTTTATGAAATCCCCAATTCATAATAGGGAAGCTAATAAATTTGATTATTTTGTGGAAACAAACCAAACTCATATTCAATGGGGAAAAAATCATTGGCATGTAAGTTTACTTCTTTAGACCTATTACATTGTTTTAGAATTAGAAAACTTGCCAGATTTCTTACATTTGCACTTATCACAATTAGAAAACTTGCCAGATTTCTTACATTTGCACTTATCACCATAATCACGACAAAATTTGAAGAATATCCAACTCGTAATGGTAAGTGTCAAAAATATCATGACTTATTGGACCAGTAGAATAGAGTGTAGGCTTTGTTTTTGAGTAGTTACTACTCAGAAAGATATTTCTTGGTTGGATATTATGTCGTAAAAGATTATGAATTACAATATTTTACATTTTACAATTAAAAAGCCAATAAATAGTTATTTTAGGTCACACACATTTATTTAGCCTGAACTAAACTGTCTCAATCAATGCCTGAAATTCTTCTTCAGTTCTAAGATGTTCCATAGAGTCATTCAGGACGAAGACATTTCCAAGCCAAATTTTACAGGCGTCCCAAATATTGCTTCATAAAAAGAGAACACTTGATACCTTCATAAAATTCTCTATTTTTGATAAGTTGAGCAAAACCTAACCCTTCGGACTGGTGTGATTGCTTTCTAACTAAGAACTTAGCATACTTTCAATATCCTGGTTTGAACGTTACGACCAAACCTTAAGTCCGGCTGTGGCTATTTCTGATCTGATCACTTTGCACAAGCTTCGTCTACGATTATCTCTTGAAAGCCCATTGGCTTAACAACAAGTCTTTCTTAGGTACCTTAGTTTTTGTTCGATAAATTTCACACAAATTTAAGTAAATCATGACTTCTTTGGTAGAAATGCTTTTGAACTTTTTTTAAGTTCTTTTAACATCCTGTTTCTACTACCATGGCTTATTGATGAGTATACCTCATGAATGATGGTAAAATGTTTTCAAAACACACGTAAAAATCTAGCATTGGAGCTGTTTTCACTTACGGCAAAGATAAGTTTTTCAACATTACCTATTTTCATTACATCATATCTTTTTAGTCTCTGATAATCTTCCAGTTTTTTTTCCCACCCAGCTGGCAGCCGAATGGTTAGCGCTCTTGCCTTCAGTTCAGAAGTTCGTGGGTTCGAATCCCACCTTAGGCATGGATGCTCGGAAGCCATTTTAAGCTGTAGGTCCTGGTCTAGTTAGCCCTCGAGTGCAAAAAACGATAGTTGAGTGACAAACAAACAAACCGGTTTTTCCCATTACTTTTGTGTTTTTACTATTATTCACTTTTTTAAAATAAATCATTATATATTTCTTTAGTCAGAAAACCAATGTTTGCTTACTTAGTATCCATAATATTAAGTAATATGGAATTCAAAACGATCAAGCATATCCGCCATTAGTTAATGTTATATTTTTTACAAAGGGATAGTTAAAAAAGGTCTACATGCATACAGAGTGATTATAAACTGTTTTTACAAATCAAGAGGGGTTATAGTACCTATCCATATAAGCAATAATTGCATCGGAAGATAGGGTTGTATTCCATTCTGAGAGAAAAGAAGAAAGTACAAACGCATCAAGAATCTATCACAAATTTACCTTACCCAAATTTCCACACAGAAAGAAACAGCATTTTGCTTTTATTGGTAGATACTAGCAGAAATATTCCATAAACATCTGAGCAGGTATCCTTGGTGATTACCTGGTAGGCCGTTACATCATGCCAGACAGTGTGACCGGCACATCATACCGTATCTAATTCGAATAAGTGCTGCCCAGTTTATTGCAGGCTGTTCCACTCCCCATCCGGAGAGATGGTTTACGCATGATTAACGCATAATAAGTTTACGCATAAGAAAATCAATTTTATTTTATTTATGATGAAGTTTTCGTTGTCATTAATTGTAATTTCATTTCTTTTGATAGTGATTTTTTGCATTGATTAAAATATTTCAAGTAATAATGTCTAACATTCTGTTAATATGTACTAGATATTTCTTAATTGAATCGAAAATAGTACTAAAATATTTTATGAGTAAAGTATGTATCTACAAATAAAAATTTTGCTAAACCTTTTAAGGTTATATTTTAATGACAAATATATTTATATAATAACTTTTATGGCTTAAGAGGCCGTATTCTTTTAAATTCAAACAAATTGAATTATCTTATGGTCAGATTAGTAAGGAGGAGGGAGTAAACTCTCCTGAAACGTCGTTGTACGGTTTTCTTAGCCACCCGCGCGTCATGCGGCCTTACGGTATCGGCGAAGATCAGTACATCTTTGTGATTGACCAGTGCTGGCTACTTCCGTTGCAATGCCTGTGTCAAAAGTTCCAACTGCAATGAGAACAGGTTCCCAGTGACCATTTTGACTATTAGTAGCTGCTCACAATGATCAGATGGCTGCTGATAGCAGCTACCAAACACCAGCTTCATCATAGAGGGACAAATCTCCTTACCTGAATTTGTGAAACCAATGCTTTGCTATGTATTTATTCACAAAACTACTCCCAAACGTTTGACGCATAGGAACACTTGATGCAGCAACCGATAAAACCACTTTGAAGTCGTAAGTCAAGCGACACTGAACGTATTCCTTCAGCAAGTTCGCTTCTCTTCGCTACTGTAAGAGTTATGGTTTATGAATGGAGTCATGAACCTGTTTTATATCGATTGTTATTTCTACTTTAGACTGACCGGTATCTCAACCACATCATACACTAATTTGCATACCTATTCCCACTTCATTCAATAACAACGTGAAAACAGCAAGAACTTTCTTTTTTACCTTATGCAATGAAACAGAAATATATTTTATCAACGAAGTATATAATATAGTATTTTATTTATCATTTTTTTTATGTTCAACATAAGAAAATCAATTTTATTTTATTTATGATGAAGCTTTCGTTATCATTAATTGTAATTTCATTTCTTTTGATAGTGATATTTTGCATTGATTAAAGTATTTCAAGTAATAATATCCAATATTCTGTTAATATATACTAGATATTTCTTAATTGAATCAAAAATAGTACTAGAATATTTTATGAGTAAAGTATGTATCTACAAATAAAAATTTTGCTAAATCTTTTAAGGTTATATTTTAATGACAAATATATTTATATAATAACTTTTATGGCTTAAGAGACCGTATTCTTTTAAATTCAAACAAATTGAATCATCATTAATCTCAGAAAGATAGTGTAATATAAAATAATATTCCACTCTAATTTTTACCTAACAATCGGAAAACTGAGAACATTATATTTTGAAAGATACTTATAAAAAGTTGCATTCAAATATCCCAGAATTTAAATTTCGTACGTGGTCCACTGTTGTTTCTCTTCAACAACATACTTCTTCAAGTATATAAAATACATAATTTTAAACATAAGATATATATATTTCATATATCATAATATGTTTCGTATATAGAAGAATGTTTGAATTCAGTAACTCATTTAAAGTTTAAAGTGTTGTTGTTACTAATGGTACTCGGACAAGCCACGCTCACCATGCCATTAGCTATGCGAATTTAAGTCTGTAGTGTGCGTCTCTCATTTAACCAAAGCACCAGGAAGGTGAAAGACGAGTTTGCACAAAGCACCTCCGATAGATGTCACCACTAGAGAATCCACTCCCTAAATTTTGGCATTGATCTGATGGGAGATAATTTTCTCCAGACTATTAAACTTATGGTAACTGCTCAAAGAACAACCCCAGGAATTTAGATTCCATAGATTTAACAAGCTCGTGTATAGCATATACTCGCTGGGTCTTTGGTGGCATTGGGAATCGAACCCCACCTTTTCGGACGGTTGGCCGATGCCCTAACTACTAGTTCATCACGGCCCTTATTTATTTCTTAAATATAATATTTAATATTCATGGAAGCAGTAAAGTTAAAGCGTAAAATGTATGATTTTGAACATAAAATAAACATTTGATATCTCATAAAATGTTTCGCATGTAAAAGAATGGTTGATTTCAGAAACTCGTTTAAAATCTAAAGTTGTTTTCACTACATTGTGTGTGTGCGTATTGACGAAACATATATATATATATATATATATATATATATATATATATATATATATATATATATATATATATAGTTAAAATAAGTACATAACATAAAATAAGCACAAAAATATGGTTAAAATAAGCACATAAACTGAAGATTGGCAGGCTACAGTTATTTGATGAGCTGAATGAACCACATGATTTGGATTCGTAATGTGTTTTTCTTGAACTGTAGCACGTTTTCAATCCGTGGAATTAGAAATGTGAATATTTTTCACTCTTAATTTTATGCTTTATTTTATTTTATAAGTTAATGAAACTGTTGTGCTTTTAAATCTCACAAAAGCCCAATACTTAAATTTTAAAAGTACTTTCAGAATAGAATTCATTGTACAAGGAAGCAGTATAATATTTCGTTCCAAATATTTCAAATGATGAAAGAAAAATATCTTACTTCGGACATCTTTTCGAAGTAAAATTAAAAATTTTGCAACTTATAATCAATGTATCACGATTTGGTTAAGTTTGCCTATTAAGTCATTCTTCTATGATACATTGTATATAGCAATATTTTCAAAATAGAATGCATTGCACAAGGATTAAATTCGCATAGCCGACGGCATGGTAAACTTGGCTTGTGTGTGTTTGTGTGTCCAAGTGTCTTAAGTAACAACAACTCAGTAGTTGAGCTTTGAATGTACAACTGTTTTCAGAGTGCAAAAACAACTATTCTGAAATGATTCACAGATTTTCTTAAAAACTATTATTTTGTTTATCGCTATCATTACCAAGGAAATATCTAGTTTGCATAATATTTAAAAAAAAAAACTTTCTTCTCATAAAATTAATGATACCGATAAATGAAACATAAATTATTTTCATATAATAGTCTTTTTAGTGCACACTGATATACATTAGCATAATTTTTATTTCTTAAATCATGTTTAGCTCCAATCACTTATATTTTTTGTTATTAATTAAACTCAAATTTGGTTTACTTGTTTGTTGTGGTTTAAAATTTGCTTCACATTTGTCTTGCTTTTTTCATTTTGGTTTTTAATTTCTAAAAAATATAATTAAATTGAAAAATGTTACATATTTATAGAGTGAAACATAATGCTGTAAATATTTTGCTACAATGTATGATAAATCCGCATAACCAAGATACTTTTAATTAAAGAAAAATCTTAAACTTAATGAAGGGGATTAAAATTAAAATCTTTTTTTTTTTTTTGCTACACCTTAGAAGAAAGTTTAAATTCCTTTGTGGCTCTCTAAAATAATCTTCACGCGAATGAGATCAGTAAGACTTGCACCGAAAATACTTTAATTACATTTTGCCCTTTTTATTTGCCTTTTCAGAAAGTATATCATGTTTCCTATGCTAATTAATTCCACCAACAGAACTGAAGAGCTTTGCTTTCGTTAATCTCTTATTTCAGATTAAAAAGAGTAACTTGGGAAGGAAAAGCGATGGCGCTTATTGTTTGAAAGTGTGAGGGTCCCCAGCCGGCATCAAAAGGTAGAGGATAATGACTGAGATAAATTTATGATATCTTAATTAATTTTAATTCCAGGCCCAGGGTACAGGAAATATACAATAAGAATTCAGGAACAGGTTTAATGGGATACCAATTTTAAGATCTCATGATGACTATTTCAGTGTTAGACCTTCATAGGGGATTAGTTTCTAGGATTCGGACATCGAGTATTTAAAAAGGAAATTATGTTAGGATTAAAAAGGAAATTATATAAGCTATAAATAAAAGAAAAATGGGTATCAGAGCTAAATAGGAAAGTTCCTTTTCACACAATCATATTATTTCCTCAAGTTAGTTTCAAAAATTATTTTTTCCATAATTATTCAGATTAATTATTCGGTTTTAATTGTTTCTATATTGTAGTAAAGTGAAATTAATTTTCATTGCAAAATTTAAATCGTTTGATAGTTTTGTTTATGATTTCATGGTATAATTTTGTAATTCATGATAATTATTTAGTATTATAGTACATTTTAATCGATTGCTTCCTACAAAAAAATGCATAAAATTTATTGCATTATATATTGTATTACTTACTGAGAAAATAATTTCATTTTTAAACAACCTTTTTTTAAAATTCTGAAAATAATTTCTCTTTCTATTTATAAATACTATATGAGGTTTACTTTTATTTAAATAAGGGAATAAAAATATAGTAAGTAAGTGTCTTCATAAACAGGTAAATGCAGCGTATATAGATAATTAAACAATGACTTTTAAATTTTAAGATAGATAATCGATCTATTGCAGAGAAAAAAACGCACTAGGTTCAATTTTTAGTTAAATATTTTTTTTTGAATTTTTTTCTATTATATAAAGAAGTTAGTGTTTTACTATTATGTTAAATAAAATTTAGAATATTTAAAATATGTTTAATTATTTAAAAATATGCTGAAAGATATAATAACTGTAGTATAAAATTTGTTTATTTATATATATAAATTATAACTTAACTATAAAAAGTGCATGATTTTTAAGAATGAAAATAAATTCTATTAATTTAATTCATTTCCTTAGAATTTGATCAACGAATATAAAATTATGCATAAAATATACATACTTCATATTGTGTATATATATTATGCATTTCAATTAACTGTATTATGTGTTTCAACTTTACTCACAAAATTTGATAAAATATTCAAATAGATTACACTGTAAAATGAAAGATACTTAATGGGAAAACATTTTGGGGAATGTTTGAAATAGTAATTTACGTTATCACTATATGTGCTTTTTATAAACTTATTAACCAGCTGGCTGATGCAGTCTATAATGAAAGAAATAATTAAATAATTGAGAAATTAAAAAAAAATTATATGGATCTCACATTGTAAGCATTTTGTAAGGAGATGAAATAATAGTTACTCTATTTAAATATTTTATAATTGTTGATACGAAATTTTACGATAGAAAAAGGTGTTTCATTCCAAAAAGAAACCTTTTCAATTTATGTAAAATAGCATGTACTCTTTTTCAAAAAATCAATATCTATTTTACTTGTTTCGTTATACCACATTAAAAGAATAAATAAAAATATATAATGCTTTGTTTAATAAAAATTTATAATGCTTTACTTAATCAAAATACATAATGCTTTTCTGATTTTGATTTTTTGTACAAAATTGAACTTTATAATTTTACTATACATGTAAGAATGATTTGTTTTTAATTTTAGCAATACTCTATTAAAAGAACTTTGGCACAGATCCCAAATAATCCTGGATGCCAAGTTCTAAGTTTGGTGATTTTTTGGCGGATTTTCCTCTGTATCTCGCAATGTAGTTTTTATTTTTATTATGTCATAGCAATGTAGACTTATAAAAATATGCAAAAAATTCTATTTTGATAACCCTAGTATTCATGTCATCACGCACATCGCAAAACGTCATCTTGGCAACATTTCATCATGACCAAAAATATAGAATTTAGAATCCTGGATTATATGTCATCTGTGTCAGATTTTTTAAAAAACTAATCATATTTTTTTTCAAATCATTTTAAATTAATTTTACATCAAGTCATTCTAAATATATTAATGTTTCATAACAAAGTATCTACAAATAAGCTAAAGTTGTAAAAAATGATTAAAAAATATCCTGAAAGTATTGCTTAATATTATTGGCAATTGAAATCTTAGAGACTTTATAAATATTTTTTAATTTATAATAATATAAATAATATGCTATACTTGTCATTAAGATTTTATACAAGTATACATAAAATATGTGCGTATAAATTTGAAAGCAGAAGCTATTAAATTACAATTTTAATCCTGGGCGCAATAACATGCAGAATCTAGGACATAAATTCTTATTTCCCCAAAAAATATGAATTGGTAAAATTTTAAAATATTTGATGCCGCTTCAGAAAAAATATATAACAATGAGTACTGTCAATTCATAAATAAGAATAATGATACTATCATAACAATATAAACACCCGTTACTTAAAGTACAATTAGGCAAAAGCAACTTGCTGTAAAAACTTTCTCTGTGAGTCAGGTTAACAATTTAATGGTTAACATAAACCACTTGGTGAACTCCTCCTGATCATGACTGGTATGCTGCTGAGTCTCCTGGATTGTCCTTGCAGTGCTCCTGTGTGCTGACTACCCCTTCTGATCATGTCTGGTATGCTATTGAGACCTCTGGATTGTCATGACAGTGCTCATGTTCAAAATTTGTGATGACTTCCCCTTCTGATCATGCCTAGTATGCTGCTGAGTCCCCTTGTCCTTGCAATGCTCATGTTCAAGATTTGTGCCGATTTCCCTCTTTTGATCACGCCTGGTATGCGGTTGAGTCCCCTGGATTGTCCTTTCAGTGCTCATGTTCAAGATTTGTGCTGACAACCCCTTCTGATCAAGGTTGGTATGCTACTGAGTCCCCTAGTTTGTCCTTGCAGTGCTCCTGCCTAAGAATTGTACAGATCATCCTAACTAGCCTTAGGTCTTGTCATATAAAAGGCTCATGTTCAGTAGAAATGGGAGGACTTATGTACCTTGCCGCTATTCTGCCATAGATTCACCCTCTTCTTTTTTGGATAGTATTGGCTCCTCTGCGAGGCAATTTCTGCATAAGAGAGATGTTGTTTTTGATCTAATTGTGTAACATGGTCTCATGGACTTGGATTAGTTTATCTATGGCAAGAGGAATAAGAAACAACAACACATTTTGACCTCCAATTCAGCAGACAAAGGTTCCGTTACCACTTCCGATGTGGATGTCCTGTTGTGTTCCGAAGCTCGCTTTTAAAGTGGCATTCACTTTATTAATTAATTGTGTAAAAAATAAACATAAAACGTCAAACAATTCAATCAACCCAATACGTCTCAGTAAATATCCTAAATAGCAATTCATGTTGTCTTGTAAAACATTATGAAGTGTTGCTGATACCTTACAATTTATTTAAATAAACTTTTTCTACTGACGATAACGAATCAAAATGGTATTAATTATATTTTTAATCCGAATGAAAGTGATATCGATTATTATTTTAATCGCAGTAAAAATACTCAAGAATGTAATTTTAATCTCAAAGTATTATTGATTACAATTATAGTAGATGTCAAAGTATTGTAATTTTGTGATAATGACCGCAAATTCCTTTTTATTTTCTGAAAATGCAGTGTATTATATTGTAGTGAAAATGAAATAAATTAAAATAACGTACCATCATTATTATAAAAAATTGTAGTTCATACTACTTTGATATTTTCTACATAAAATAGAGCTTAATCATAACCTTAAAGCATCACAACTTTTTGTTCTAATCCATTACAAAACTGATATATGCATGTAAAATATTACATTATTTGATTATGATTTTTAAAATTTTTGTAATGTATTGATAGGTGATATTATTGATAACTTACCTACGTGAGATGTTTAAATATAGTTTAACTCTTTATTTCTTTCTACGACAAATGGTGATGGCTCATCATGGCCAAATTGAAGAACAGCTTTTTTGGAACATAAAGTCCTGAGTTTGATCTCAGTCTACGATGAACAATGGCAAGAAGAATGTCATGCTTCTACCTACTAGATGGATATCTATCAGGGTGGTTGCTAGGATTTTCCAGGGTTTTCTGTTTTCCCGCACACACAAAACTATAAACTTATATCAACATTTGATATGCTTTAATATCTGATTCCTATCACAGAAGGCAATTTTCAAAATTTATATAATTGTAACTTCATATAATTCGTTGATTAGATTGTAATTTAAAATATTAAATTTTTTATTTGACTGAAAATTACACATATAATGTATCGAAATTTTTCGTAAATCATATTTGTATCAAGTAAATAAAAACATCGTAAAAAAGAGAAAATAATTTCTTCCAATATTGATAAAAATGATGAATTTGCATGATCTGGTTTATTTACTATATAATTTTATTGAATTAGTTGTGTAAATTCTATTTTTTACTTAACTTCCAATCAATTAAAATTGGAAAAATTGCATTGAAATTTTATAATTTTAAGATTTGTTTTATATTTTTTATTAGAAATTTTTTTACGCCAAATATTTGAAATGTGGAATTTATTAAGCAAGCATCAATCCATGCTGTGAGACCTCTGACTGTATTATAGGGTTAACGAGTTACGTCTTCCTGATACCATTTGAACATTTATTGTAAATCAAGATATGTACTAATTGGAGGTGCATTTCTCCCATAAAGAGAAAGGGTTGTAATCCCAGTAAAATTGGCATAAATATAAACAAGATTTAACTAAAAAATACATTTTGATAAGGAGACAAAATAATAATAAAAATAATTAAAGTCTAGTGTTAAGTTTTAGAGTTCAAAAATTTGTAAAGTTTATGTTTTTAATATTAATTCTCCGTGGGTGTTGATTAAATTGTTTGTTGTGTAAAAGGACCCAAAGGGGTAACTCTTAATGGCGTTATCATTAATCCAAATTGGGTGTTTTAGACAGATCGTTATCGGGTGGAATATAAATAATACACGGTTCAAGGCCCCTTGCCGATAAGTATTTCATTAACTATTTGGTGCCGGTGGCTGTTCCCAAAGGAAAATTTTAGAAACTGAGCATCTGTTTGCTCCAAGTTTTTCTTGAGGTGGAAACGATAAGTTTCTCAGCAGAGTATTCCCCTATCAATCCACAGATGCAAGTTGAAGACTTGCACTTGTCACTTTTTTTATTCTTTAGAAATCGGTTGGGAATAATACAAGAATTTGGTTAAAATGGGGAGTGTTATATATCATTGTGCTCTATACACTTGGTATTAAGGATTTAGTAAAGTGGCCCTTGTGTTGCATTATTCCATAGGTATTGCTATTTCTTCATTGCACATGGTTAGTGAAATTAAACTTTCGCTACTCAAGGGACCCTTAAGGTCGTTCTTCTAGTCGAAACAGAAAAATATTTGGACAATAGACACTACAAACAATGCGCACAAGATTTCTCAAATAAAAAATAGTTTGAAATACCGCCACTAGATGGCGCTTTGGACCAGCATTTTACAACATATGCAAATGTCATGCACAATAAAAGGAAGATGCTATTCATACTACAATCAGATGAGCATTGCAGATTTATATTTGAAAGAGGCATTTTAAGTGTGATCGTAGAAACGGTAGTAGGGTTGCTTGAGAGATATTAAGAGTTTGTGCTACAGCATCTGCTCATTCATTTCCTTTGAATCCTTGTTGAGCTCTTATCAAGGTTTCAAAGGAAATGAATAAGCCTTGTTAAGCTTATGATAGTTGCAAATCTCTGTTGGATATTGGAAATCAGACAGGGGACTTGTGAAGGGTGTTCAGCAGAGCTAAGAATACTGATAGACAATCGGTCAACACTGTCACGTGCAACAAGTTATTTCTTCCTATAAGAGCAATGGCATGAAGGATGGTGATGGATTCTACTTGAAAAACTTACTTTTCATCCCTTAGCTCAATCATGTTTTCTAAAAATATAATATTGTTCAATTAAAGTATGATTGTGGCGTCCATTTGTTTTCCTCCTGTAGCTATCAGTGAAATGTTCTACGTAGTAGGTTATGGAAGATGGCGTGTTTATGCTGTGGAGTGCCGAGTTGGGATATTGAGTATTAAAATGCTTTTGAGACTGGTTGCTGAATGGGTCTTGTCTTTGTTTACTATTTGTTCTTTATCACGACAGCTCAATTTCAATTGGTCTAATGTGGCTGTTGACTATAGTCATAAAATATTTGTTCCTATAATGCACATTTTGATTCTGAAGCAAAATTTTATGTCTTTGGGAAGTGGTGGGATTCCTTCTAATATTGAAAGTCCTGTCGTTGATGTTGTCTATATTTAATAATAACTAGTATAGTGAAGATTGTTTAGTTGTTTCTTTTTTCTTGAGGTAACATCATGGGAATTGTCCCCAGTGTTGAACCGTTAGTCAGCATTTTCTGCTAAAAGGTTAGGCAAATGTTTTCCGAGATTTTAGTTTCCAATCTCTACCAGTGGATGAGCAGAATGACCAGACAAATGGACATAATTTTATTTTTCATCGATGGATATGTAGAAATATATAAAGACAGTTTGTTTTTATCTATTGTAATTCCCGAGGAGGACAGGTGGACTGGTGTTCCGTATGTTTTAGCTATATTATTGTCTAATGTTATATAGGATTCGATTTAAGAGATTTGCATTTTTGGCTATAAATCTTAATATAGGATTTAAAGGGACAGGTGGGTATTATGAGTTTATGGCACAATTAGGAAAAATACAGATTTTCATTATAGTTTTCCTTCAATAGTTGTGAGTAGTTGAGGGCAACAACTAGTAAATTATCGTCAGTAATTGCGATGATATTTGTGGGTGTTGGCCATGGATAGCTAAGTACTTCGTTGTGATAAAATAGGGCCACATGCAGAACCCTGCTGGTGGTCTCTGCCAAAAGGAATTTCTAGCTGTCCTCCGTCGTAGATTAGTTTTCTATCTTGCAGAATGCTTTGCATTTCATTAAATATATTTCGCGGGCAATTCGTGTTGCAAAGCACAAAATAAAGTCCTGGCGGCCACAGTAGATATTCAAATGATTTATGGATTCGAAAGTTATCAGCGCAGAGTAGGTTTTATTTTGACAAATGTGGTTATAGTGCTGTTGCAATTTCTAAAAGACGCGTTCTGTTCAAAGGTTAGGATGGAGGTCTAACTGACAAAAATGGAGGAACTTGGTTACATGGAGATGATAAAGTCTTCCGATGAGTAGACGCTTACAATTTCGCTAGGACTGGAAGTAGACATATGGGTCGATAAGAAATGGAATGACCACCTTTTTTGTTTTACTTAAGAAAGGAATTGACTTGTCCCTGCTTGTAGGACTTGAAGAAATCAGTGTAAAGCAGCAGTTGAAGTTATCGAAAAGAAAAGAATCAACATTTCAAAATGTTTCTTTCCATTTAATATACTTTTTACAAGAAGTTGCTAATTTATCTGCTTAAAAATCTCGTAAATTTTAAAATTAAATTTTCAAGAGTATTCATTTACATAAAAAGAATTTCACCTATATATTAAATAAATACTAATCCGTTTCAAAACGTTTTCTGAGTTTTTTTTATTATATTCACAAATATTAAAGCAACTTATGTTAACAATAATATATAATTATAGTACAAATAATATTTTAACACAAATTCAAACTACTGAAAAAGTTTCTTTAGAGCTTTGTTTTCTCTTCTAATTCAATTTTTTTTAAATAGTGAACAATTTAAACGAAACCAAATAAGCTGAATTTCAAAACTTTATTGAAATTATTTAGTCAACTTAAGAATTAGTGCTTTGAAAGGGAAAGGAATTAGATTTTCGTATTAAGCATTAAATTCACGATGAGTTTTGAATTTCTCATTTTATATTACATTGTATAATATAATGATATTTAAATTACATTCATTTAGATTTAAATCCTATACATTCAAATATAATGGTAAACTAAGTCCATATTACATCAGGAAGTTCAAATTTCGTTTCCGTTTACAAATCAGAAGTTCAGAATCTGTACTTGAGCTTACAGTTTATGAGGAGATTTATTTCACCAGATAGTTTTACTATAAATAATAAAATATGAGCGCTCCTTACTTTTTGTATTTCAGGTGAAAATATTTCCTTTGGGCCTTTTTCTATCTTGTCCATGTTTTGAAAATTGCTAGACATGTAAAAAAGGAAAAGCATTTAAAATATGAAACAGAATAAACATACAAAAGGAATAAAAAAAATCACTATAATTTTAAAAATTATCAGCAAATTTCATTACAATTTTTTTTAAATTTTGAATGCAATAATTTCTTATTTTTACGAAGCTTTCATTTACGAAGACTAATAATTTGATGAAGTCGTTATTGATGCCATGGAATTGAAATTTTGGTAAATATTTCTTCTACAAATTTATTTTTATAAATCGTTTGTATTTATTTTGCAGAATCTTTTCTATTTTTCATTTTTAACCATACAGTACTTGTTTCCTTCGTTTCAGTTAAGGTCATGATTACATCACTTTATTACAACTCTCATTGGCTAAACATATCTATGACATCAGAATCTACGTCACACGTAATTAATTAAGACATCGTAATTAGACGGCGCCGTGAATCCGAATTATTGATGAATTCATTGTCTGCCTTCAAATCGCATTCTTCGAGCGGCAACGAACAAGGTGTAATTCTTCATTGAATGTCTGAGAATAGTGTCGAAATTCATTTTGCTATTAAAATGATTCTTTATATAAAGACCAAAACATCGGTTTGAGAAGCAATTTTCCATTGATTCAGCCCATTAACACTCTGACTATAGAGCAGTAGAAAAAGCAAAATGATGAAGACAAGACAAAACATCCACTTATATAGTTTATATCAGAAAAGACGGTTTAAATTTTCCATTAATTAATAAAATTCTGAATTAATAATTGCAAACGATCTCTTTCAAATCTTAAGACAAATGCCTTGCTTACGCCAAAATTAAAAATTTTCATTCTTTTATTTTTTGTTATTTTTATTGAAGCAATCACTTCGAATTGTGGATAACTAACTGCACTGCTGATTTTGAAATCTAGGATTTGTAAGCAATTCGTGTGAAATCCCTTACGCTTTACCTATCTCCCATTTTACATCTTGCATTTTAGGTGGATAAAAAAATGTGCGGGTGAAGGCTGTACCTTATATGTGTGTGCTTTATTAAAAAATGGGAAACCAAACACGTTATATGGGAGACAAGGTGTGTCATACGAGGGACTTGAAATCTCGTAATATAAAAACACGTTATAAGAGTACCGCGTTATAGGGGAAATTACTGTACCGTATTTTTGATGTAAAATATTACACATCAATACTTTTCTACACAAATAAAATTGTTGCATAAAAATTCCAGGATTAAATTAATCTTAGTAAATTTAAATAAAATAAAAATAATTTCAAAAAATCAATCGCTGATGAATATTTATTAATTATCAGAATCTTTTTTTTTTCATTCATTAGTTGTATACTGTACCTTAATATGGACTTCACTGTCAGAGGTTTTCCAGGCGAATGCGAGAGACATATCTTCTGGGCTCCCTGAAAAAAAATACTTTTCTCATTTACTTGCAGATTATACCATGATTTTCATAAATAAATATTGTAATTACAATATTTCTTTATGAAAATCATGTAATTACTTTACAATAATTATTAACAAAAATAATTTCTAGAAATAAAAATTGTTTCCATTAAAAATTACCGCCATCAAGATAATTGAAACCATTCTTAATTAGGAAAAAAATGTGAATTTCCTTTCAACCGAAAACGGTTTTTTTCTTTTTGGGTCTCATGAATGTATCATAAAATATTTCTTACGTTATTATATTTTACTAGTTCACTAAAAAGAAACCGAAGTGAATAGAAGATGCAAAAGTTGAATAATACTTTACTTAAAAACCTATTATAAATGTTTTATTTAAATAAAATTATGTAGGATTCAGATTCTTAATTTGTTGAATTTGAAAAATTTTATGAAAAAATAATATAATTAATTAGCACATGTTAACTGTTTAAAAAGTTATTCATATATAAAAAAAGATATTTTTAAAACTTTGTTTAAAAAAATCTATTTCTTGCTAATATATGTTGATTTTTCATATAAAAAACAATTTATGTTGTAAATATTAATTTTTTGTATGAAATTTCAGAATTGCTTTATATGTTCATAGTTAATAATTATTTATTTTGAGTAAAAAATTATTTTGTAAATGCTTCAAGGAAATAAAAATTTATTTTTTTTAATTCTAAAACGTGAATGTTCTTGTTTGAAATGTAAAAAATTATGTTGTGATTATTGCAAAAATGACTTTTTAAAATAACTTCAATAACATTCGTAAATTATTTTCATTCATTTTCTTTGTATAAAACTAAGCCCTAAATTAATTATATCAATTTATTTTTCAATTAAACCGATAAATATAACTAAGCATTGTTTAGGGAAATATATTAATGTGCAAAACTTAAGCCAAATGGGTTTTTGCAATCGGTACAAAGATCACGCAATTCAGAAAAAATGTTATACGTATGCAAACGTCACAATATCACTGAAGATATGTACGTATTCTTAACACTAGCGTCCTCACGTGCTACAATAAAAGAAAGGACCGAGAACCAATTAAGGACATTCTTTGCAAGTGGCTTTTGCCGTGAAATGTAACTGAAACCAACTACATAGATGGTTTCACACTTGACAAAAGAAACAGAAAGGCGGAAGAGGGGCGTGGTGTTGCTTGGTGTAGAAGTCAAAATCAACAAAAGTTTCGTTCGGGGTGCTACGAAAATCTTCGAAACGAAAGATAAGAAATATTGATAGTGGCCACCAAAGGGAACCACTGCAATAAATGAAAGATATATCACCCTGCAGGTGAAGTGATCTCGGAACCAGATAGTGATGGGGTGACAAAAGTAACTGTATGCAGATCCCTTCCCAAAAGGTGGTCTAGTCACTTGCCGTCCCAAACACTGCATCACTATAAAAGATGGTTATTAACGCCACCACTTTAAGTTGTGCAAGAAACACAAAAACTGGACACCTCATCAATTATGACATGTTCTCTTTACGATGATTGATGATCATCACGATCATGATCATCTTTACGATGATCATCAATTATGACATGTTCTCTTATCTTCCCGTGAACACTCATATCAAACTAAAACAAATGCTGATTCAGTAATAGGCACTCTTACATCAAGAACTGTTGTGCAATCTGTTGCTGAGTAGGGAGAGTCAGTGCGAAGAACTATTTCAGAATAGCATACACCCTAAGCAACTGAGTCTTGTCCTTTCTTTTAGACAGGTAGTCAAGTGTAACCAGAGTCAATTCAATGAAACCCTTATAGCTTGATTTCATACTGTATTGTATTATACCTTGAACAATTATGCATTGTTCAACGCTAAAGCGTAAAATCCTTTCTCTCATTTCTGAACTTCAACACTCCCAAATGATTTCTCATGAGGTTATGGCAAAAAATACCTGTTGCTTAAGAGTTTTGCATATCTATATAAGTAAAATAAGAAGGTAAATCTATGATTTTGCTTTAGAAAGAGATCTAAGAACAATAGAATAGTAAAGTCATTTGTTTACTATGATTAGGAAGTAATATTAAAAAAATTTGAGTTCTAAATAAAGGTGCGAATTAATATAGAATTATTTCTTTTTTTAAACATGCTAATTTATTCATGTTGTTGTTAATTTATTTGCATAATTGTAATCCTTGTATTACAGAAATTATTTCTTGAAAAAGAATTTGAAATTTATTATTATTACTTTTAAAAAATGAAGTTTTGTAGCCATTTTTTAAGCGTTTCTTTTGATTTTGAACCGTTTCTGGAAATGTTTAGTAGTTTTTAGTGTATGAAATGGTAATTTATATCTATGCATTACTGCTATATTTAAAACTAGAATCATGTCTATTATATAATCTAATGTACTCATTGGAATTTATAATAGTACACTTGCTTCTACAATACATTAGAAAATATGATTCTGAGATTTAATTTGATTGAATTATTATCATTTTTGAAACTCCAGATTTCCATAACTTTTTAAGGATTTTTAATGATTTTTAAATGTTGCTAAAATTGGAATTATTTTAAAACACATAAAAAGTACTGAACATTTTCTTTGAATTCAATTATTTTTTCATTTATCAAATAATTTTATAGATTTCACGATCATATTGTTGTAAATCATACAATACATTTATTGAAAAACTTTCAAAGTTGTGATCTATGAAATATTAAAAAATTAGCTTGTAAAAGTTATAGATCAAACTTTTCAAATTATATTAACATTGCCACAGATGCCGTATAATCCAGGATGCAAAATTGTGAAATTTTTTGGCGATGAAGTTATGTTGCCAAGTTGACGTATTTTGACGTGCGGGATGACGTATATACTAAGGTTGAGAAAATATAATGTTTTGCAGAGTTCTTTTAGATCTCCTTCTCTATGACGTAATAAAAACCAAGTTACTAGATACATAAGATAATATACCAAACTATCCCCTAACTCAGAATTTGGCATCTTGGATTATACCGCAGTTGTTCCTTAAAATTTATAGTAATTTTAATAACATATTTTTAAATATTAATATTATATTATGTACCGTCTTTCGCCAAAGTATTGCTCTGTATTGTTGCACTCCTTGGGAGTTGGCATCTGTGAGTACTACGGAAAGAAAGAAAGGAATCTTTTCGGCATCTGCACCAACATAGTTTTGATGCACTGTTAAATAAGAAAAAAAGAGATATTTTTGTTAAAAATTCACTATATGAATTATTTGTTAAATTCTGTACATATATATATATATATACATACATTCATAAATATATAAACTAAAACTAAGCTCTGTTGCACGACAGCCCACATGGGCAAAGGTCCACGTGCCCATCTCTGTTTTCTTGACTGAGAGGCCCTGGGTTGCTCAGCATATGCCACAATTAGGTGGTCAATCTAACGCATAACTACCAGTTTTAGTTCCCAAGCATGCTTGGTCTCTTTGATATTGCCCACCCATGTGTGTGTGCGTGTATTGAATACAACAAATATCATATACAGCTGCACGCGGGTATTACGCTACAATTTATCAAAACATCTCACACAAATTTAGGCAAAAAAGTATTTAAAAATCATTTAAAAATGGTTAAGAAACTAATATAGAGTAACATAAAAAGTGCATAGAAAAATACAAAGATGGTAGCTTGAAAAATTTTGAAAGTAATTCAAAATTAGATGTCATAATTTCGGTGATCGAATAGTTTACAGATATGAACGGAAGCAGTTGACAAGGTTTTAACAGAAGCCCAGATTTAAACCTTATGATGAACAGACGGAGTCAAATTATAATTTTAAAAAATCCACTATTTAATTTGTCTTATTCGTTTTACGTCTTTCAATAGGTTTATTAGTAAGTTGAAGTAGAAATGAATAAAAAAAACCATGAATCAAGTATACTGTTTAGAAAATCCCTTTTGTTGTAATTTATTTTCTCATCCAAGAAACTAATTTTTCCTTCATTCAAAGTATTCATTATTACTTTATTTTTTAAATGAAAATAAAACGTAGAAAAACTGCAAGCAATGTGTACTGATCTCGTTCTTGAAGAATGAAGAAGGTTTGATCAGAAACCATTTACTGTATCCTTATCGATAAGTCTCGGACTCACTTATAAATTCCAGAGCATTGAGATAAGTCCAGTTTCTAATTGTCCTCATTTCTTTTACTTCATTTGTATTCAAGAAAATTCCAATTTCATTCTCCAATGAAGATATTTATTAGTACTTTATTCGTGAAATCAGAGAAGGCTCTGAAGAACTGTGAGCAAAGCCTTTATTTTAACTGGTCAAATTTGTTTTATATTATTTTTCCATAACCAACACCATACATGAGTCAATTTCTATGCTTGACAGATAGTGATAAAGTCAGTTATAAATATGAGAACCTTTGTTGAAGTAAAAATAAAGAAAATTATGTGTTATCTCTCACACACTGGCAGAATATTAAGCATTTTAGCTTCAGTGGGATTCATAATGGTCTTAAATAATATATATATAATATATATATATATATATATATATATTATATATATATACGTATTCCTCCTATACTAGTTTGGACGCAGGAATTTTTAAAAAAAGAACATTACATTCATGTATGTAAAAAAGAAAATTTTCTTTGTTGAATGATTCGTAAAAACTCAATTTAAATGCGGGACCTTTTTAGAATAAATAAATATTGATCATTTTAATGTGTGTATAGCAAAATATTTTGATCATACTTAAAAGCAAGAAATATTTAAAAGTAAGGAAATATATTGTGAAGAGAAAAAGTTTATAAAATATTTTTATTTTAAGCATATTTGCTAGTTATTTAAACAAACAAATGCATGCATGTCTCTAACTTAGATAAGTTAAAATTAGTTCATTGGACTCGCATATAATTTTGAATAATTTTGTTAGGTTGAAATAACAATGAAACTATTTAAATATCAGTTCACCTAGATTATTTCAATGAGTATAAAATTTATTGTAAAGAATTCGGAAAACATTTTCCAACAATTTTAGTTAGCAAATAATTATGATGTTGTTCTCGTGTGCCAGCTAGGCTGGCAAATTGGGGTGCGCTGCTCCACTTTTCCAACTGAAACTTATTTGGTATGGAGTCCCAC
This sequence comes from Latrodectus elegans, assembly GCA_030067965.1. NCBI lineage: Eukaryota > Metazoa > Arthropoda > Arachnida > Araneae > Theridiidae > Latrodectus > Latrodectus elegans. Next base: position 3,711,098 of record CM057813.1, read on the forward strand.
TGCTTCAGTACACACATGCCATAGGGATCCGTTTATAGGGTAGGCAACCATTCACACCTCATTCACACACAAGGAAAAGATAAAGACAGGATAGAGAAAGTGCATCCATGCTTGAACCGAGATTCAAACCCAGGACCTTCCTATACGTAGTCAGTCACGCTGACCACTAGACAAATTGGCGGGCAAATAATCATGATAAATTATTTATTATAATTATAATAAATTAAAGAGAAAATTTTATTCTAAATTATAAATGTTTATGCATTAATGTTGAAATTTCATTTACACTACTGAGATAAAACGAGGTACGGGTACATTTTTGAGATGAAGATAAATTGTGACCCTGCCAGATAAAAAAATTATGTATGAGATAACCATATGTGATTAGCCCAGTTATTTTGCATTTGTTTTTCGAACTATTTCTTTTCTTTATATATGAAACGTTATAATTTACACGATTCATATTTTAAAATATTTAATATATTTTCCTTCTTTCGTTGTAAATAATAACTTTAACTTTGAAACATTTCAATAAAAACGCATTAACTATTTGAAGATTAAAAATATATCTCATCAAAGAATAAATCACATATAAGTGCAGATCAACAATATTAAATTTTAGGCAAAATTACATTAAACCCATTTTTGAAAAATCTAGCAATTAAAATAATATTGAAATCCTTGGCAAACTTTCCGATACTGTAAAAAATAATCGCGCTATACTAAATAAAGCAAATGGGGGAAAAGTAATAATTAAAATGATGCTAACGAACATTGGTTTTCATATTTAACATTCAAATGTTTGTAATATTTTTTTTAATGTTCAAACTGATAAAACTATTTTAAAATTAAATGCATTTATTTGCTTTTAAAGAAGTTCTATTTATTTCATAAAATGTTTTTTAAGTATTCTCAATTTTGCTCAACATCATTATTATTAATAATAAATTTTGTAATCAAGAATTTGTTATTGCCGACTGATGGAAGAGAGGTTAGCCTAACTTCGAAACAATAGATCCTGTGTTCAAATCCTAGTTCAGGCATAAACTCATTGTGTCAGTCTTTCTTTATCACTACACTTTTGAATTGCAGATGGCAGACCCACTGAGTGCCTCTCAAAATGAGATGCCATCACTTCGCCCATTATAGAGCTGAATAGGGCAAAAAGGCCTAAGGGCAGTCGGGCATTAGAAAAAATAATTATTTATTTTAGCTACCCACCCTGCCTAGTGGTCAGAGTGCCTGACTGCGGATAGGAAGGTCCTGGATTCGTACCCCAGTTTGAGCAGGAATGGACTTTCTCTCTCTGTTTATCCTATAGTTGTGAATAGTTGCCTACCCTATAAATGGCTCGCTATGGCATGTTTAAACTGAGAAATTCGGACTCCACACCAAAATATAGTTCAGTTGGAAAAGTAGAGCAGCACACCTCTTAATGCTAGCTTAGCTGGCACAAGACAACAACACAACAATTATTTATTTTTACATGAAGTAGCTTTAAAACATTTGAAGTTTATTTCTTTACACCATTAAAAGAAGATGTTTTCCGATTGCAAATATCTCTATCCTAAATTGAATTTAACTGATATTTATATGTTATTTTTATAGATGAGTGTAATTATGTAGCAACTATAAAGCATTACAAAAAGATAAACGCGTAAAGTATTTGATAATTCAAGATTAACTTACCACAAATGTTATTGTTTAAAACATTTTGAGATAAAAAAACATTTTAAAATCCACTTTATTAGGGACAAATAATGAGAAATGACTATGTGGTCAAACTTAATTTTCTTCAGATACTATACTTTTCTCATATACTTAGAGGAATTTATACAGAGAATATCCATTTTAAGTATTTTGCTGTTATAAAATATTCTAAATTCGTTATTTTTTGCTTTTATGAGGAATGTAATTGTATCTGCAGTAATAAGCAAAGTTATTCAGTGAACGTTAATCCAATAAAAAAAATATAACTCTTTAATTTCTGATGATTTAAATTTTTCACATATCTAGTATAGCCCAAAAGCATTTTTTGCCTAATATGTGCTTTCCTAAACAATACATAAAATATACATTTTAAATTAAATTATGTTATTCATTTCGAATTATTCATTTATTTGAATTATTCATTTGAGAAAACTAAGTAAATAACAAATAAGACAACGAAATAAACTTACACTATTTTCTAATTCTTTAAAGATTCATACTTACAAATTAGAATATATATATATGAATTACTGAATATATATAATTATTCAACTTACGCTTTCCTAAAAAGAATTTAAAATACCATCTTGTTTGATATTCAGGATTTTCCAACACGGGAGTGCTTGGGGATCCATAAACCTAAAATAATTTATTTAATTTTACTGAATTTTTCGTGAGAAAAATTTCCTGCTACATTAGATAAAAAGTAAGGCACAGATGCCGCATAATCCAGGATTCCAAATTCAGAATTTCTTTTGGTGATGGCGAAAGTTGCCAAAATGACGTATTGTGACATGCTCGAGGACGTAAGTACTTGGGTTGCCAAACTAGAACATTTTGCATAACTTTCATTGGTTTCCTTATCTATAACGTAATGAAAACTAGTTTGCCAGATACGTAAGAAAATCCGCCAAAAAAATCACCAAACTCAGAATTTTGAATCCTGGAGTATTCAGCATTTGCGTTCTAAATAGAAAGCAATATTTTCGCTAAATAACTTTTAAATATTTTAAGAGTACAGAACATTATTTTCAATTATTTATTTATTGATTGTACTATAGTGACTCAATTAATTTCATATTTTTGATGTTCAAGTTTAGTTTAATTAGAACAGTGCTTGTTGTACAAATTTAAATGTAATATGTAGTAAATAATTTTATCTGTGTTTAGTCTCTTAGCTGTTTTTTTGTTCTCATACTGTTTCATTATAGCGTTTAATTATATTGTGCTGCGATTTATAAATGTGCACTGGTAGAAAAAAATGCAGATTTATATGTTGTCATTTTCATCTGTAGCTTAAGTTTTGATATAAGTTGTAAATATCAGCATGTAATATATACTATGAATATATGTTTGTAAATTTTGTAAAATTTTAAATAAAAATTTATTGAATAAAGAAACAGATCAAAATATAAGCAGCGAAATATTTAAAATGTATATCAAAGTGCAAATATAGAATTGTTATATCAAAATGGAAAATAATTTATCAATTTATAAATTTTCCTATAACAAATTTCAAATTTTTAGTACGTATATTATAATAATATTAATTTAGCAGAAAAAAATTGGGATTTCATATTTTCCTAACTTTAGCAATGCAATTATTAGTAAAAGAACTAACTAAATAGGGTACAGATGACGTTTAATCCACGATGAAAAATTCTGGATTATTTTGGCGATGAAGAAATGTAGCCAAGATGACGAATTGTGACATGTTGGATGACGTGAATATTAGGGTTTCCAAAATAGAATTGTTTGCATAATTCTAATAGGTCTCTATATCTTTGACGTTATGAAAACCATATTGCTAGATACATAAGAAAATCCGTCAAGAAATTACCAAACTCAGAAATTGGTATCCTGGATTGTATAGCATCTGTGGGAAATATAAATTTATTAATGTTTGGAATAATTGAATTATGAAAATCTAATTTGGGTTAATAAAGTATGTAGTTATTCAAAATAAAATAGTATTTACAGAATATGCAGAAGGAATTTACATAGTAACTGATCGCGGGAAATTTGTATTGTAAGACTAAGAAAAATGCGTACTATTAAAAATCTATAACATTCTTTACACTCAACAAAATTCGTTTAAAAAACGTTTTCATGTTTTAGGCATTTGTTTTAATTTCTAAAGTTTTATTTAAGTAATTTAAAAATATTTATTTAGCAAATATATCTAAAATAATTTCGAAGTATATAGTTTCTAGATTTTGGAACCAGATTTCTTAAATATAATCTCGAAATTTGCTTCACATAAACTTGTAAAAAGTAGTCAAAAGTAATGTTCCCATAACTCAAATATTTTTATTCACATGCCTTGTTTTTTGAATCTTTAATATCAGTTGCATAAGAACTATTAAAATAAGTATAAAATGTAAAAACATTAAATAAAAATTTTTCTTATATTATATTTAGTTTGACAATGGTGTTTCAAAATGTTCAATAAACAATGCATTTTTTATTCAAATGACCGGTAAATGAAAATTCAGAAAATAGAATAAGAATATCAAATAAGTGAATATTTTAGACTGAGAAATCATATCTCAATTGTATTTTAGTTGTAAAAGTAAATTAAAAATTCTGGTGAATCCAAAAATGTCAGTTTTTGTTTTTTGATAAACACTGCCGACCACCGTAAATACAAAACCCTGAAGGAAGCATACAAATAATTGCATGAAATTTACAACATGCATTTGTGGGGGGGGGGGTGATATATGAAAATGATTAGAATTTCAGCGCAGACGCATATCAAGCGCCCTTGTGGCGCCACTTAAAAGCGCAATTTAATGCTTGGAGATTTTAACGATTTCAAATTAGGCAATTGTATTTTTCTAGCGGTTTTTTTTTCTAAATTATCATTTATGCCTCGTAGAAAACAGAGATCATTTTTTGATTTTTTTGATCAAATATCCTACTTTGACAAAAGAAGGATAGTGGCCTACCGAGATTGTGGATTATCTTTTAGGGAAATTGGTAGTCGTGTTGTACGAAATCAAGGAACTGTAATGTAGATATGTGATCATTGGATGAAGTAGAGTAACGACGGACCGACGTGTTCGATTGCATCCACCTCAGAGCATCACATAGCAGCGAAGGATCACTCATCCCCATCAAGAATCATAGCACAGCACATTCAAAGTGTAAGGCATCATCCAGTGTCTGCGCGTTCCATTCGATGCCGCTTACAGCAGAGTGTACTGTCCTCAAGACTTCCATTGCTTCGTTTATCATTGATACAGAACTACAGACGTTTCCGCTGTGAATCTTGCAGTGAAAGAAGGATGTGGACGGCAGAATGGAATGAAATTTTCTTTACTGACAAAGCATGCTGTCTGCAACATTACGATGGTCGCATTCGAGTCTGGCGACAACGTGGAGGGAGGAATCTGAACAGCTGCGTTGCACAATCACACTAGTCCTGCACCGGGTATTATGGTATGTGGTGGTATTGGATATCACTCTCGCATTCCTCTAGTGTGCACAACCGGCAATTTAAACAGCCAGCGCTACATATCCGAAATGTTGGTGCCAGTTGTCCTTCGTTACATTCAGGGCTTGCCCATAGTCATATTTCAACAGGATAATGCACATTGCGTATTATTCACAGATTCTTCGTCAATAGCCAGATTGAATTGCCTTCCTGACCGGCTCACTCACCGGATCTACGCCGATAGAAAATACGTGGTCCATGGTTGACTGACCTAGATGACATCCCCACCTGCCACAAAAGATCAACTTTGATAACGTGTAGAATTTGCTTGGTCTGCTGTACCCCAAGAACACATCCAAATACTCTTTGAATCAATGCTGAGGCGTGTGGCAGCGGTATCTCTAACAATGGTGGCTACTGATATTGGCAGAAACCACACTTCGCAGAAGTCTACACAAATTTAATAGTTGGTCTCTCAACAAGTTATCTTCAAAATAAATTTTGTTGTGATATCTCTTGTCTTTTTTGGTTTTGCAATTTGGGTAACCAGCAGTAAATAAAAGTTCTTAATGAAAATAATCACAAATTATTTTTGTTAGAATGGAAAGAATTTATATGATACACTAAAAGATGTTTCTAAGTGATTATAATTACACTAAATACTTATAACTTATTTTTATAAAATCGATGAAATAAACGAAGATTCTCATTTACAAACTCAAATTTATTTCTCATTTACACAATTTCGTTCATGATATAAACATTTTTGAGTCAATAATATACTTTATATAAATTACATAAATTTTTACTCTACTATTATTAAAATAAAATTAAAAGTTTATAATTAGTTAAAATTTATTAAAATGTATATTTTTACTCGAAATTCCGAATTTTTATTTTAAATGCTTTTTCAACATTTTTATGAATAAATCATTGAGAAAAATATATTAATTAAAAGGTGCATTGATTAACAAAATGATTAAATAAATTCCTAAGAATATCACTATATATATAACGATATAATCATAAACTGAAGTTTTATTTACTTAACTCTTATCTAATATTTACTTAATCAGTCTGAATTATATGATTTTCAGATCATATAAAAATAGGTCTTCTTTAAAAAAAGCTTGGCACTGAATGCAGGTGTTAATGTTTTTAGATGCAATATTTTAAAAGAAGAATCAAAATTATAAGAATAATTGCTTTTTTTTTTATATAAAATGTGATTAAATTCAATTTTTATGGATTTATTCCTTTAGGAGATTAAAGGATAAACAAAGACTGAAACTTGAAAAAGTTCTCCTTTTGAAACATTTCAAGAATGATAATTTAATGATTATTCATCGAATAACATAGTATGTGAAAACATACAAATAAGTTTTTTTTTAATTGCATTTTTGAAGCTTCAGAAATGAGTTTTGATAGTTATCCATTTGATATTTCTTCGGTGTAAAATTTGGAACCCCTTGTGAGCGTGATAAAAGAATTGGTGATACATTTTGGCGATAAAATTTAATTTCTGGTTAACTCTGAAATGCTTCGTTTAACTTTTGTATTGTGGCAGTGGTCATGTCGTCAGATTTTGATCGTCAAAAGATTGCCACAGATTTACGGAGTACCCGAATGTAAATTTTTATGGATAATTTAATTTTACATACTGAATAAGTATATCAGAATATTGAGCATGAAAATGAATTACTTTTTAAAATATATAAAATCATAAATATAAACTTCTTGGGCAATATATTTACATATTTTATTGCATATATTTTTAGTAAATATATCATTTAATAAACTTGACACAAAGCATTGAAGATATGTAACTATACAAAATATTTAGTAAATATTTTATAAACATAATTAGTAAAAAAATTTTTATCGGGTACCTCTTGAATTTTTGACGACAAGATAGGTTTCAAAATGTGACTAAGAAATTGACCGCTACATAAAATCTATGCAAAGATAGAATAACTAAAATTACCAGAAATTAAATTTTATCGCCAAAACAAGTGGCACCGGATTCTATCCGAACCAATAGCATCGTAAAATTCATTGAAGTTGCAATGTATATTATCAAAAGCTACAATTTGGAAAATTTAAAGAGAAAAATATTATTTTGCTTAAAATATTTTAAGAAATGTATTTCTTTTGGATTGATATTTATGGGTAAAAACTTTCTTAATAACTTTGCATTTATTAATTTCTTGACTAACTAAAGCACTATTAAAATCTAAGAATTAAATCTTTATTTACTTCATCTTTCTCGACTTGTTCACCATTTTCTACTCTAAATCTTCTAACTAAGCTTTCAGATCCTTCGCTATCACAGGATGCAAGCTAAAAAGGAAAATTTTTTTATCAATTTTTATTCAATTTTATATAAATTTATTTTTATTCAATTTTCATTCAGTCTTACAATCAATCACATTTTATTCAATTTTATAAAATTTTATATCAATTTATCACAGGATGCAAGCTAAAAAGGATAATTTTATATCAATTTTTAATAAAAGTAATTTATATATTTTAAAAATGCCAATTTTTATTTAATCAATTTCACCTATGAGTTACTTTACAAAAATATCTAAATAAAACAAATTTAAAAATTAATTTTCATATTTTTCAACAAACACTACTTAGAAAGTTAGGAAAAACATTTTGTTGAAATATGAACCTATAAATATATCACCGTAAGTGAAAAATTCAAAGTATTTTACTCTTGAAAGGGAACATTATAAATTATAGTCATCAAAATCATGTATGCAGTTTCAATTGCACATTAAGTTATACTTTATAATCCAGCAATGTTAATTTATGTCAAAGATGATGTATGTCAAAAGTAATTTATGAATAAGATATATTTATTGAATATATGAAGAAAATTTTTTAATAAAAGTAAAGGAATTAAGTCGAAGTTTTAAACCAAAAAATATTTTATTATAACAATATTTAACTATTCTAATTCTGATACTAAAAAATACTTAAAATGTTTTAATTAGAAATACATTTTTAATCAAGAATATTGACAGATTTTCTTGGATTGCAAAATTAATGATATATATTTGTATGTATAAATGTAGAAAGCTTTATCACTATTATGTTTGATGCAAACTGAGATAAATGTAATAAAAATCAAATTAATTGTAATATTCATTTATATAAATTTTTAATGAGTTAGGGAAAAAATGAGTTAAGAATTATATTTTGTAAGTTTCATTCGCATTGACGATAGATTTATTTATTTAAAATTACATTTGTACATAGAGAGAAGGAAATATATGCTTAATTTTATCGAAATATATTTCTTGTGAATTACTTTGTATGCGTGGGGAATACAGTACATGATTATATGCCTATTCTGTAAATGAAAATATTTTTTTAAATGTTTGCTGTTGTAATTGAGCTGTGTTAGATTAAAGACTAATCAAATACGAAGGTAAAGTTAGTTTTTCTTAATTTAACTTATCTTAAACTACATCATAATTTCGTTTGTTCTTAATTTGCAAACAAAAAGTAATAAAGTTCAATTAATAAAATTATTAAGATACTTAAAAAATTATAAAATATAAAACATCCAAAACAATTAAACTTAAATCATCGGGAACAGTTACATCCATATATTTTAATTTTTTCATAAAAAAGATGTTTCAAATATATCGATAGACTATTCAAATTCACTAGCCTATTCAAATTCCAATACTAGACACATCAACTGTCTAAGAAACAAAATATCATTTGTTTCTTCTCTTATAATTGTCATTAAATCTTTAAAATCAGAATAATCATTAAATCGCTAAATTTTTAGTTAATGAAAAGAAATTCACTATGATTATTTTTACTATGTAATTAATTCTGATATTGTCTTCGTAAATAAACTCATGATTTTTAATTGTGTCTTTCGTTTTTGAATTTTACTTTTGTCACCATGTTTTTCTGTTTGTGATTTTTAGCGTTTTTTTTTTTTAAATGTACCAAAACTTTTTTGCATTAAAAAATTCGATTAATTTCTAAAAGTATGTTCAAAATATATAATACAAATAATTTGAACAAAAAAAAAAATGAAAAAAAAAGATATTTCGTAAAGTCAGAAAACGTAATATCCTTTTTTTGTTAAAAAAAAAATTAAAATCCTGTAATTTTAATTTCTAAAAATTACAAACAGTAAATAAATTAACAATATACATTATTAAGCATAGTGATTAGGACATCGGTCTTCCGTTCAGAAGGGAGGAATAAGATTACCAGTGCATCTACGGACCCACCGAGTGCATGCTATATAAGTGCTCGTTAAATCTGTGGAATTGAAAGTCCTGTGATCGGACAGATCCTCTGGCGGTGCCATCTATCGGAGAAGTTTAGAACAAAGTCGTACTTTTACTTTCGTGTTGCTCTGGTTAAACGGAAGACGCACCCTAGTGACTTAAATTAGCATAGGCAACGACATAGTGAGCTTGGCTTGTCCAAACGTCATAATCAACAAAAACAACATTAACAAATCTTTAATGAAAAATAATTTTTTTTCATTATTAATACTTTGAAAAACTTACTTTAATAGAAACCGCTATGCCTCTAGAACGTTAACACTACTATCAACTATTTTTGTATTCATTGAAGCATGCATTCTCAGGTCTTGTTCAATAGATAACAAAATAATGTAACAACAGAAATGCTATTCAAGATTAAGGTAAATATTTCAGAATAAGTTTTGTACTGAAATATTATATGGAAATAAATATTCACGCATTAACAAAGTCAAAAAGAGATCAACCCATTGCATAGAAACCTTATTTTCACTAACAATGTACTACAAAATACAATACGAAATGAATCAGACTCAAAGATATAAGACATTTGCAAACATCTAAGAAGATAATCAAGTCCTTTTATTTCAGTTTCGAAATGTCTTATGTAAGGAAAAATAATTTATTTTATTCTATTCATAAACATAAGGTAGAAATATATTTTGTTGGATTGCAAAGGAAATGAGGGAACAAATTGAAGCTAGACCCAGGATAATTGGATTACATACGAAAAGTTATGTCAACTGGAATTTAAAATTTTAAAAATTTATATTTGAAATATTTTTAAGAGAAAATAGCTGCAGTTATTTATATGATTTCCTTATCAACAATAATCTAATAAATTTTTCAAAGGAAAATCAGTCAAATCTGACATAAATAATGTAATAAATAATAATCAAATATATATGAATAATTTAGATAAGAATAACAAACAATTTTCCTATAGTGTAAAATAAAAAATTATCAATAAAGTTGACAAAAAATTATGTGCTAGTAAAAGTAATCCAATAAGTTAACTGATGAAACATATGGTATATAAGTTAGTATCTTCATCTTCATAGCATTAAGTATACTTCTAATTTTAATGTCTTATCACTATATATATATATATATATATATATATATATATATATATATATATATATATATATATATATATATATATATATATATATATATATATATATATATATATATATATATATATGTATATATATATATATATATATATATATATATATATATATATATATATATATATATATATATATATATATATATATATATATATATATATATATATATATATATATATATGTATATGCAAACTTTCTTTTAAATTATAACTAATTACTCAAAACTGTGTTTGAAAAATACAGATGTGTTTTGAGTTCATATATGTATTTATTGAAGTTTATATATGTATTTATTGAAGATATGAGGCGTATATACTTAAGTCCAGGACTATTATTTTACATCTTCGTAGACGTATTCGTGTAATAAATTTTAAGATAGTAATGTACAAAAATATATTCACATTCTTATTAACTAATGTACCATATTATATACAGTGAATTAAAAAAATTCTGATATTCTATTCCTATTTATAATTTGTGAATATTTATTACTTATAACTATACTTACACTGTACACATATACACTGTAATATTATAAAAATACATTAAGAAATTTATTACGTTTATTACAGGCGTTAAAAGAACATATATATTGTATTCATAGGTATCAAGTTTAATGTAACAGGCTATGCAAAATAATTATATAATGTATTCAACATAAAGCTTTTTTAAATATGATTAAATATAGAATAGTAAAATTACAATATATGTATATAAATAAATAAATATATATATATATATATATGTTATATGTGTGTTTAAAATAATGTGTGCAAAACACTACAAATTGTGCAAAATGATTAAAATTATAATACAGAAAAAATATTTAATTGAATTTAAAATATTCAGATAAAACGTATATGATTATTCAATTGCTTAAAATATTTGCAGAACTTATATTTAAATTTTCTATTATAGAAATCCGGAGTTTAAAATATAAATGTATCTACATAGCGTTTTTCATGTGATTAAAAGAAATTTAGGATAAATTTGTACTTGATGCCAAGAATATATTTTGAAGCACCACGAACAAAAGTCAACTCGCATTGTTCGGAAAAGTAATGTAGTAAGTATCCCGTACTAAAGTGTTGATATAGAAACTCAATAAACTGAGGGTATCCGGTGAAGCGTAAACAAAGCTCGTGAAAAAGATATATCAGCCATTCACCAATCAGGAATCAATATTCCCAGGAGATCTGGAGTCGTATATCGAATCTTCCAGTAACGAAAGATGCTTGTTCCATACTCGAGGATCTTAATGAAAAGAGTTTAGAAGGTTTTTCTTTAGCTTCACTTAAGTGCTGGAGATTTGGGATTCGATATTCAGCAATAATGGTTTTTAAGTTGCTTGTTTAGAAATTAATCATCAAATATTTGTTTGTGAATAAATACTTGATATTTTATATGGAATTTTTACCATTCTTTGCTTATTAAAATTTGAGTTTATTCCTATGCTATATGCAATTGGAAAATGTATTTAAAGTTTTACATTTTTAATGCTGTAGATTAATTTATTTAATGATGTAGTAATGTAACTAAACACATATTTTATGTTGTAGGTTTAAGTTTCTTGGTACTTTAAGCATAATGGTTCTCAGCTTTTTGTTTAGATACTAATCTGAAAATATTCATGCACAAAAGATATAATTGATATTTGTCTAGTTCAAATATACATGTTGTTGAGCTGAAAGTCACAGCTCTAACCATTCGGCTGCCAACTCGAACAAATAGACAAAAAAATAAATAGAAGTGAACAAAATTAGTTCTAATCAGTCCCCCGTGTTTCTCGCATAGGAAATTAATATTTTAAATGTAATTTTATTATACCTTAATTTTACATGAAAAATTAAGTATATTCTTAGACTGTATGAAACTTTTTAAAAATGTTTTGTTATGTCCTTATTACTACACAAAATATAACTAGCTACAATGTGAAACGCCATAACGGAACACGTTGAGTTTAGCTAAAACCAATTGTTGGATGTTGTTAATACCAGTTGAATTCATTGCCTTATAAAAATCAAAAAATATTTTAGCCTCTATAAATTACTCAGTGGAATTAAGCTTAGAATTAAACACACACACACACACACACACACACACACACACACACACACACACACACACACACACACACACACACACACACACACACACACACACACACACACACACACACACACACACACACACACACACACACACACACACACACACACACACACACACACACACACACACACACACACACACACACACACACACACACACACACACACACACACACACACACACACACACACACACACACACACACACACACACACACACACACACACACACACACACACACACACACACACACACACACACACACACACACACACACACACACACACACACACACACACACACACACACACACACACACACACACACACACACACACACACACACACACACACACACACATATATATAACTGCGTGGGGACAGCCCGGACTGTACCCTAGGGTTAACGGATACCGTCTCTCCAACAACAAGTGTGCTCCAAACCTCAACGAGGTCCTTGAGGGCACCACCATCGTTGCATTTAAAAAGCAAACAAATTGTGCTTACAAATTGGTAGCAAGAAGTTACAAAACATTTTAAGGGGCTTTAAGCCGTGTCGAACATCATGCAACAACATTAATTATTTTCTCTGAGTTAAGAATAAAATTTAACATGATGACACATACAACAATCAATGGAGAAACAATTTGCAAGCAATGAAGACATTTAACAATTTCTAGGGTAATTATGGCATTAAAAACATTATATATATTGAAAGCAATTTCATAAATAGTATGAACACTTATTTATGAAAAGGAAAAAAATGGCATGATACGAAAGTTGATAGCTATATACATGCAAGGAGTTTATATAAGTTTAATAAATGAGAGCACTTTAGCATTTTAAGTTTAATAAATTTTTAAAAAGTTTCTAAGATACAAAAATGAATAGGATTCAAGAAGTTTTTAAAGTTCTAAAGCGGACTCAATAATGTTCGAGAAATTCAAACAATTCGAAACATATAGATCATAAATTTCATTGAGTTCATAAAAAAAAACTATACACCATTACTAATTGTAGAAAAGAATTTACTTTAAGAATAGTTTTCTGACTCGTCTCTGGAATATTCTAGATCGTCTACGGGAGCATTGCCTGTATCCTGACAAAGTTCCAATCCTGGATTGTTGAGATGATCAACAATCCAGGATCCAGGATGATCAGCTTTGTGAGGAGTCTATGATGATGATCTTTCAAAGAAAATCTCAGAAACTCCATGTTGGTCTGTTGGTACTTCTTCTTTAGCTGCTATTTCTCAGCTTCTGGGTACTCTAGGACATAGTGGAAAGGATACCTTTGGGCTCCACAGCTACAGGTGGATGAAACTGGCTTTCCGAATCTTTGGAAGTACTGAGGAAATGGGCCGCGAAATGTTAGCAGCTGGTTGAGATATGGATTATCATATGTGAGCTTGCTGGAGACTTTTGAGAGTAGATGTTTAGTCATTCAGCCTGTTGTTTAATTGTCTCACAGAGACTGCCATTTCTGAAGTGCTTCAGTTGTATGATGAAGGAAGATCTTGCATACGGAATCACTAACGCTTTCGATTCATCAATTTTCATGGTTTTCTTAGCAGAGATGTCTGCGCATTCATTTCCAACATTACCATCCAACTTAGATCGATGAGCGAAGTTGCAGCTGCAATTTTTTTCTGTATCACATGGTTAAAAACGCATACCAAGTTGTATGTAGTGGGTTAAAAAATGCATGCCAAGTTGATGAAATATCAGACCAAATTATTACAGATGTGAGGCCTTGTGCATCAGTGATGTTGATAGCTTCGAAAATAGCTATGGCTTCTGTCTAGAGCACTGACTGAGTTCTTATTCCTCAGCTTAATTTTGCATTCTTGAATTTATATTTATAAATTACAGAGTCAGTTTTGAATTTAGCTAAAACTAATTGTGTTGGATATTGTCAATACCAGTTGAATTCATTGCTCTATAAAAATCTGCTAATCATTTAGATTCGATAAATTACTCAGTGAAATTAAACTTAGAATTAAATAAGCTGTTATATGAAAATAATGAAAATGTCACATGGTGCCTAATTGCAGCGTCAATAACCTGACTAGAAAAGTTGAAGTATATAATATATTGAAACATTTTTACCTCAGAGGATTATTTAACAGATATATTTTGAAATAGTAGAAGAAATCAATTTTGAAAAATTTATGTTATTTTTAGCAAAAAAATTTCATTGTTAAGTTTGTCAAGAATATATTACAAACATTTATTATATGTTATTATTCATCATATTTATTATAACAAAAGAAAATGAGCTAAAGAAACTTAAATGGACAAAATGCTTTGAAATATAACGCCGTGAAATTGATTTTTCATGGTGACTTCATATTATTAGAGTATTTCAAGTGATTCAAAGTAAATGAGCCTAGCTTAAATCTCAAAAACCAATGGTGCTTGAAAACAGAATACAAAATCTTATTTTGCTATAAGCGCATTTATTTTCATAAGATTTTACCCTCATATGAAATATAAAAATTTTTGAAGGTCGTTGAGGTCATCTTCACGAATGATTGAACTACCTTCTTCTGTTGAAATTTATTTAATAAATGTCTTCCCTCCAACATTTATATTTGGTACACTTTATTCGAGTATAAATAATTTTTCTTCCATTCATAACAATGTCGACTTTAAAAAGACATTAAGTGAAACCAATTTTGATGTTATAATAAGGTATTTTCAAGATAGCCTGTTTTATTATATTTAATAATTTGGCATTTATATATTTTGAATTATGGAAATTATTAGTTATTTTAAAGAAATGATTTTACTGTATACTAATAGTTTTCTATAGAATTTTATAGCTTTTAATATGTTTTGATCATAATCTACGATACATACATAATATATTTAGATGAATTCATAGATACAAAACTAACGCAGTTTAATCCCTTTCTCTATAAATTAAAAAAATTGTACAAGAAAAATAATGGGCAAATTTTTTTGATGAATGATTTTTGATGAATTTATAGCAACATGTTACAGATTTTTTATTACTTTTCACAAAAAGAGTATATCATTTATAGTAATTTGAAAATAATGCGCGTACACGCTTTTTAAAGTACTTCTAGTAGACATATATTTATCCAAGCATTTCTAATGACGGAAATTTATAATAATATTTTCTTTAGAAATCAAAAATTACCCCAATTATGAGGATCATTAAAAAAATAAATTATAATCCCATTAAAATTTATGTTTATATTAATAGTTTACTTATATTCTTTATGATTTCTTTAGTGTTAAAACTATTCTTGTAAGCATCCGATTACTATGGAATATGTTAGATTAAATGTTTATTTATTAAATGTTCAAAGAAAATTACAGACAAGAAATATTTGTGATTGATATGTGTTACATCGGTTGCCAACATCTCCTATTATATTGATACTGAGGGAAGTTTGTTTCTTACTATATCTAAGCCATTTATTAGAATAGAATTACCGTAAATTTAACTTTCAGAATCTTGAATCAGACAAGCGACAGCTAAACTCCTCTGTTTACTCTGTATCTTAACTTTAGAATGCTATAAAAATAATAATAAAAAAAAACATTACGTTGCTTGCTCATATGGATCTTGGTCTTTCATTTGTACTATTTATTTGTATTTAATTGCTTTTTGTTTTAGTCTGCGTGAATTTAATATCTGCTAAATTTTAAAAAGCGAAGTGAATCATGTGCTAGGCTTAACAGCGAGATGCTATGGATTTGAAAGTACAAATTGACAAATTAGAAGGAGAGAAAAATTGGAGCAAGTGGAAGTGGCAAATGAAAATACACTTTGAACAATATGATCTCAAGTCAATTATTGATAAAATAAAATTTGTCCTGTCGCTGTAAATGGCGATGTTAGTGCGGATGAGCATTTAAAGAACGTGACAAAATGGCGACGTGATAACGCTAAGGCGGCCGAACTTATTGCAAGTACGTTGAACGCTTCTGTAGCAGATTTAGTGATGACGTACTCGAATGCGAAGGACATTTGGGACTAATTAATTACTGTTTTTAAGCAAAGCAGTATACAGAGATTTAATTTATTGATGACACAATTTTTTCAAGTCATTAGAGATCCTAATGACAATGTTGCAACACATGCAGTTAAAGTTGAAAGAATCTACACAGATATGAACAGTGGAACTAAATCGTATTGGATCAAACAATATTCCCGAAGAATTATTCCACGGCAAAATATTGCTTACTGTGATTCGAAAAATATTCTGTCAAAATTTCTTATGGACTCGGTCAATCCTGAGTCAACTCAAAGTGATAAAATTTTGTTTTTGATAGAAAACAAACTGATAGGGAAAGAAGTCTCTTATTGCCTGGCGGTTGGCAGTCTGATGTACCTTGTAATTGCTACAAGATCTGCTTTAGCTTATGTTATAAGCATTGTTTCAGAAAATCTTGAAAATCCCAGGACCTCATATTGGTGTGTTGTAAAACGAATCGTTAAATATTTAAGAGGAACTGTAGATTTTGTGTGATTTGTTATATCAAGCAAAGTGTCATTCCAATGAGCTTGAAGTGTACAGCGATGCTGATTATGCAGGTGATTTAAAAACAAGACGCTCAAGAACAGGAATGGTCTCTAAATTTTCATGTGGAGTTCTCTCTTGGATGAGCCAAAAGGAGAAGAGTGGTATTATCTACTACAGAGGCTGAATATGTTGCTGCGAGTGAAAGTGCTAAAGAACTTATTTGGCTGAAACATTTGCTAGGTGACATAACAAATCTCGAAACTCCCTCTCTTCTGGTAGATAATGCTAGTTTTGTGAAACTCGCCAAGAAACTTGAATACCATAAACGGTCCAAGCACATTGATGTCCGTTATCACTTTGTGCGAGAAAAATTCATTGATGGTGATTCATCGTCAAGCACGTTCCAGGTAAATTGCAATTAGCAGACATCAGGACTAAATCATTGTCTAGTGTTAGGTTCAAAGAACTATGTACCTTGTTAGGACTGTTTACATTTAATAGTGTTGTTAGTGAATGTTAATCGAAATTAGTTGTGGCTTGTCGAGGAAGTCTTTTAACAATTTAACTTTCAGAATCTTGAATCAGACAAGCGACTACTAAACTCCTCTGTTTACTCTGTATCTTAACTTTAGAATGATATAATAATAACAATAAAAAAAACGTTATGTTGCTTGCTCATATGCATCTTGGTCTTTTATTTGTACTATTTATTTGTATTTAATTGTTTTTTGTTTTAGTTTTTATTTATCAATAGCCTCAACAAGAATAATATTTTATATCAAAGTCACCAGAACAAAAATATCAATTTTCATTCTAAAAATGCTTATTTTAATGCTTTTTGCTATCTCAAATATATATTAGAATATTTAAGAAATAACTTCTATAGATAAATTCTTCCTTTGCCAAAGGGTTGCCAATTGCTTTCTTCCGTAGATAAAATCAGATTTTCTCTTCCGTTACATCATCTTAGTATTAGTTTTTCGGTACCTAGGGATATTTGGATTTGTTAGAAACATTATCTTGCAATTTTCCCGTTATCTTAGATCTTTATGCTTATCATTTGATCGGCTTATATTAGTTTATTTTCTTTTGTATGTTACACTATACCTAGAGTTTTTTTGCTTGTAAGAACATCCATTCTCTTCGTTGCCCCTTTAGATAGAAATTAATTTTTTAATATGTTTAGCATATATACATATATATATATATATATATATATATATATATATATATATATATATATATATATATATATATATATATATATATATATATATATATATCTATATATATATATATATATATATATAGAGAGAGAGATATGATAATTAGAAAAATATAAAAATAAAAATTGAATTATAAAGAAATTGGATTTAAATGTGAAAAAATAATAAGAAATATCGTGAAAGTCAGTTGAAGTTTAACTTTTTTCAGAAGACATATTTTCAAATAAGTAACATTTATTGCAGACAGGACAACTTACATAAAAACAAAGATATTTTTAGGAGTACTGAAAGCGCGTCCTCTTAGCATGAGATTTTTGAGAGCAAGTGCCTTGTGTTCGGTTCAGATCTCACTGAGAGAATGTATAAACCGCGCCCGCAAAGTGTGCTGATTGGTTGGGTACATTTCATGAGGTTAATAGCATTGGTACAGAAATTTGATAGACAAGTTTTTAGTTTCACTTCACAAATTTCAGTTTTACTTCGCGAATTCAAACGTTTTGTAAAAGGTCAAGAGTTTCTCAAAAAAGATGTGATGAGTCACCACAGAGTATCCCTCCAGT
Organism: Latrodectus elegans; assembly: GCA_030067965.1. NCBI lineage: Eukaryota > Metazoa > Arthropoda > Arachnida > Araneae > Theridiidae > Latrodectus > Latrodectus elegans. The sequence goes on from CM057813.1 coordinate 3,730,079, forward strand.
GACCAAACGACAGAATTTGTTTTAAGAAGAGCCATGAGAGTAAATTGAAAAATTATAATTTGAGGAAAGCAAAATGTGTATATGTATATAAATTTATTATAAAATGTAGAGACATCATCATAAGTAAAACTCTCACAATGAATAAACTATAATAAATTTGAAGATTACAAGCCATGGAATAATATAGTGAAAACTATTAAATAGAAAATAAAATACTTGATACAATATGCCATTAGTCATTATGCCATAAAATGTATATTAAAATTGTGCATGATAAATAATATGTTGTGAAAATTACTATAAAATTATTATTATTAAATTATTAATTTTATAATAATAATTTAACTCGCTTCTGACATGTAACGAATGACAGATCTAGGAAAGAAGGTAAAAAAAGACTGTTTGTGTTGCTTTTGCATATTTGACCACATCTCCACCCCCTGAAGAAGACATGTTCATTATGCTTCTTATTATCTTTTCATATTTTGTCATAAATGCAATTTCGTTATATTCCAATGTATATTTTTAGATTTCTAACTGTCTTATTATTCTAACTTCTCTTTCTTTAGCTGCTTTTGGGCTGAAAAGGTGGTTTGATATATTTCTGTATTTTTTATTTTTATATTCTTTCTTGCTTTTAAATTGACCTATATTTATGATATTTTGTGTCATGATTTATTATGTATGTGTATATATATATATATATATATATATATATATATATATATATATAGCGAACTGAATGAAAGCGGATTACTGTTTTCATTGATATAAAAGAATGTTTTATACTTGCATAAATTTATGTAATCCAGATAAAATAACTATTTTTTAAAAAAATTAAATTGTACTTTTAAATAAACTTTTAAACCCATTTTAATAATAATAACAAAGTGACTATAAAAACAGAACTTTAAATTCCATTTATTGTCCTCAGTTGTAGGAAGACAAACATTTTCTTGCAAACTCATTTAATGTAAGTTAGATGAAATTGATTTACGTCTTTTAAAATATGCTGTCGTCCAAATTGTGTTTTAGAGACTGAATCATTAGTCTCAGCAGCAGTCGTCCAGGGGGTGCTCGTGACATGGCTCATTAGGTGTCCATCTGCGGCGCCAGTGTCCTGCAGCAGCCGTACGAATGGAGTATCTTTACAGTCTGCCTAATTATCATTCCACTAAAAGACTGTCGCACGAAATCCTCTGACTAAGGTTTGATTTTAGATATTCAGCCGTGGGCGCAACCATCTCGAGAGCTGAATGCTTACTTCTAATTAATTAGGAAGTCAATAACTCGGCAGTTGAGGACTTGACAAGATATTACACAGAAAATGTGTTTTTCTTTAGAAACAATTGTTGCACATCTTAATTGTTAGTGACAAAAGAAATTAAAATTCTTCAAAAAATAGATCTAGTTTTCTAAATGAGCCATGGAAATGTATTTGGATTAAAAAAGGAACAATTTCGCAATTTTATAAATTTTTTGATAAATTAGGATTTTTTCAGGAGTTGAGAGTTTGGGAAGATATTACGCAGAAAACGTCTTTTCCCTTAGAAACAATTGTTGCAAATGATAATTGCTAGTGGCAAAAGAAATTATAATTACTTAAAATTAAATCTGTGTGTGGTTTTCTTTATGTGCCATGGAAAGTTATGATTAATTATTTTTCATTGAGAAAGGAACAATTTCCTAAATCTATAGAATTTCAAATAAATAAGGAAGTTTATAACTCACGAGTTGAAAGTTTAGAAAATTATTAAAAAGAAAACCTGTTTTCCTTTAGAAACGATTTTTGCAAGTCATAATTGCTAGTGGCAAAATAAATTAAAATTCATCAAAAAATAAATCTGCTTTTCTAAATGAGCCACGGATATTTATGATGAATATATTTTCCATTAAGAAAAAAAGAATTTCACAGTTCCATTATTTTTCACAATCTATAACATTTTCAGTCCCTATAAAATTACTAAAGAATTAAGTATATAGTATGAATATTTTAATTTACTCACTCCTTCTCATTGATTAAAGGAATGATATTTTTCAAAAGTTTAATTTTATTCAAGAAAAATATACATTATTTCCAAAAGAAATGACGATATTAACTATTAATAAAACTATCACTAAAGTAAATGTTGCATATTAAATTTTTTTACAGCGCAAGTATAACAAAATTATATTTAAGGCCTAAAATTATAAAAGTAACAAGCCTTCAATTGCATGTTTCAATACTCTTGAGAAATTTCAGATTAGTAACAAAACATACAATAATTATAAATGTTACAAATTACTATTTTTTTCCAATGGCAGATTGTAAACAGTTACAACTGCAACATAGTCTATTAATCTATTGTTCCCTGATACCCAAGGAACCAGTCAGAAACAGCGACCTCTTAGCCGCCGAGCAGTTGGCCCGTGTGCACCACAGGGGGTGGGCAACCATCGCACCCTCACACATGCCATAGAGACCCGTTTATAGGGTAGGCATCATTCATACTTCATTCACACACACAAGGAAAGGACAAAGACAGGATAGAGAGAGAGAGAAAGTACATCCATGCCTGAACCGGGATTCGAACTCAGAACTTTTCTATCCTTAGTCAGGCACGCTGACGCAAATTACTAATAAAATGTGCTAATCACATGACAATATAATAATAACATTTTATTTTTATAAATAGATAAATCATAATTAACTTAAAATATATTTTAATTTTGATCACGTAATTTAAATGTTGAATGCTTCACAGCACGAAATAATAAAACTTCCCAAGAAAAATTTTGACTCATATTTTTTCTATAAATTAAAATTTTTAAATGAATTGCTAATTTTTGTTTTGTATTCTAATTATTAATAAAAATCGTCAGAATTTTAATATTTGAAATGAGAATGATTTTCAAATTGTTTAATATTTATTTGTATATCTCATCCTTTGTTGTATGATTTATTCTAACAAATTAAATTGGATTCAAAAATAATTTTTTCTTCAGAACAAAAATATAAAAATAGAGAACTCAACAATGCCAGAATAGTTTTTGAAATTTTTGTCGAAGGATAATTATTTTCTTTGTGAGACAAATCCTGTTTTCAATGGTTTCAACTGTTAAATTCGTTTTTCGTCAAATTCATTTCTCAAGGAAGAGATAAAATTATATCAAAACACCTTAGAAGAAAGATTTTACTATAACTGGGATTGAGGAAAATATTATTTGCAAAAGGTTTTTGCATAATGAATAAAAATATTTCAGAGAAAAGAAATTCAATTCTGTTAATTCAGTTTTGAAAAAAAATAATAAGAGCCCCAACCATTCAAATTGAATGTATACCTGATATAAGCATTAAAACTTCAAGTAATATATTCTCAAACGTGATTTTAACATTTACTTAAATTGTTAAATTAAAGTTTTGCAAAAAAGAAATAAATACATTATTTTTAAGTATAAAGGTTGATTTTTGATTTATATTTTCGTGAAAACTTTTGTTTTATTTATTTAATTCTTGTAAACGTATTATACTTGTTAAATGTGTGCATAAATCGAAGTAAATTGTTATTTTTTACCTTTTTGAAATTCAACTTTATATTTTCATAAAGCTCGATGTATGGTTTTGTTTATCATGATTTATATTTTAAATTAATTGAAAAAAATTCTTCAATATAATTATAATGTAATTAAATAATTCATAATCAAAATACTAAGCAATAAAACATAAATAATATATTTATTTTGAATTATTTTAGCAAATTACGATTTAGGAACTACATCGTAAATTAATTACAGTAATTAAACATTCATTCTGTAAAAAGATAAAAAACCAATTTGATTATTTTAATTTGTAATGGATATTTTAATAATAAGGTAGATTTTAAAATAATTATGCACATAAATTAATAAAAATCCTATTTAAATGTAGTTTTTTTTCGTCATAAATATATCTATTGGAAATTCTGGAAAATTAATTTAATTTTTAAGTATATAATGTGATGTAAGTATTAAAATAATATGATGATTATTTTTCTGTAAGTTGTGAAATTTCATGCAGATTATATTTTGTTCTTAAATTATTTATTTCTTTACATATTTTGCACAGATTTAATAACAATATTTTTCATATATATACATATGTGTGTGTGTGTATGTGTCAATTTTTTGCTGGCAATGTTTTGTACACTGAAATATTTATATATAGCAACGATGAAATTGATTGTTTGCCTTTTAAGATGAGAGAATTTTATCAAAACACTTATTTCAATCATTTATGCAATTTAAAATTAATTTTATTTTACATTTTAATTCTGCAAAAATGTTAGTTAGCAAATTAATTAAAAGTATTATGGTTTATAAGCATATATATTTTTTAATCAGTTATGAGATAACTTAATTTTTAATAATGAAATTTAAATCACATTTGCTAATTCCACAATTTATAGAGTTATTTTACTTACATTCTATCACAACTTATATATATATATATATATATATATATATATATATATATATATATATATATATATATATTAGTGTAAGTATCATTATTTTTTGTAACAAAAGACTTCAGAAATGTAAAGATGGAAGGGAGAGTTATTCGATTAATTTTGCGATTCAACATTTAAATGATAGTAATAAGAAAATATCATATGACAAACATTTGTATTGAAACTTGAATTGTAACCATAGAAAATCTAATGCGTGAACTTCATACAATTACATAATACTTTTGAACTGTGTGAGCTTGATTCGATTATAAAAAAAATCCTAGAACTGAGCTTGGTTTGATTCAATAAAACACTAAATCTGAACTTGATTCGATTATATAAGACACTAGACCTGAACTTGATTCAGTTATATAATATACTAGAACTGAACATTACTGAAACTGTGTGAGCTTGATTCGATTATAAAAAATCATAGAACTGAACTTGGTTTGATTCAATAAAACAATAAATCTAAACTTGATTCGATTATATAATACACTAGACCTGAACTTGATTCAGTTATATAATATACTAAAATTGAACTTGATTCGATTATGTAACAAAGTAGAACTCAAATTATCTGAACTACATCCATCTGGATCACTTTTAGAATTTCAGAAAAATAAATTAAACTGAAGTAAAGAAGGTAAATAAGAAAAAGCTCAAAAAAAAAAAAAAAAAGAAAAAAAAAAGAAAGAAAAAGAAAATGTAAGAGAAGAAGGAATATGAGAGACCTGTCACTTGAGGTATTCAGAAATTCTCTTTTCAAAAATCCCGTAGTTAAAAATTTAGTGCTGAAGTCATAGAAGGTTTATGAGTCAGATACAAAGTATTTCAAATTGCAACTGATGGTCATTGTCCAAATCAACCCAAGATATTCAGCTACTGGAGAATTTATTGACTTTAAAGTCAACGGAGTCTCAGACCGAGAATAACCAAATGCAATTTCTCTCTGTCAAGTAGATGCTCGACTTGGTTGATAGAAAACGTTTGAATTCGGTGAAACAGCGGGAAAGATGTTCAGCAATCAATGACTGTATTAATGTAGAGTACTTGCAAGAGTACTTTTACATTACGTTAAAAGATATTCTTTTCGTTTAATTGATTAAATGTTAATTTTCATAAAATATGTAGTTTTTTCTACGATTTTCAACATAGCAGGAACAAAGAATTAAGAAAAAATGCGTAAATTTAAATCTAGTGACAGGTGAAACTATTCGAAAGCTCCGATTCATGTAAAATTTTTATTAATGTTTCACCTAAAACATATTTCATTTCTAGTCAGCTCCGAGATAATTGAGCTGGTACGCTCAGAATTCCTGCTGGATTCATGGCTATTCAGTTTAAACAAGCTGAAGTCTTCCAGAAAATCTGCTGTTGTCTACTAGAGGAATTTTACGTAATATTTTTGAAATATAATGGGAAATTTATTCATTTTTCATAGGGGTGCATGTATCAAACTTTATCAAGGTCTATGAAGAGTTCTTTCACGAACCTTTAAATAACGCATCCCACTTTAATCCTTTGCTTTAAAGATAATTATTTTTGTCAAACATCCCATCGCAACTGTAAAAGCTTCCTTTTTTGTAAATAGCTTATTCTTTGTAATGGAAACGAATTTTAAATTTTACTCATTATTCTCTTACAATATAGCAAAGAAAAATTTTGAATAAAATATTTAATCACAAAATTCATTAAAAATTTAATAACTAATACTCGCCATCTACCTAGGGTACTATAATTATGATAAAAGCAAATTTAGAAAATATACAGATTTCACTCAGAAAATTTAGATACAATTATTATTTTTGACTATTAGTATTTAAGTAAATAGTTTGACTTCAGTAGTCTTTCTAACGATGCATTCAAAATTATGAAGAAATAAAAATGCAATTCTTCATGCTTTTTCATGAATAGATTATTTTATAATTTGATTGAATCACTCTTTTCTTACATTAATCACATTAAAATATAATTTTTTGTTCTTTATCTATATTACGTTTGGATAATCAAACTTGCTTTAATCATGCAATTTATAAGAAATTTTTTTCAAATTTTGATGTTTATAACTTAGATATCTACAATTTTGTGCATGTCTAAATCAGTTTTTGTTTCTAAAAAATCTATATCTTACGAAAATCAGTACTGATTTGCCATTACATATGAATTGATCCCTTTATGACAATATGGTATGATTACGCATAAAGAAAAATTTTCTTTTATCTGTAATATCTCAAATTTCTCAGGGTTATCCCAGACGAATGATCTGTTGGTACTTATTTGACTACATTGTATCAAAATACTGATTCACAACTAATTAGTGTTCGATTTCTCACGCCATTTATATAAATAACTTTTTAATTACTTATAACGGCATTAGTAAGACATTTTTCAGAATAATGAAAAATTTTTGACTGTTATGTATATTTCAAAAATAAACTTGGAAAACTCAAACAGGAAGAACAGGGTGAAAGTATAAAAATTAAAGTTATTTTACACGAAATAACTTGTCACACAAAAAGAAAAAGAGAAAATGAATCTGCTTACAATAAAAATATATTTAGACAGAACTTATTTTCTTAATGTTACAAGCTATGTAAAAGAAAAATAGGACAAAAAGTCAAAATCAAATATATTTAAATTAAAATACAAGTTTATATGTATATAAAGCATTGCCATTATATTATTTTTCACTTATTTAATTTTTGTAAATATCTACTATTTTTACAAAAACATATTTATACATTTCTTCACAAACTGCGTAGTCTGCAACAAATACTCTATAGGAATTGCTCATTTAGATAATTTCACAGCTAAATGCAAAAAAATAAATAAATAAAAAAAATATAAAAAAAAACAAAAAAATTAAAAAAAATAATAAAAAAGGGATTAAAGCACTAGATATGCGGTAACATTTTCACATGAAATTCACACATCGTAAAGTATATTATTTTAAATTGAATATTTGTTCTTTATCTGCTCGCAAATGAGAGTTATTTAATACATATAAACCTTAGTCTGATTGATTTACTGTTTATATTAATCTTACATAAAAATTTCACAAAAATATATCTATCAGTACAAGTGAAATGAATGTTTTCTAAAATGTAGAATATTAATACTCATAATCATTTTATGATGCTGCAGTACAGTATGTAAGTTTATAAATAAGGAAATTTTTAATAATGTTTGAAGTACTCACCATTTCGAGAGATACATATGAACGTTTGACAACTTATAACAACATAGTTCTGATTAAAATTTTTGAAAAGTCCAAAATTGTTTTTATAACCAATTTTATAATGCCAAATTGCAATAAGTAACTATATAAATAAGGGAGATTCTCACCATTTCGACAGATCCATATCTGCGTCTACTAAACACCCCTCGTCGAGCAGCGAGATCCGTGGTCGAGGAACTGTAACAAGAAACTGCTTATTAAAATAAATTTCAGTCATTAAAAATATACTTTATAAAAAATTCCTTAATTAAAAATTACCTATCCTAATCATTAAAAAGTTTTCTACAAACAAAAACTTATGTAGAAAATTTTTAAAAGATTTATTTTATAGTTAAGATTTATTATATGTCTAAAAGAGTTCGCAAAAATTACATTAGAAATGTTTCATCATATAGCTAGTTATAGTACAATTATACTTTTCATTATTTTTAGTGTAAATTAATTTAGAATAATAAAACTAAGGCAGCTTGTTATTAAATTGAATTACAATACTTATAATGTTTTCTAAAATAACTTTAAATTTCCTCATAAAATGATGCTTGATTTATTATATTTCAGGAATATTCACAGTGAAAAATAGTCATCAGAACTCAATTATTACTTAATGGAATTTTTGAGTAAAATTTACTTATATAGTGGTTAATGTGTGTGTGTGTGTGTGCATAAATATAATATCATTATATGCTTTAAAAATCCAAAATCAAATTAATTCAATACTGTTTAGTATGTCAGATTTTTAGATAAATAATATATATATATATATATATATATATATATATATATATATATATATATATATATATATATATATATATATGTATTCTTATATATATTCTTATGTGCATTTTTATTTCATTTTAATAAACAGCAAGCTGAAAACTTTTGTATAGGCAAGATTTGGTAGCTACAGTAAAATGTGCCCCTACAAATTATTGTTAAAATTAAAGTAATTCCAATTGGTAAGCGATCAGATTAAATACCTTCATTATTTTAATTGATTAACATCAATAAAACTTTACAAAAACATTTGAAATTGTATGAAAAAATTTGTCCAAATACTTTACTACATAATATTTTTTCTCTAAAAAATTTAGTTAAATATTTAATATATAAAATACTTGAATTGATAAGTGTAACAAATTTTAATGTTGGGAAAATTTATAAAAAATTTAAAAATCTATAATATTCATACAAACACTGAAATTATATTACAAGGATTAAATAAAAATAGATATTTCCATCGTGGTTTTAAAAAACAAAGTTTTATAGTTCTTTAAATTCAATCAATTATTTTATTTATATCCGATAAAAATATCTATGCAAATAAACGTTAATTATTTGATATATAAATAACATCAATGTAATATAAAAAATAAAGTTTATTTGAAACTATTTAGTTTTAACAATAAATATATATATTTTTAATTCATCAAAAATTTAAATTAATTAATTATTAAAGAAAACATTTCTGTTGTTATAACCACTTGAGGTTTTAGATTTTCAAGATACGTAAAAACTTCAAGATATATAAAAAATATTTAAAAAAAAAAATCTGTTATGTGACACGGCCAGAGAGAATTTGCTTTTATATATCCGCTCATGTGCATCAGAAGTTGGAACTTTTATCTGAAAATATTTTAGGAAGTTGGATTTTTTTTATGGCTTGATACAATTTTTGAAGAAATGGCAAAGAATATTTTTCATTTTCTAAGGTATCTCATACTACCATGTTTTTCAAAAAAAAAAAAAAAATATATATATATATATTTTGCCTATATTTTCACAAAAATGTATCTGACAAATACCGCGTGGAAAAGTCACTTGCTACATAATTTTGAAACCTACTGTTTTCATAAATATTTCAAGAGCCAAGACAAATATATTGCAATTTTTTTTATTTGGAATAGTCGAAAAGTGTTGATTTCTATTATCTTTAAGCTTTCTTGCTATTCTATCTTCTTTCTTATAAAGATAGAAACATTTTTAAAAAAGGAGTTGTTTTGTTATATTGGTATAAATCACATAAGATTCGTTTCAAACGACAAGGTAATCCTTTTCTTTATACTTATACAAAGAAAATAAACGTGAATTTGAATGAAGTATAACATTTGAAAAATATTTTTTATTGTATTTTATAATTTTAAGATATTTGTAAACTAAAAATGTTTGCATGAAGAATAAAAAATACTCTCATCGACATAATCCTAAATCTTCAACCACCTGTATTTAATAAAAGGAAATTAATTCGATGCAATTTTTACTTATGAAAAATAAGCAAAAGAAATAAAACTAAACACCCAAGAATACTGCATTACCTCAATATAAGTGCGCAAACAGATTTAAAATTCCAGTATCAAAATATCAACATAAATAAGTCATTATGTAATCAATAAATCACAATAAGTCAATAATAGACTCTAACTACTTATCTTATTTCTTCGAAGAATTTTATTTCAAACTCACATTATTTTTAAGTTCGCTCTTTTTAATGCTTTTAAATTTTTCTAATAATCATAAAAAATTTTACTATCAAAATCAAAAACAAGTTATATTTTATCATTAGCAGTTAATTATCTAACTATCATATTTCTGATAAATATTTGTTATAATCTCTTCTTGACGGGAAACAAATTAAAAACTGCTTTAACTAGCTTCCCTCTAAGGCTTTAGAGTAAAGGTAACTAAGTCTGCAGAAGCAAAATAATTAAATGTTTACAAGAAATAAACTTTCTGAATTACAAATGGATGTATGTGTCTCATATTTTGTGAAAATCTAAAATAACTTCATTTAACAGGTGAGGGTTCCAATCAGAAAACAAAAAATAAATCTTACTTAATTGTATTTCATTTTAAACTAAAAGTGCAATACAAACGTACATTTAATAAATGAGAGTGCTGATAAGAAAATTAGAGATGAATCCCGTCTAATTGTATTTAATTTTGAACTAAATGTCCCATACAATAATGTATATCATACTACAATAAACGATTAATCAAATTGTAATAGAATCAATAAATACAGCAAAAATAAAGTGTATAGAAAGACTTTAGTCCATATTTATGAAAACCAGTCAAATTTCAGATGTTTTTTCTCCATTAAAAATTCGCATGCATATGTTACAAGAATGTTTGCAAAACTTATGCTAGGTTAAAGGATGGTTTCATGCCAGAAAAACTCTTAATAAGTTAAATGTCTTAATGCTTTTCAGAAATCATAATAATATATTACTTTTCTTAAGTTATTTTAATATTTTTTATATATTAGTAAATAAGTTTTTAATAAAGTTTCATTAAATTCTACAAAAATATAACGAAGTATAACATAACATACAATTGCGATTAATTGTATTTTCAGTCATTTTATTTTAGATTTCCCAAATTTAGAAATTTTACTATTTAGTCCTAGAAATGACTAAATTTTAGAAATGATCATTAATTAAAATTGAATGTTTTTTGTTATATTATATACTTATGTGCATTTTGAAAGTATAAAATAACGATCATTATTGCATTTTTTATTATTAACATCATCTAACTTCAAAAACAATTATATATTTAAAATAAATATTTCAATTCATTGATAGATGAGATAGTTTTAAAATATTTGTAAAAACTGTAAGAAACATTCGTAAAATTTTGTTTACTTTGAGGTAAAAAATAAATCATTGTTAAACTGACAAAATATAATTTTTTGGAAGTGGAAATTAATCATATATTAGTATTTAAGCTATAAAAGAATAAGAATACCTGCTGATATTAAACTATTATTTATTATATAAGTTTACTATAAGTTTAAATAAAAGCTGTTATATATAAATTTATTGATAAATTTGATAAAATGAACATAAATTGATAATTTGATCAAAATAATTAAAATAAAATAGTCCCAAAATTGACTAATTAATTAATTAAATATTATACAATTTATTATTATTAAATATCCATTTTTATCTCAAAATGCATAAGAGTCTCGTTTAATTATTCTTAAATCATAGTTTTATTATTTTTAAAAACCAGTATGATAATGATGATTGCATTGTAATATCTAAGATATATTTCTTTTTTTTATTATAGTATTACTTACTCTCTAATGCCACTAAATATTCAAAATATTCTGGTCAAACATTTTCCGATGATGTTTCTTATATGTCATGAAAATGCTTTAAGTACGAAAAACTTTCATACTTTTGTCAAATGTTTGCATTGGATCACATTTCTTTCAATAAAAATTTCTGTTTTCGAAAGTAATATTTTAGATTATGAGTTTCTGAAAGGACTTAAAAAATTTCAAAGGAAGACTTTAAATGAAAAGAGAAATTCATTACTTTCCTTATGATTTCTTTTTGTATCGGTAAGGAATAAATCATAAAATATTTTGATAGTTTCTTATCCTCGATTTCTTATCAAAATCGAGATTTTTTTCAGTATGTCAGTATTTAATATTCTTTTATTTTCTTGTAAATTTGTTTCATATGTATATTCCGTTTACTTAGAATTACATGTAAAAATTCATAATTATTGAAAAACTGGTTAGTAAAGTATTGCCACTGTTATGCATTTGGTTTATTTTCATCAATATATTTACTAACTAAAATTGATAGTTAATATAAAAAATGTGCTTGAAAATTTAAAATATATCTAATTTCAGACGTGTTTATTAGATGCGAATTAAAAAAATAAAGTATTTTTTACATTTTCTAATTTTATACTAAATTTACAAAAGATGCTAAATTTAATCACTTTTTAAAAAAATTTTTGTTACAATATTTCATTCGGCAAATTTGAATACATTTTCAAAATTTCTTTACTAATTGCTCAAGAAGTTTAATTTCAATTATTTTAGTACGATAAAATTTCTTGGCAAAATTTAAGGAGGACTATATAATAATTTATTATTTAATATAAAAAATAATGGTAATATTTTTGATGGTATACATCCTAATAGTAATACTACATAATAATAACACTTTTGATTATAAGTTATATGTGTTTTTTATCTGTAACGAATGTGTTTCATATAACTTTTTAAAAGTGTTTGACTACAATAAAATATAAGAATTGCGTAGACAATTTTTTGTATTTAAAACTTTTAAAACGATCTACATATTTTTAACGGATTTTATGAACCATTTGAAATTTCATTTATCATTTTTTAATTCAATTATATATAAATTATATTCGTTTAAAGATTTATATAATTTTGTGTCTGAAAATCTCAGAAGGAACGAGTTATAAAGTTTTATGAGGGTAAAAATCTGTATTCACCGCAATTATCATTAAAATAAAATCAAATGAATTATTTGGAGCGGAAATTAAATGAGAGTGTGAGTCAAATTAGATTAATCAAATAACTTTCTTTGTGTTTGACAGGTCTAAATAGGAGTTCCCCCCCACTTTGAAGTTCCTGTCGCTTAAGAGGCGTGAATTGATGGGCTTAAATTAAATTAATAAATTTAAGAGCGAAGTACAGTTGCTACAAATGCAATATTCATATTCACCAAACTTATAAATTTTGATAAAAGTTCTCTTAACTTTCATAAATGGTAATCCATTATAAGTTTATAAAATTTTTTAATTCAAAGTACATTAAAAATTCTACACATAAAAAATATTACAAATGAATGCATAAATATCAATGTAATAGTAACGAGTAATGGAAAATTTTTATTTATTTGATATAGAAAAATAAATAGTGTCATATAATATTAGAAAAAATTAATACATTAAGATTTACATTATAAATATTGTAAATTTAATAAAAAAATCTTGATTTATAAGAATTACATAAATAGGAATCATTTTGTAAAAATTATTTAAGCAAAAACTTATTGTATAGTATAATGATTTAAAATTTTAATCACGATTTCAAAAAAATGAAAAATTTTAATCACGATTTCAAAAAAATGAAAAATTTTTAAAACGATTTTAAAACTGCTTTTCTTTTTAAAAAGGTAGCATTTCATTTGTTTATCTTCAATTCAGACATTTAGTATCGTTTTGCAATGTCTCAAAATGTGTCAACATTTAGATCATAAAATACATGAATGTATGTATGTGTGTTTCATTTATTTAATATTTTCATTTTTCTTAATGTAGATATATTTGATATACTCTTACAGAAATCCAATATTTAGGTTATATAGAAAGAATTCAACGATTAAATAAAATTTATTACTTAAGATTTTTGTTTAAGTTTAATAATCAAGTTTATATAGCTTTTTCTTTTTTTCGTCAAAACATTTACCTTAATTTTAGCTCAATAAATGTCAGAGTAAATTATCTTTTACTTGTTTGAAATATAAAAATGTTTTACTGAGTATTATTATTATGTATTGCTTTAAATTATTGTAAGAAAGAATTAAAAAATAATGCTTAATATTACAATTAAAAATCAACTATTTTTCTTAAGAAAATACTAAAATTGCTCTAAATAATGTTGAATATAATCATAATATTACGGGGAATATAAAGAATAGCAAATATTTTAAAGTTGTTTGGTTTATTTTTAAAACAAATATAATTGTTTATTAGAAAATAAATATAATTTTGATACTGCAATATTGTAATTTAATAACATTTGTGTCCAAAATGAAATAGGAAACATAAAACATTTGCTCAAAATAAAAAAAAAAATAAAAAAAAATAGTGGATTTTGTTCAATAGTGTAAAAATATAATACAATTTTTTATTCTTAATTGAGATATTAGTTTACATTTTGTTATATTATATATTGTCACAGATTTTTTAAAAATATGTTTATTTTGCATTATAGGTCGAATACAATGTAAATACATTATTTCCATTTGGTCTTCAAAAATATAATTAAATAATTATTACATAAAATTAATATGAAGTCTTTCTCATTCCAATATTCATTAATTGCATACAGATTTTGTTAACTCCAGACACATGAACTCGAGGAACATTGACATTATTAAACTCTCTGTCCCAACTTCTATCATAATATTTAAACACTTTTTGGTAATTTTCAAATAAAATATAAATCCCAAATTTATGTGATGAAAGACATAGCTCATCAAAAATACCGTAAAAAAAGTTTCTTGTTCATTGTTACAATTTCAGTCAGAATAATTCCTTGAAATAATGTTATTAATAAATAACATGAAACATTCAAGAAAAAAAATCATAAATCGCAATAGAAGAAAAATCACAAACAGCAACATAAAAAAATAACGAACAGCAATGATAGAAAATAACGAACAGCAATGAAAGAAAATAACGAATAGCAATGAAAGAAAGATCACAAATACCAATATTAACGCGACCAATACAGTTTAATTTCATGAATATGGTATTTCTGGAATGCAAACATTATCATGAATCATTAAAAATTCCTCCACAAAATTGTAGAATCCAAACTTAGATAATACTTTTAAATAAGGAGTAAAATAGTTGCATAATTTATTGTTGTACTTGTTATATTAATACTTAAATCATCCTAAAATATTCACTTTTAAGCTGAGTTACATTTTGGTTATATAAAGTTGGATGAACTTTTTGCAATCACTTTAAATGTGATGCGCGAAGGATGATGTAAAAATATACATTCTTTATTATATCACCTGCAACAATAATTAGATAAGATTTCTAAGCAATTATTACAATCGAGTTTCAAGTATACATTTATTATTATCACTTGAATTGTGAGAAAAATTGTTTTCTAACATTTAAGTTTTAAAGTTACGTACTTGTAAGCAATTAAAATGCTTTTTCTGATTGGTTGAGAATCAAAAGTAAATTACTGTCCACTCTTATCAAGCAATAAAATATTGAATTTAATGAATTAAAATGTTATTTCTCATAATAACATATTATAAAATTTTTTGAATAATGAATTAAATCTTATTGAGCGAAAAAATATAATGAAGTTAAAAGTATTTTAATTCACATTAGGCTGAGCAACTAATGGAGAAATATATGCTTCGCTTCCAAGGTTCCTTGATCAGGAAAACATAGATGGGTACTGTAAACTTTGTTTATTAACTATACTTTTTAACAGGAATTTTAACGTAGTTTTATTTAGAAATTCAAATGTATAATTAATGTTTTTAGCTTCATGATATATATAAAAAAAGATAATTTTTTCAATTTCTCGATATTTTTAAAAAATATAAAGTAGTTATTGATATACATTATCTTTTCCTCTCTCAAGGGAAAAGCTGCTTTTATTTTCTCCTAGTTGTTTTATTTTTATTCCGCAGTTAAAAAGACATAAAAGTTCGCATTACAGCACTAATCCTTCGCTGCTTTTCTTCGAAAGCTTGGATTAGATGTAACGAGAAAACAAAGCTTCTGATCTAATGCAATTTCAACACTAACTTCCGGTTGATTGAGTCCAAACACGCCGAACAAGAGAATTCAGGATTTAGGAAGACACTAAATTCTCATTGTTATATTTTTGTTCTCGGTAATTGATGATTTATTTATATTTTGTTTCATTAAGAGCTTTTAATCTATGCAAAATTCATTTGTTATTTTTAATATAAATATTTCGAATCATTGTTGTGATGAAATTTTGCTTTCTAGCATTTATATTAAACAAAATACATAATTTTTTCTATGGGACACATAAACTAATCGATATTTTAACTTTATCATAGCGTTCCTTTAAAATGCAAGAAGAAAGTTTGAATAAGATCTTTGTTATACCAAAAAATATCTGAAGTTTCTACGCATGTGTTTGCATATATCATTTTTCCTGCATAAAATAATATGTGCACAACAACATATTCATTAACAGAAAAAATACGATATACGTGCTTGTAAAATCTGTGGAATAAAAACTCTTGTGGTCGGTCATTGAGGAGTTACCATGACTGCAATGATATTAAAACCTTCCCCTTCAAATCAAAGTCAAAATTGAGGAAGTGATGCCCTCTATCGGAAGAGTTGGGAGCAAAGTCGTAATTTCTCTGGTGAAACGAAAGGTGCACCCAAATTACTTAAATTCACATAGCAGACGGCGTAGGTAGCTTGTCATATCCAAGTGTCATTAGTAACAATAACAGAAAAAATCTAATTTATAGCACCTATAATAGACACTTGAAAAAATAATTATTTGAAAATAACGATCTGATATAAAAGTTAGATTAGGCTTAATAATGCATTTACTATTTGGAAAATTTATCGTCTCGATTTACAGTTGGTCAAAAGATTACTGTAGATCCTTTTTAAACTTTCAATTAATACAGAAAAGTCATCTTGGTCACCAGCGGGAATTTCTAATCAAAACTGCCAGAGTAATGTCTTAGGAAATTGATTATTTAACACTCATTCATAATAATTTTATTGGGATAATGAGTTTTATGCCTTGATATAACAGCTAGTATTATTTAATTAATTACATTTTCTTACATCGCTTACTATCCCTGATAAAAAAATTTAATTAATTTTAGAAAAAATAAGATCTTACTGGATGTCATTACACATGTCATTGCGTGGGTTGTATTTCTTGAGCAACAGTTTAATAATATAGTCGTTTCATTTGATGAATTAATTCTGAATTCTAAGTGCAAAACTACAACATGCTTTTTAAGTTTACTTTAAAATTATAGCCATGATTGTCAATAGTTTATATTAATTGATGATTATTTTTTGTTAACATGTTTACTACAGTTTTATTTTTTTATGTCATTATTAGTTTATTTATACCATTACAAATGTAATGTGGGATATTTTAAAAAATATTATTTGTTAAAAGAAAATGTCTAGGCATTGGTTGTATTATGTTGAAAATGTAGCATTAGCTGAATAAAGAATAAATCAGTATAATATAACTGAGGAAAGCCGGAAGACATTTGAAGGAAAACCATAACATTTTGCGGATGATAAACAGTTCACTACTAAACAAGATATGAGAATAATGAAAAATCTTATAAAATAGCGTGTTACATTAAATGATTCTAGTAATGTGATACAAAATTACTGCCATTAATTTAACATTTGTCATCATAAAAATTTTTAACTGAGAAATATAAAGATATTTTATATTTCCTTATATTTATTGACTTTCAGTTGACTTTCATATTTATTGACTTTCAGTTGACTTTTATATTTATTGACTTTCAGTTTCAATTGCTGAACATTCAGATAATGCAAAACTCTCATGAATAATAAGGATTTGTTAAATTAACAAAAAAAAAACTGACTTAATTGACTGTTAACTGTGATTTAGATGTATTAAAATGTAGTATTGTAAATTTTTATAAACGAAAATCGCAAAATTATCAAGCTATGGAGCATTTTTTTTCCATCTTAGAAAAAATAAATGTAGCTTTCCAAGATTTTCCATTGCAAAACATCAATATAGCCGACGATCTGTTATAAATAAATAATAAATGTTTAAAGAAGCTATACTGTAGATTTTCACTGTTAAGTGGGCAAATATTTATCAAACTATACTATAACCCCGAATTCAATAATTATTAGTGAAGAATAAAAAGAGAAATACTTTATAAAAGAACAAACTTTTCAAGACTTCTAACTTAAAATGATTTAAAATTGAACTTTCATCGGAATTATGATTTTTAAATAATTTATGCCTTTTGAAATGTTAGATCTAAGACACACTTCATTTAACGAAATAATCCTTTACTGGATACCACCTTTATTTTCCTCCTTTTCTTTCCGCGAACAATTACTTTCAAGAAAGGAGGCAAAATGATTGACGCTCAAAAAGATTCAAGCGAACAATGCCATTCAAAGTGGAGAACATGACAGCAATTTCTGAGGTAATCTCATAAAAACTTTTCGCAACTCATATTTTACACTCGGTTGAACCTTAACAAGATTTCTTTTTTAGTTGGAAATTCTTCGCCAAAATTATATTCATTTTATCTTATAATTGATGTAATTTTCATTAAAAATTATATGTATTCACAAACAATTATTCTTTAAAACAAATGCTTTATGTTTCATGAGTATATTTTATTTTCTGCACTGAAGGAAACAATGAATAAGGCTTTTCATTTAATAATGAGCGGAAAAAATATTTTTAAGGAAAACTTTTTGTGTTATACAGTAATTGATATATTCTTAAATAAATTTTTTTCTGCGTATTGTTTAAGTACATAATAAATACTAATAATGGTTTTTGTAGTAGTAAAAATTAACAGTTTGTTTTTAAAACAAATATTGTTTTACTTTGTTTGATAAATATATGCTGACACAGCTGAATAACTTCGACTTACAGAAATTAATTTTAGATTTAAAAAAAAAATGCTCTGTATAATGCATTTAAAGTAAATAAAATTTCACTATGACAAAATTATTACTAGTATTTATTAATTATATTATAATTAATAAATATCCATTAGTTATATAGTATTCAAGTATTTTTTAAATGAATGTAATAAAATTTAAGTTTATGGCATTTAAAAGTTATTCATATATTACGCATGATATAAAAAATATATGCTTATTCTTTTTCTTCTGAGCATCTATTTTAGATTTTCTCAATATTAAGAAAAATATTAATGTAAGATTAAATATAAATAATTTTACATGCAGTTGCATGTAAAAATATTTATTTTACAAAATCGGTTGGTGTGAGCATTCGTCCTTGTTATTGGAAGGTAATGAGTTCAAATACCGACCAAACCGAAAAGCCGCCATGAACCGTGTTCGCCAGTGGCAGTTAAGGCTTATTAAATATGGCGTAATCGCAATATCCTCTAAGGGAAAGATATCTCTGGGGATGGCATACTATGTCTGGGGTTCTTCTGCTTACTTCCTGATTTTAACTTTTGAAGACTCACCCCCATACACCATCCAAGATGGCTTACCCACTAGATACCTCAATGGACAAAGTGACCTCATTTCGTCCCTCATAATGCTGAAAAGCTATTGATTAAGTTATAAGAACCGATTATTGTAATAATAAAATATGCATAGTTATTTATTTTACATAAATCAACAATTTTGTATAAATAATTATAAAATATAATTTTATTTCTAATTTGACACATATATTTTATTAGATTACCCCCCACTATGTTTATAAAATGCAGAATATGAAAGTTGAATTGTATAGATTTTTTAAATTCTTTTATAGTGAAATCTTTATAAACAAAGTTAAGTTCCAAGTTTAATAATACGTTTTTAATATAAAATTTTTAATAAAATATCGGATTTCTGTAATACGTCATATCTTCCAATTGTTCATGATAATAATTAAAAAAGTGCAGTCGATGAGATGAGAATAATAATTTTTAATTTTAATTAAATAATTAAATAAATACTTTTTAATTTCAATTTTAAATAATTTTATATTCCTTCGGATCATCATATATTATTCAGGTTAAGTTCTCTTCTACTTAAAAGATAATTATTAATAATATTTTTTTTTAAAAAAAA
This sequence comes from Latrodectus elegans, assembly GCA_030067965.1. Classification (NCBI taxonomy): domain Eukaryota; kingdom Metazoa; phylum Arthropoda; class Arachnida; order Araneae; family Theridiidae; genus Latrodectus; species Latrodectus elegans. Next base: position 3,750,164 of record CM057813.1, read on the forward strand.
TATCAAATTGAGCTTGACTATGATATATCTGTATATAAAGCTGATTACGTCATGAGTCAGAATTTAAATGAATGATTCCACGTGTGCACTAAAATATTAGTTATTTGTCATCAGAATACCAAGTAATATTTTATTATAAAACGGTTCTCCCATTCCTAGATTGATATTATCATTGGATAGAAATATTTTCTTATATTTTAAACATTAAAAATGTTATGATTAATCTTAAAATAATACAGAAGTTTTTAGAATTTTCAACACGCATACAATTACAAGATATTTCTTGCCATTTTATGTGGCCATTGAGTGAAGTGAGATTAAGTATGCAAATTAGAATGTGATGTGGCTGAGACACCCATAGGTCGAGAGTAAGAATATCAGTCGTTATAAAAGCAGATCCACTGTGCACGTTCATCAATCGTAACTCTTACAGTAGCCAAGAGAAATGGACACGTTGGCGAAGCTTGTTTGGCGTTATTTGCTTTACGACTTCAAAACAATTCGCTTATTTATTGCTGCACCAAGTCGTCCAATATCTCAAGTAATTGGGGACAGTGTGGTGAATAAACTTACAGCAAAACAGTGGTTTCACAAATTCAGGTCGGAAAATTCATCCCTCTGTTTTGAACTTCAAAGTAGACGAACCACAGGCTTCAGGTGACGAAGCCTGCTCGGGGTCAATGAAGAAGACAGAAGTCAAACCTGAGGTGAACATGTCAGACAATTTAATGTTTCTGGTGAAACGGATAGACTTCATCTGCACCGCTAAGTAAGACGTACAAGCTAAGCAAGTGAGTTCCTCACACGCGGTTGGATGTCTATAATCAACAAGTGGTAGCCCGTTTATCGTTGCTTTCTCCATATTGAATCGATCGGTGACTAGTGATAATAAGTGAGTCCTGTATGACACTCTCAAGCATTCCAAACATTGGTTGATTGATTCAATAGTATACTGTTCGGAACAATGCAAGTCCACCTATGCACCCACGCAAGATCATGTTTTGTTTCTGGTGGACTAGTTGCCAAATGGTTCACTTTATGAGCTGCAAACAACGGGTCAAAAGGTCACCGTGATACTATACTCGCAGCAATTGGAACGTTTCCAGTTAGTATTGCAACAGACGGAGCCAGCACTGGTCGAACGTAAGGGTGTACTGCTCTGGGCCTAAAACAAGAGGCTACATATCGCGCAGAAGGCCAGGAATAACATACAGTTATTTAGATAAGTGACTTTGTGTCATCCACCGTATTCACCTGACCTTTCACTACCAAATTACTTTCTCTTCCTCATTCCTTGGATTATCATTTTCGTGAGAAATACTTCACCATTGAAGCAGGCTTTTATCAAGCACTCATGGCTTTCTCTGCATCTAAATCTGAAAAAATATACTACTGGAGGCGCGTGGGCAGAAGATGGTGATTATTTTGAAGACTAGCAATATGTCACATCTTCTGAAGATCTGATTCTTTTCGATCATTGAAAAGGGCAAGAAATTTCTTGTTTATTTTTACCGTAAGGGCTAAGAGATATTTAAAAAAATTCTTATATTTAAAATATTTATTACTGTGGTATGTTTAAATCTTGTTGTAGGTTTATCATAATGTTGAATAAAAGAGATAGTTGAAGAGAAAATTGGTTACCATTATAAAATTTTTAACCAATTGTATAGTTTTTACGTAAATTTAAAAATGGTTAGTATTTTTTTTTCTCAATATTTTCTTTTCTAAACATGAGTGCTTGCTTATTAATTACATGCTTTTATCTTTATTATAGTAAAAAATCATGAATCTGATATTTAATGGAAACTAAATTGACAAAATTACAATATTTTTATACAATTTGAAATGACTTTCATACACACTTTATTTAAAAAACAAATTAAATGATTTTTGTAACCTAAAAATGAATGTTGTCTAAAATATGTAAAATGATATAAATGTCAGTTAATTCATTTAATAATATATATTTTTGACTTTTTTCTTATAAGATGACATAATAATTGTATAATTTTAAATAAATGAAGAAAATAAATACGCTTAAAGCGATTATACTTTTTGTTAATTTCAAATTAACTATTAAAATGGAGTACATATTAAAATGGAGTACATACACGAAATTTATTTTATGATATACTAAAATATTGAATTGTTCTTCAATTCTTTTTGTGAGTTCAAAAATTGTAGGATTTCCAACACACCCCTTGTTAATTCAGTTACTTGAAATATTCTTGTCTTTTAAAAAATGCAAGAAAGAAGAGAATGGGGATATTCCATTGTTTTGCATTTACTTTGCAAACAAAACTGTGATTACGGTTACAACAATAGCTTATAAATGAAATGGGGTATATTTCTTATGACACAAAGCTATAAAGTCAAGGAAAAGTGTCAGATTGCACAACATTCGCCCCGATCCAGGTGGTTCCGCTCTTAAAATTAATATACCCTGTCGATCTAACAGCTAAAACATGTTTTAGAAATAAAAGATAACATCAAAGATAAAAATAAATGCAGCGTACATGGATAATGAAAATGCATAGTAATGGAACACTGCACTCCGTTGTTAAAAAAGAAAAAAAAAACTCACCATTAATTCCTCTTTCAGAAAAGGGAAAGAAAAAAACACTAAAAGCGTTATACAAAAAAGATGCATCCTTCAGTATTTAATGGTTGTTTGAGGTGTTGATGTTGCCATTTTTAACATGCAAATTATTTAATGACGCTTTTTCGTATCAAGTTTTCTGTCTATGATGCCTCTTATTTTTAATTTTAAAAACAGAAATTACCCATTATTTAATCCATAAATCTCATATAAAAATATTTTAATGTTAGCATACAAAGGAAACAAAATTACAATATGGATACTATTTATAAAAATTTTCTTTAAAATTTTATATTTCATTAAAACTTCTCTAAAAAAATTTATTATTACGAAAGGTTCAATAATTAATGAGTGAAAGATTCTTTTAAATTTGAACATAGCTATATTTGAATCCATGTTCTTATTTTATTTATCATGCAGAATTATATAAAATATATTTTCAGTAAGAACATTTGTGCAGCATATTTACAGAAGTATATAATTTTGGTTACAATGAGAGACATTTAGAAATAACAATATTTTTTTGACCTGTAATTACATAAATTCAATTATTATTATTATTTTTATATTTCAATTACTATATTAGTTACAAAACATTTCTCAAAATATTATTTATTTCATGTATTGTATGAAACAGAAAACTGTCGGAAACTCTTATAAATTTAATTTAATAAGTATTGGTTTACAAATTATGTTTTGTAAGCATTACAAAATATAGCTAAGTATACATTAGTATAGCTAATTTTTGAATCAATGTTTTACTTTCTAAATGGGAAGTAAAAACTATTCTCCAAATTCAAGTTTATTATTTGCTAAATCATCTTCTTCAACATTTGTGATCAATACAAGTTTCTAACCACCTAAATTTTATATAAAATTCCTTACAATAGTTATGTGTGAGGGTCTTTCGTTTTAAATTTTCGTATTATTTAATAGAGTTATACTTTACTGCTGTTGAAATATTCTTTTTTTCAAGAATATTTGCACTTAACTTTTGTTGTTGTAAAATCCATTCCAAATTCTTATATAAATATTTTAGAAATAATTTTAATCTCTATTTACAATGATTACAAAATAAAATAGCATATATAGAAAAAGTTTTATAAATATTAAATATACCTTTTGAGACTGAAAATAAATAGTAGTGCTGAAATGCACATAATGAATTTAATGACTTCACCATATTTTAAGCTTCTTATTTGCTATCTGAATAAACTCAAATTAAAGCAATATAATTTGATTTCAGTTCATTCTTTCCTTTTATAAATCAAAAAGATGGAAATTTTTTTCCACAATTACACTTTGATAGCAACAAAATATTCTTGAAGAGTAGTGTGTTTTAGAAATATTTCTGTATACAACTTGCCTTATATTACTAACTCTTTGAAAGGAAAATATTTATATAAATCACTATCAACTTTATATATAATAAGAATATAACGTTTACACTCTCACTTAAAAAGAAAATAATAATTTGACAAATAAATAAGAATCTAATTAAAACAATTTTTTTCTTTATCAAAAGAAATACATTTTATTTGACAACTGTTCTTTGAGAACAATTAAAAGTGTTTGAAGAGTAGGTTATTTTAAAAATATTTCTGTGTATATATTGTCTTATATTAGTATTAACTTTGTAAGGAACATATTTAAATAATTCACTATCAACTTGATATATAATAAGAAAAACGTTTACATTTTCATGTAAAAAGAAAACAACAATTTGACAAATAAATAAGAATCTAATTAAGACAATTTTTTTCTTTTATCAAAAGAAATACATTTTATTTGACAATTGTTCTTTGATAGCAATTAAAAGTACTTAAAGAGTAGGTAATTTTAAAAATATTTCTGTGTATATATTGTCTTATATTAGTATTAACTTTGAAAGGAAAATATTTATATAATTCACTATCAAGAATCTAATTAAGGAAATTATTTTCTTCTTATTTCCCGGTATTAATATTAAAAAAGTACTTTATATATATATATATATATATATATATATATTAATAATTAAGAGTGGTTCATTAAGCACATATCTATAGCAATTATTATATAATAACGTGTTTTTAAAGAATGACATGATAAGATATCTTAAAAAAGCTTTTGTAGAAATTTTTCCTATGCTAATATTGAAAGATTTAAATGCAGACAAAACTACCTTATAAAAATATTTATCTCAAATATTATTTTAGAAATCTTTTAAAAATTTGACTATATAAAAAGAATATAACATCTAGAAAAAGCTTTTTCCTGTTTAAAGCTATTCAAATTATTTTTAAAAGATGCATTTGCTTTCAAGCATTCTAGTTCCTTAAATAAATTTTCTTTCATGTGTTTTTTGCCTTAAATTCTTTTGTAAAATGAAAAGTTTATGTGAGGCTTTTACTTTTTTTCTTCTGTTAATAAAGAAATCTTTTTCAAGATGCTATGATTCCAAAAGGATGCATTTTTATAAAGCCATGTGTACATTATCAGAGAATAAATACACATTCGGTATTATTTTTCGCGTTATTTCTTTGAAATTTAAATTATTATTCCTATTTGTAGCACTTATATAAATATGAGTGATAAAAGGAAACATTTAATACTTTGAGTAATTTTAATAATAAATTTCCAGTTAAATGTTATTTTTTTCATGTACGGTAAAAATATTATAGAATAAAATAATAGATGCTGTTTTTCCAAAAAGGATCGTTTATGTGCTACATACATCATTTACAAAAAAAAAAAAAAAAAAAAAAAGCATAGATGCGGTATAATTTATGATGGTAAATTTTGAATTTTTTTGACTATGTAAAAATGTTGCCAAAATTACGTGCACGATGATATAAATAAGAGGGTTGCCAAAATGGAATTCTCTGCTTAATTCTTATAAGTCTATATATTTATACGTAAATAAAACCAGTTTGCCATACACATAAGATAATCCGTCAAAAAGTTCACCAAACTCTAAATTTGGCATCCTGATTTATACGGCATCTGTGCATTAAAAATTATTATAATATGTAAATATATGTGTGTACACATATATAAGTTCTTGTTTGTGTGATTTTCTTGTTTGTATGTTATTCTATTTAACTTCATAGGCATGTTGTTTTTATGGTTTCTAATTGGGATTAGAAACCATAAAAACAAGATGATGCAGCCAAACAAACCCTTTCCGTAAAACCAAAAACCATTAAAAAGTCTAAAAATAAAATAGGATTCTCCAAAACCTCGTTCACATTAAAATTAAGACAGTCAAGAATATGTCTCGGGGACACCTGATCAGCCTTGTACCAGTGACACTCCAGAAAGACTTTCTGGCCTTGTTGAAAAGAAAGGGACCTAAATGTGGCCACTCAAAAAACGTGAAAGAGCAGTCCGCTATATTCTGGGGATACTGAGCTGGTGCCACCAACGAGGTTTTTTCCCAAAGTACCAAGAGTGTGCAGGCGGTTCTCTCCAAATTGCATTTAATTCCATCTTTTTAAGAGTGAAGATTCCCGAAAACGTTAGAATAGCGTTGCGCTGCAAGGTGTCAGCAGTCGAAGATTTGGCCAAGCTATCTGCAATTTCATAACCATTTATAGGCATGTATATGCATAAAATACGTGTCACTAATTTAGAAAAAATTTAATTTTGAATAAAGTGATGTTAATATTTGTTGAAAGTAATTTGCATTACTTTTTCACTGGGATATATTTTAAAATTAGATATGTTCATATACCAACTTTTAATGCAACGTCAAATTTATAAAGCAAAAATAAGAGTGGCATACCGTGCCCACGTTCGTAAAAAGAAAATTATAAATTGAGTGAAGTGCCATATTTTCATTTTAAAGTTTAACCTAATAATATTTGAAATGAAAATAAGTGTCTATGGTCTGAGATTGAGCATCCTTTCAATTTGATAAACAGTGCACAGTAAGGAACATAATTTTGTTCTGGAGAAGTACATAAATAAAGCTATTGAAGCATGTCAATGCCTTAAAAGTTTTCTGGAAATAAACTTCTAATATATCACTTTATGTGAAAAGAACAAACAAGATCAGCCGAGTGAAGTAAAGAGTTTTGCTTAAAAAAAGAGAACGCTTCATAAAACTAACCGAAACTTTTGGGGACAGGCAATTGTACATTCTTCAAGATAGCAGATAACCATTATTTCACGGCTCATTTGAGTTACTTAGGAATCTCTACGAATTTTGCTGAATAGTTTCGTTTACATTCAAATAAATAGCGATTTTGCGATGGTTTATAAGGAAAATGTTTTTATAATTTGTAAAATATTGAAGAAAAATATTATAGTTTTCAAATAATTTAGAGAATTCTTATATACACAGCTGGTAGAAGGTTTTTCGTGTTACTAATCAATGCAATTAAAAATCTTAGATAAATTTATATGAAATTAATATAACTGATTTTATTACATGCTTATTATTTAATATTTATTCATTTTTAACTTGGTCTGCCATAATTTATCCTTAAATAAACTATTTACATTTTATGATAGTTTTCTTGAATAGTTGATAATGTTGACTAGAAAATAATTTACAGTTTTTAAGAAATTTTGATGTATAATGGGTTTTTTTCTAACTTAATTTTTTAAGTTAGAAAAGTTTTTAATATTTATAACTTTTTTAATATTTTAATATTTATAACTGGCAATATGTGGTTTCCTTTATTGAAATATATATATATATATATATATATATATATATATATATATATATATATATATATATATATATATATATATATATATATATATATATATATATATATATATATATATATACATATATATATATATACCTAATTAATCAAATGCCAAATTGAGTATAATTAAGTGAAAATATGAAACATAGTAAGCAGATGGAACATATGTTCAACAGTTTGTTCAAAATTCAAAAGAAATATAGAATAAAAGGGAAATAAAATGTAGCACCAACATGCCCCTCTTCTTCTGGGATATTAACCATATTGACAGAAAGTATAGATTTATTGCATTGACTTCAGACTGACTGAACTCTTAATGAAGCCGTCAAACCAAAACATCAAGTGAAATTATAGTATTAAATCCAAAGTTGCTAGAATACTTTATTAAATTTATAGTAATCAAAATTAAATCCAATTCCACAAACGAAAAACTGCAAATAAATAGAGGAAACTAAAAACGCATAAATTCAAATATTAAATGCAAACACTATTGTGTCAATTCAGGTTTCTTACTGCACCTTCAAGGTTTGGGTGGCCTTTCTGTAGTTTATACCTACATCTTACTTCACTCTTATAAGCAATGCCAAGCAACTAGACATATACAGAGTCTAATAAAGTTTTGGAATATTATTATTAGTTACACTATTTTTCAGTCCTTTTATTTGTTTATTGATACTTTCAAAATTATTCTATACTTCTTAAATTCTATTAAATTGATTGAAAATAACATTTTTATAAATTTTATTGACATATTTGAGTTTTAAAAAAATTAGCTTATTTACTTAGAAATTAAAATCAATGGTTTTATCATAAACGCAAGTGTATGTACAATTATATTTTACTGTAATTAAAATATTCAAAAATTCAGTTTTTAAATTATCGCTATTTGTTTTAATTAAATTTAACTCCACAGGATAAATAATTTTGTAAATGTTGTCAAATTCTAAAAAAATAAATATTGAGTTTTATATATATATATATATATATATATATATATATATATATATATATATATATATATATATATATATATATATATATATATATATATATATATATATATATATATATATATATATATATATAGGTGACTTAGCAGCCGATTCTGCACACTCGGACTTAATGGGCTGTCTAGTTAACTGCAAATTGTGGGTTGTATAGCTCAATTTGGATATAAGTTTTTTTTTATCTTAATAGTAATAAATTTTTATCCACTAAATTGGTTAACCTCAGTTTTTTTTAGTTTTTCTCAATCATATGGCTTTACAAGCATTTTTAATTAAATTTACGCTTGCATCAAGTTGTCCTATTATTCACAATATTTACTTTAAGATATTGGATATATAAGTAGTATATATCCTAGAATACTATTATTTGCTTTATAATTTATGAAATAGCATCTTGAAACGCTTTTATTACACCACTATTCTGGTGTATTTTTCCCCTTGATGGATAAAATATATCATCAGCAGGGAGCTGCCTTGCTTCACGCTGCTTATGGATTATTCTCTTCCCCTTTTGGTGTTGCTATTATTTTGTTAGAAAGAAAAAGCTGCGGTATGTCGATAGGAGTTTGTATACGAACATTTATGACTGAAAGTTGTTCTCAGAATAATAAATGAAGGATAATTGTGTTTTCCTAATAATTATATAATTTAACTTTTAAAAATGTTTGATTATATCTTAATTTATCGCATTTAAAATTTGAAATGTTATACGTAGATGTATTTTTATATTCCAGAACCAGGCTTTTAAAGGAAATAATTGTATGAATTCATCGGAAAACAATTTAAGGTATTTTGAAAATCAATAACATATTTTGAAAACTACAAACAAAGCAAAAAATCTCTATTTCATTTTAAATATAAAATTAGATTTAACCTAAAATACAGAGAAAAATAAAATTAAAACAAAATTATTTCAAAATTTATTTTAAATATTATATTTTTAACTTTTTATTAAAAATGGATTATTTAAAATAAATATGCTTATTACAGGTTTGTCTATTAAAATATTTCATAAAAATGTATTTAATAGATGCAGTATTTACATACTTTATACTAAATAAAATTAATTCTTCGCCAATGTCTTATGAATTATTTACATATTGAATTCATGGAAACACATTCATATACCTAAAATAAACAGTATAGAATTTCGCTTCACTTTAATAAAAACTTAATTTTATTTCCATTACAGCAATTCTTTTTTTTAAAATTCGAGTAGATATTGAATTTTATTAACATAAATAATGTAGAGTTATATAAATTATTTTCATTTCGAAATTATATTTCTGATAAAATTTTTATTTTGTAAATATCATAAATAAAAAATAAAATACTACATTTTATACATTTGCCTATATCATACAATTTTTTTTACAAATGCGTGAGTATTGACAAGTTCACAATATTTTTTCTAATTAAGTGTGTAATAATGCTTTGTAAATTAATTAAATTAAGAATACACATTTTCTTCATAATATTCTTTATGTAAATCGTAAATTATGTTGATTATCCTAATTTTTAAATTTTATTACATTTTTTAATTTTTTTTATATTATTATATATCGTATAAGAGAATATGTAATGATAAATGCTAAATAAAATATTTCGCATTTTATAGTTTCTTTTAAAATTTATTAAATAGTGTTAATAAATATTATTTAATAAGTTTAAACATGTAAAGAAATAGTGCTTTGCATTTATTATATGCACATATGAATTTTATCTCATTACAATCTTTAAATAAACACAAAGAAATGATGCTATGAAGAAACAAAGCATATTTTGAATGTTAGAAATGATATTCAAAAGAATAATATATTATGCAAACAATATTTGAAAAATAATTACATGCGCAATTTTTAAATACTTATCATTTATAATTTTCAATACATAAATAAGCATATAATACATTAACTATATGTTTTTAATGTATTTAATATCCTAATTTAGTTTAATGTTACAAAATGCTGCGTAAATCATGCATTTGATAAGTTGAAGAAAGTATTAATATCAATTTGATAAGTTGAAGAAAGTATTAATATCAATTCAGAAGAAGTAACAAGTATTGAGAAATAATGTAATCATTTCCGATCTAGAGTAAAACATAACGATTTTTTTGAAACAAATGAAACATTAAAAATGGATTTTGAGCAGTAAAAATCAGTTTTCTTTTGTTAATTGACAGATAATCTCTAGTGGAAATCAGTTATTAAATAACAATTATCATTCAATGAAATTGTCGATAATACACCACTGATTTTAGTAGTAATATAATTTTTTGTTGTTTTTTCCCAAAAAATATGGCTATTATAAGTGAAAAAAATTGCTTGCAATAATGTTTTCAAAAAAATCAATTAGTTTTTCCCTTTTTAGGAATAAAAGTTTTCGATTTCTTAATACTGAGAGTGATGTTATCAATTATTAATCCAGATTCAAAATTGCATTATTACTTTCAATTTAAGAATTTTAAAAAATCGCTTTTGAAGTTTTCAAAAATAATTTGTAATACTTTTTTAATTTATTTCACACCTCCTAACTTTGGAAGACAATAATTGGTAGATCCTACTGAATTTGAAGAAAAAAAAATCAGGAGATACTATTAGTGACATTTTCGTTTCAAACAGAATGTTTAAAATAGTAGTACCTCAAAAAGACAATTTCACTATTTAGATTTTACATTCTGAGAATGATTTATGATCAACATAGTTTGAGTTATAATCCTAATATTTATCAATCTCATAAAAGAACTGTGAAAAATAAAAGAATATACTAAATGTATAACTAAAAGAATAAACATCAACATTTATTTCCCAATATTTATATTATAGGGCAATTTTTCTATATTAGTGTAATTTATAAATATTAAATTTAAAAAATTATATAAAGATATAAAATATATTATTAAATGAAATTACATCAGTGAGAGATAAATATTTCTAAGCATATAGAAATTATTAAATACTTTTCCCATAAAAATGTAATAGATTTCAAAATCGAATAACTCCTTGCAATTTATTTTTTTCCATACGTTTTTGACTATTTTAGAAATAAATTGGTGAAATCCTGTTCAAAACAGTTTTTTCCTTTTGGAAATATTTATGGTATTTTGAAACTGCTTGAGCTTTTAAAACAACTTAATAGATATTTTTCCTACAAAATTCTAGCTGTTTTTAAGTTTCTCTGAAATTTCCAAAAATGAGTCGATTTTTACACATTATCCGGATATTGTAATAAATGATGAAACAAAAACAGTTTCCCAATAAAATTAGTGGAGTCGGCAGCTATGTTATTTATATTGCAATTAAAAAAATTAACATATATTTGCATATTTTTGGACTTTTGAATATAAAAACGTTGTTTCACATTTAAAACATGATAGCAATATACAATGGTAAAATTTAATGGAGAAAAACAAAGTAAAACATTTCAAAGGGATATGGCCATATATTTATAAAAAACATATTTATACGTAAGGTCAACAGTTGAATAATTTCTAAGAAAACAATTATTATTTTTTTAATGTATCAATTACTATAAATTTTATTTACCTTGGCGATTCAGATTCTGCTAACGTGGCAGGATGACACCATAGCAACATATTTGTTGTATGAAATATTCCAACTATCCCACTGGAAGATCCCCTTCTTCCCAGAAAGGGTGGTGAAGCTTTCGCCTCCCATTTCGGTAAAAGAGGGGTCGCTCTGTCCACGCAAAGGGATCTGGATCTGTCTCTCTTAGGAAAGGAACCTTTGAAACCCAAAACTTGCGGATTTTGTGGCCCGTGCTTAAAAGGCATGTTTTATATCTTTTATTTTTTTCAATATATCTTCAAGATATTCATCTTTGCTACTAAAATTAAGATGATATCACAGGTTTTGACCAAAATTTTACTCATCTAATTCCAACAATTTGAATGGGATAAATGATTTACTTTGTATTTGAGGATGGCAATATGATTGTGTTCGCATTTGACATTCTGAATGATTGGTCTTACATAGTTCTTAAAATTTATATAAAAATCACATTTTAAAATTCAATGTCCAATTGCAAATATTGGCATTTCTAATAAGAATTTGGAATACTGTATGTGCCAAAGAGTAAGCTGAAGAATGGTGACAGCTCGTTATTCCATCCAGTTATTTAAAATAAATTCGCTATTTTATTGAAATAACTGTCATTTGTCGCTGCGATTCACTCATTCCACAGGTGTGCAAAAGGCGGGATTGCTTCTTTCCTCTTTTCGCCGGTGAAAGGTAATATTTTTCTTCTTTTCTAGCAAGACGTAAGAACAAAGGAAAAATTTCGAATGAAGATGAAGGGAAAACACCAAAGGGCTTACGTAAAGATTTTTTTCTTTTCAGTTTTACTTTTCCCGGTACTGTCCGCTAGCATTTAGAATCTGAACTGTGAAACACCTTGAATCACTTTGCAGATAAGCTACCAGAACTCTGGCCGCGCGTGCGCCCTCGCCTACATCGAACGCATTTCTGTCGTTTGGCAGCGCTTCCGCTGAAAGAACACCCCCCCCCCCTTTCACTTAAAGTGGAGAAGAAAACTGCAACACTGAGGGAAAGGAATCGGCACGAAATAAGAAAAAAAGTACATTGAATGTCGTTTTTTAGTTTATCAGGTGGTTTTTCTTTTTAAAAAGAATGATTTTTCTTGTCCGTCAACTACAAAAACAAAAATTGTCTCTGCTAAAGAAATGTTCTTTTTTTTCATTTAATCATTATTTCGCACAATTTCTATTGCTATTTTATGTCAACCACAGGTGTAGCTTGAAGCGAGAGTTTGATTTGAATTACGTCTTTTGCAATGTATTATTGCATTCCGTGAAAAAATTCCCATTCAGTACAAATGATTCTATCTAGAGGAAATTTCTATACATTCTTAACTATGTCAATCATTTATATGCACTTTGCCATCTGTTGATAAAGATAAACTTTTTTGATTGGAAATGTACCTGAATAAATGAAAATCGAATAATATTTTGATTTCAGTTAAATTACATATTTTCAAGCAAAAATTTAAAATTGTCTTAAAAAAATAAGAAAAAATTAATGGTAACTGGTAAATAAATTAGAGCTATTTATAATCTTTGAAAAGTAAGTCTTTACGATCAATGACTTTTTAAAAGCAAAATTAACATATTTATAGTAAATCATTAAAAAAAAATACATGTCTTAAAAAAAAAACAAGGATAAAATATTTTTTTATTCAAGTTATTGGATATAAAAATTGCTTACTTTTATAATGTGCTGTAAGGAAATCCAATAAAAATGCATACTTTTCGGTTTTTTTATAGAAAAAAAATCTTGATATCATGTTTTTAAAAACTTATCATACTTATTTTTTACAATCCATGATGTAGGCATGCTTAACAAAGTAATATGCATTATAATCATAAACTAGTCCATATTTTTGTAAATTTAATTGGTTGCATTCTATACAACTTATGCACAGGAAAACTAATGAAATTAGAACTTTCAGTTAACCACGGATTCCACACTACACCAATGTCTTTGCATCAATCTGAATGTGAATTGAATCCTCGATATATTAAGCTGATACTAAGTTCAAGCCTTTCAAAAATCACCGTATACTACATTTATAAAAATATAATAAAATCTTTAAGAAATAGCTCTTTATAAATTGCTTATAAAAAGTAGACCCTAAATTTTAAACTTGAAATTATTCCCTGCTTGTAAAATTTCGCTTCAAACTTTTCTAAATGATGCAAAAGTAAAGAAAAGGCAACTTTATTTTATCTTTTACAATTATTTTAATTGTAAATGTAATATTTATAAAAAAATAGGTTATTTAAATATATTAAATAAGTTCACACACACACAAATAAAACTGCTGATTTTGAAATAATTAAATTATTTAATGTTGTTAATTTATTTCCTTTAGAAACGTAAAAATAGTTAATAAATGTTATGTTAAACAATATTTATTTTTACTATAATATAGCCAAGAAATTTGAATATTTGTTTTTCATTGTCTTAATTAATATCACACCGTTGCTTGAGTATCATTAAATTATTAAAAACACCCCCTTAAGCATTATTATCTCAAATAAGACTTAAATCCCAGACTTAAATACAAATAATAATTGTTTCGTTTGATTTCGCAAAGAGTTATTTTTTTGCATGCCCAAGGTAGGGTTCGAACGCAAGAACTGTCGAAATGGAAACAAGAGTTTTAACCATTCGGTTGCTAGCGCGGTGACAATTTGTTGACGGACGAACCAGATTAATGTTCCTTCTGAATGAGTTCTACATTAATCATTACTTAAGCATATTTACAAAGATTAAGGGCCGTGATAGCCTAGTGGTAAAAGCATCAGCTTTCCGTCTGGAAGAGCGAGGTTCGATTTCAAATGCCACCTAGCTCTCACTGAGTAAATGCGGTATACGTACTCGTTAAAATTGTGGAATCAAAAGTCCTGCGGTAGGTAGTTGAGCATTTACCAAGGGTACAAAGGTTTGAAAAACTTCCTCCTCCTTCAGATCAATGTCAAAATTAAGGGCGTTAACCTCTGGTGGTGGTGCATACTCATACTTTACGCTTCGTGACGCTCTAATTAAACGAACGACACACACCGTACTGGCTTTAGACAAGGCATAGCGAGATTGGATTTTACAAGTGGCAACAAAAATAAAGATTTTAAATTATTTTATATATATATATATATATATATATATATATATATATATATTGAATAATAATAATTATTTGGAAATATAAGTAAAAACAAATATTCAGAAGAAACTTTTACTTCTTTTATACTGAAAGACCCATCTAAAAATTCCCTTATGAGTATATGTATCAATTACTGAATGTCTAGGCATGGAAAGTTAGAAAAACAGATGATTCTATAAATGTTAATGAGTAATATAATTTTAATTTTATTTACCTCAATAAGAAAAAATTGAATATTAAAAAGAAGAGACTTCCAAAACTAGGAACATAGAATTGTCTTTAGGAAATTAAATTTTGCTACACTTAATATTAAATCGCATATGTAGAATAATACTAATTAAGTATTTCCTATCAGAATTATAATTAAATATACATTATCAATTAAATATATATTATATAAATAATTAAATATATATTATATTATAATTGAATGAATATATTATATAATTAAATTCATCATAAAATAAAGATATATTAATGTAATTGCTGATTATTTCATTTTAATTATTTTTTGTATTATGAATATGCATATCAATATAATTTATGGAGAATATTTTGAGGTATAAGGGCACATTTTCCTTTTAAATAAGTTTCACTTACTAATTACGACTTATTTAATAGATTTAATTATTTTTATTTTAGAAAATATAAATTGTAAGCACTATAACACATAGGAAATCGTGAAAAATTACAATGGCTTTAAAATAATATACTTTTAAGTTTTCAATAAACAAAAGAATAAGCACATTAATTTAAAATTAAATATTTCATTAAATTTATATTCAATGAAAGATTGGAATTTAAATTTAAATATATTTTTAAAATTTTTTGTTCAGTGAAAATTAATATTTGCAATTTTTTAACATGTTATAAAATGTGCTATTATAAAGATAAACTTATTAATTAGCCTTACTTAATATTTAATTAAAATACATACATTTAATTATCTTATATATGTGTGTTTAAAAGATTTAAATTTTTTTAAAAAAAACTTCATTTTCTATTTTTCTTATTTTTAAGATATACTAGATTTTAACCATGTTCACGACTATTTTTATTTAAATTTTTGTTTAACAAATGTAGAAATTTGTAGTTCAGAATATTTTTTGAATGTGTTTAAAGATATACTTAACATACTTTTTTTTAAATTTCCTTCTTATTCATTTATTAGCAAGGAATACGATGTTTTGGTACTTTCCCTTTGTACTCCCACTTTTGATTCTAAAGAAATAGCATTTTTATTTAGAAGCGAAAATAATATAACATAGACACGATGATTTTATTAGCTCAGAATTTTATTTCAAATTTGGTATATGTTAAACTGAATTTTTTGTGCAAAAATTGATTAAAAAGTGATAAACAATGGTAAACAAACTGAATTCTAAACAAAACTAAATGTAGTTGGTGCAGAAGATTTCGCAGATGTGGTGATAATTTTGTCGGTTAAAAGAAACATTACGGTCTCAAAACACTAAGTGACAAAAAATAGCTAATTAAAGAAAAACTTAATTTTGTCGCAGTGAAAAAAGTACTTTTACATTATATTTACACAATCGATCACCGATGCGATTGCTAAACCGTTTTCACCAGAAATAAACAGGGCGTTTACAAACGTTTTATCAATAAGTGATAATTATTTAGTTTATATATATATATATAAAATGCGCGCGCTTGTATTATTTTCTAGTAGTTTCTGGAAACGTAAATATTTTTAAACAATGCATGATTCAAATCGAATATTTATGACAATAATGTTCGATATTTTTCTTCCACGTTGCGCGGCGACTATCAAAAGTGTGAGGAAACTGTATAAGTACCAATGTTTAGGTATGTAAGAAAAAATATAGTATAACAAAAAATTATAAAAATTTGAAATATTTTTGAAAGCTGATAAAAATTTCAAATCTTGTGAGCGCATTTATTTAAATGAATTTTTATTATTTTCCCATTTGCAGAAGACGTATTCTTTTTAATAAGAAGAGAGAGAGCGAAAATAAACTGATGGAGATCTATTAGATTTTGGAAGATAAAACTATTCAGTATCCTTTTTGAAGAAATAAAAATGTGCCTTCTATGAAATGTCTCGTAAGAATAAGGTGTCAAACTCATCAAAGAGCAATTTGCCAAAATTGATCTTTGATTCAGTTTTAAAAAATAAATTAAAATCTGTTTTTTTTAATCTCTTCTTCATAAAAAAAAAAAAAAAAAAAAAAAAAAAAAAAATCATCACATTTTTTTTACCCGAGTGCTGAGCAGATTTTAAAAACCATGAATTGATGTTGTAAATTTTAGACGTTGTTGTTGTTACTGTTACTTATGTCATTTGGACAAGCTACTTTGTTGGAAACCCGCTTTGTAGGGGTTGCAGGCTCCCTTAAAGATTAAGATATGTATGTTGCAGTGATGTCCGTGCTCGTTGGTACCCCTGGAAATAAGCTGACAGATCAGCTTGTCAAGTAAGGGAAAACTGAATGACGGAAATACCTTCAAAGTCTCTCTTGACGTATGAATGCAGTAACTAGATACTGTCTATGAGAACACACCATTAAAAAGACTCACAGATTTGTGAAATAAGCGCAAATACAGACCTCACTAAAACGAACACTCGTCTTAGAATAGATAACTTTCGAGATATGGAGATTCAGAGAGATGGCAACAGAACCTACCGTCTCTGCATCCATTGCAATAATATTCCACTAACACCAAGACACATTTTTGACTGCCCTGTTATTTAAGATCTCGCTTTCAGCTGGAGGAATAATTCACAACTCGGCATCTAAAAGAGTCCATACTCCGAAAACAACAAGGGCATAGCCAGCTGTATTCTGCTCATTCATGGTGATCTATGCACACGACACCATCCAACCAAGACTCACAATGAATAAACTTCACGGGAAGTTGTATGTTGTGGATTACACAAAATTTTAGTTACATTTAGTTGCTTGATTGTATTCTACCAGGTGTAATATATATTTATTGGAATCAAATTTCTCTTGGCCTAATTTCTTAGAAAAAGTATTAATTTACATTCAGATTAAATTTAATAGCAAAGGTAGATTAAAAAATATAAAATTATTTATTTAATTTTTTTTTAATATTGAAGTATTAAAACCTTTTATTATTTGCACCACATTAATCCCAATCATTTGGCGGTATTGTGTAAATAAAACACTTGAGTTATATTAGAGCTGGTATATTTTAGATATTTTTTACAAAGGAATAAAGAACTTTTATATTATATATTTCGTTTTTTTAGATAAAATTTGAACTTTAAATAATTAAATGTGTTTTGTAATTATTAAAAAAGTTATGCTTATGAAAACTTTAGTAACATCGTAAACAAAAAGTCAATATAAAATGTGTGGACATATAAGGAATGAAATAAAAATAATTCTTGAGAATATATATATATATATTAAAACCATAAAAAAATACTTATATATTTTTGTATACAAATAATATGTATAAGAAAAAAGTCGTTCACATTCATTTTTAAAGCTTTGATTTTGAATATTTATAATTTATTAATACAATAATTAATAGAAATTTGCAAGGAACTTTATTACAACAAGTTTTTAATGTGTTTGTATTTTAATGTAATACATACTACACTGCAATTAGTGTAAATGCTTCTAGACTCATGGGTTAAAAAAGTTTTAAACCATTGAGGAAAAATGAATTCTCTTCCAATAAATAAGACTAAAATATTTTTTTTCTAAAAAATTCACAAGATACAAAGTATGAATTATTACTTTAAAGTAAAGTTGAACTATTTCACTTGTAAACTAAAAAACAAAATAATGAATTTTATAAAATTAATCACTGTTAAATAATTTCCGAATAATATAATTTTTTATATAGAATTTATAATTGCAAGATCTTGCCTTAGTTAGCATTAAACATATAATATTTTATTTTTTCTTAAACAGAAAATACAAAATAATCTAGAAATGAATAAGATATAATTTCAGTAAAAGTAATGCCATTCTTACAACCTTTTGCAAGTTGAAACCACGGTCATGGGTACTATGAGAGTATTGAGTCATAAGCAAGTATCAAATATACAATTCATAGAAATTTTAAAAATTTTCTTACTAAAATTATAATATTTTTTTTGCTTAAATCAAAAGTAAAAAAAGGGGAAATAAGAAATATTCACTTTAAAATATGTATTCACCCATTAGAGGTAAATCGAACTTTTGAAAATTTCATTTGAAAAGTTGAGTCGCAAATAAATTCGTATGATTTTATTTGTTCGATATATAATTTAAATATTAATATTTATTAAATACAATTATATAAAATAATAATATTTAATAAATACTATTATTTTATTGAATACAATTATATAAAATAATAATATTTAATAAATTTATTATATTAAAACAATGGAATTTTATAGTCACTTTTCTTTTTTGAAAAGAAAAGAAAAAGGAAAACAATTCGAATAATAAATGGATTCTCTCAGCGAAATATTAGATTTACCAATTGCGAGGTAAAATCACAGTGATGATTTTTAAATTGAATTACAGAGTGTGTTTATATATATGAGTCTGCAGTAATAGGTTTGTTTGAGTAATGCATTGTTATTGACTTCAGATAAAACAATCAGCGTTCAGAAAAAAAGGTGCGTAATGATATCTGAAGCTTGTGATTTATGCTTAATAGAAATAAGACAATGGCAACATCGAAGATAAAGTGGCGGGAAAGTGTCTGACGTAAACGATTATTCACAAAGTAAATAGTACTTTTCTGTACACTTATTTCTCTTTCGCAGAAAGAGAGTAGACATTACCTCTTTTCCTCATTTTCTTCACGGTTATTCCGGGGAAAACTGCCATTTATAAATCGTTGCTGTTTTTTACAAAGTATTATGTGGTTGTTAAAAAAATAAAACTAAACATAAGATGATAAATATTTCTAAATTTTGAGACATAGAAAATAGTTCAAAATATAAAACAATTTACACAAAGTAAAAATTGTTTTAAGCAATGACTATCCTGTTATTAAAAAAGAAATTTTTTTTTTTAGTTTTCTGTAATTGAAATGAAATTCTTAAAGAATTCTTGAACATTTATTTTAAAATATCTAGAATTCTCTTAATATTTCCTGAGAGTAAAATCACTGAAAGTATAAGGCCAAAAAAAATCCTCCAATATAAAATTCTTTAAACTGCAGCTAATATTAAAATTTTTAAAGTAATATTTATTACTCAAAGGCAAAAGTTAGATTTTCATTATTCAAGTTCATTAAAAAAAGATTAAAATATTCGCAAAAGTTAGATAAAAAAACAAATTGTAATGTTTGTCATTTCTGTAAAAATAAGATGGTAAAAGATTTTGAATTGGTTTGTAAAACTCAGAAAAGAATATTTTAAAAACTTTAATACCATCATCTATAAAGAATTTCGCAAATAAATATTTTTCATTACATAAAAATGGCATAGATAATTTGAAAAATTAGCACTCCATAAAATGTAAATTTCATTTTTTTTTATTAAAATGGCTTGGTTCGATGCTAACATGTGTATGAAATATAAACCTGATACACTCAGCTTATTTACATTAGAAATTAGAATAAAGGTCCACACTAGCCAAGTAAGCATCATCCGCCCTTCTTTCTGGAAGGGTTGGGTTCGATGTACAATGCCGCCTAAAACCCACCAACTACATGGGATATGCGTGCTTGTTAAATTTATGAAATCGAAAATCATGTGGACGATCGTTGAGCAGATACCATGAATGGTTTGAAGAAAATTTAACCATGAATGGTTTGAAGAAAATTTAACCATGAATGGTTTGAAGAAAATTTAACCATGAATGGTTTGAAGAAAATTTAACCATGAATGGTTTGAAGAAAATTTCAGTGCCGAAATTGAGGGAGTGGATCCTCTGGTGGTGCCATCTATCGGAGGTGCTTAGAGCAAAGACGTATTTTCATTTTCCTGGTGCTCTGGTTAAATGAAAGACGCACCCTACTGACTTAAATTCGCATTTTCAATGGCATAGTGAGCTTTGCTTGTCCAAATTTAAGTAAGTAAAAACACAATACATTAACTAAATCATAAAATCTTCCTGTGTCCTAGTATCTTACAAAATGTTCAAAAACAATAAATTGAGAAAAAAAAAATTTGTTAACATTAGTCATTCAATAGTTTTTACGTTTTAAAATTCATGAAATAATTTCTGACGGGAGTTAAAGTGTATATTTATGAAAACATTACATGATAATCTGTAAAATTTTATTTTTAAAAAAATATAAAAATGTAGGCAAAGTGAAGATTATATTTTTAATGTTTTAAATTTCACTTCAGTAGGTCATGGGTTTGTTGTTCTTAGTGGTTTAGATTATTATTTCTCCATCATTTAGCTACATTAGGTGGCATAAAAGAGTAAAATATAATCACAGAATTACAACTAAACTGACAAAACTTAAGCTTATATTATTAATTTAATTGTATTACTTTATTTGTTTTTTAACAAATCTGTTTATATCTTACTTCATTCGCATGCATAACGACCACTTTGTTAAATTTAATATTTCATTATACAAGGATTTTTGGTTACTAAATGAGAATGTATACGATTTTAACTTCAAACTAAAAATGTAAATGACATTTTGTAATCAAAATTTAAGATATTCAGCGAGGTAAACAATAAGTAAGTAAATGTGTTAAACATTTGCGTAATGTATTATAACTAATGCTAATGTATCGCAATATTATGCAATAGTATGCATAATTTATAGAGAAAAATATCCACTATTACATTGCAACCCAAACTAATTTTGATTTTCAGGTTATTGCAGAAATGTATCCAGTTGAGCGAGTGCGTACAAGCTTAACGACATTTAAACAAGATTAGCATTTCAACTCAATGGATTAATGGTTGACGTTGAAAATACATAACAACATTTCTCACACAGCTCTCATCAACTGAATGTTTATGTCATGCAATTCAAAGTGAAATCACTACATAGTAGGAGTTTTAGAAATGAGGATTTGGAGCAAGAATAAATTGTTGAGACGAAAATATACTTGAGACGGAAGAATATGCATTATAAACGCCCGCTCAAAATAAAGTAAAATTTAATCTGCATTGCAGCAGAGACACGAGATCAGATATTTAAAGTGGATGCATTTCTATGGCAATATAATGAGATTAAATTCGCATTAGTTGCTTGCGTAAGTTGGAAACAAACTTTCAAAAAGATGGTATTAGATATGAAAATGGAACATAGACAAATTGTTGCTTATATTGAAAGACACAATGCATAGATTAGAAAAATTATATTTTTTGGATTACTACTTTAAACTAGTAAACATATTTATTTCAAATATCTTAAAAGAATAATTTGAATTGCTTTTTTTATGACAAATATTATAGCTAAGAACTTAAATTAATTTTTTTTAGAAATTAGAAATGGAAAAACACACCCACACAGCCATCCACACGCACACAGACACACAAAGTCAACCCCCCAATATATATATATATAGATAGATAGATATATAGATATAGATATATATTTATATATATGGCACATATGCCATATTATCCAGAATGTCAAAATCTGAATTTTTTTGGCGATGAAGAAATGTAGATTGCGTACTGTGATGTGCGCGATAACGTAAATACTACTATTGCCAAAATAGAATTTTTTTCTGCTTAACTTTTGTATGTCTCCATGTCTATGACGTAATAAAAACTAGGTTACCAGATACATAAAAATCCGCCAAAAAATCACCAAACTTAGAATTTGGCATCTTGGGTAATATGGCATCTGTGCCATATGTTCATGTATATATACAGCTATTATATGAATAAATAAATCCAGTATTTTAAATAAATATATATATATATATTAATATGTAATACAATAATATGTAAAGTAAATGGAGGAAAATATACATTAATGTACTTCTTGGCGAAAATTGACAATTTCCTTCCCAAGCTTCTTTTTGTGTATGTTTAAATAAAAGATGGCGCTAAAAACACGATAGGCCAATCAAAAATAAACCATCATCGCTAAAAATATGACGCCAAATTGACGAAACACTAAGGGACAACCTGAAGTATACAACCCCAAGCAATTGAATTATAGTAGTATTTTTATATGTATGCTGGATAATATGCATGCGGCTTGGGTAAATAATGGAAGTAGTAGAATAAGTTGAGATAAATATGAAATTGCCCTGTTCTATCTTTAAATTCAACTAGAAAATGTCCCATCATTAAATTTTGCTAATATGCTGCCAACCCCGTTTAGTGGACAGCATGCCTGACTGCGGAAAGAGTGGTCCTATGTTCGAATCCCGGTTTGGATATGGATGTACTTTCTCTATCTCTCTCTCTCGTATTCCCTTGACCATTCCTTGTATAAATGAGTTGTGAATGGTTGCCTACTCGATAAACTGTTACATATGGCATGTTTGTTCTGAGGAAGTCGGACTCATTACCAAATTACGGTACAGTTGGAAAGTAGAGCAAAGCACACCATATTGCCAGCCTAGCTGGCACAAGATAACAACAATGAATAACATAAGAAAACCCCGATTCCATCATTAAATTAAACTGAATTATGAAAGAAATTCCTTAGTTTCCTTCCAATTTATCCAAATGAATTTGGGTAAATGATGATGTTTAAAAGCGTGATAGAAAATGTTTACAAGGTTTAAAAAAATGTAAAAATTCTATAAATTTTAAATAATTTTTTTAGAAATTATACATATCATAATGAAGTTTTTCAGTTTTACTAGTGACTGAGTGTCAATGGAACTCATATAGTCATTATAAAGCCATCTGGGTGGATAGAAAACCTTTATTTTACAACTTATACTTTTACAAGTTTTTAGGTGAGTTTGGTTTAGCACTATGGCCGCTTTCTTTAAAGATGAAATAATAAGTTCAAACTTTTTCTATAGTATACTAAGCAAAATGGAGACTTTGTTTATGCATGCAAGTCCGTTGAAGTTAACGGCTAATGCTTTTCACCACTTACGGCAGGTTACAATACCTTACTTAAACGTACATGAGATATCTATGAAAAATTCAAACAGAAATCTAAACGATCTTACCATATACAGAAATGGTCTTCCTTATGACATGTTCCCGAGTTAAATTATCCATATGAGCTACCAGGAAAAGAAACGTGTTTTATATTTGTATTTCAGAAGTTAAAGAGTTAAGAATTAATTTATTACTTTATTAATATTTGTTCTTCTTAAGTTTTTTGGTTATTATTACATTACTTTCGGTATATAATCCAGGATACCGAATTCTGAGTCTGGTGGTTCTTTTGGCTAATTTTCTTATATATCTAGAAACTTGGTTTTTCGTACGTCGTAGATATAAGGATTTATAAAATTATGAAAATTTTATTTTGGCAACCCTAGTATTTACGTCATCACACGCACGTCACAATACGTCATCTTGGCAACATTTCTTCCTCCCCCAAAATATTCAAAATTTGGAATCCTGGATTATACGGCATCTATACCTTATTTTTAAAATTTATTCTTAGTTTAATCTATATTTGTCATACTATTACTGTCATTTTCTTAAAAGCAATGCCTTGGAAGGATAAATTATTTCTTCTTAGTTTCAATTTCAAATAATTATAATCACTATAATTAGCAATTTTGATAAAGTAAATACTATCGCTCTGGATGTGACTTAACAATTTTTATTTTGAATTCGTCAACTATATCTTGTTTAGAGATTTCTTAATAATTTTCAAACAATATTTATGCGGTATTCTAAACACAATAATGTTTGCAATTTCTTGATATTTTAAAGGATAGGTTTATGTTAACCATGGACCAAAACGAATGGACTTTATTGTAAAATTCGTTTTGTCACTTGAACGTTTTTAAATGTCAATTGGGTTTTTATGGCTGAGTAAAGTGAAAAATAGAATGATTGCATGAACTGGTTTTGTTGTAGAATCGGATATACTAGTTCAATCGGAAATTGTTGTAATATCGGATTGTTGTAGACTCCGATGTTGTAGATTCGGATATTGTAGAATATGATACATTTTGGAGATGAACTTAAATTTCTGTTCATCCTGGTAACACTATCTTTGTATAGTTTTTGTGTAGCGCGGTCATCACGTTATTCGCCTTTTACATCTATCTTGGCATAAAAAAATTTGCCAAAATCTCAAGAGGTACCCGATTGTTAGCATTTACCTATGAGGTCAGTCTCATTACAATCATCAGATATGTTTATCTTTATGATACTCTAGGTCCAAAGATTTAATGAAAATGGTTCTCTGATTTGCAATATTTGAGCAACTAGCTTGCTATTGTACATTTTTCGATGTGTACTAATGTAGTTTTCGGCCATATACTGATAAAATCTGATATTTAGGTATAGTTGCTACTTTCCTCAAAGAATTAGTCTTAACTATCTTTAAAAGTCATTCGGGATGTAACTATACCTTAATTATTCAAGTGAAATACGTTGGATTTTCTCTATTTTTTGATTATCGAAAAAGGCATATGAAATAGAAACATATAAATAGTAATCAATTAAATTCAAATCTTCATAATTTAAAAATTATGCTGGTGTTTCTCAGTTTTTTCAAGACAGTCACTCTTGCATCTCAACAAATAACAAGCACAATTGTCGGACAGAATCCAAAACAGATCATATCCTTCTAAAGAAATTTCATTGAATTCAGATTGTATCTTGCAATATATCATGTTTTATCAAAATAAAATATAAATTTCATTTGAACTACTGCACTAAATTGTTTGCTCTAAGGTCCCTCGGAGGATTCTAAAATTTTCCTTTTCTATAAATTTTACCTAAATTACATATATTTATGTGAACGATAAAAATATAATCTTTCAATTTCTAGTTCATTATTAAATCTGTTTCATTTAATAAAAATAAGGAAACTTGTTAACTGGTTTTTTTTGTTATCACGTACTGATAATTTGAAATCTATAAGGTAGAAATCTGTGTTTTTTTTTTTTCTGAATCAAATGGGAAATGCGGCATATTTTTAATTTTTCACACATAATTAAAAAAATAACACGAGAAAAGAAGTATGAAGAGAGTAAAGCTGAATTATTTTACATTCCCTTCTGCAAACTCTCTATTTCGGCAAATAAGAATATTCATAATTAATTAATTCAAAGAATATTATACATAATGATAAAAGGAAATGCAAATACATGTTAATAAATACAAATAAATATTAAACAATAAAAATTAACAATTCAAAACATTACTTTTTCTAGAGTAAACTAGTTTTTCAAATTTAGTTTAGTATAAATATTTAAGTATAATATAATTAATTTTTTTAACTTGAAAAATATTTACTATCATATTATTAGCGCTTACACAATTTCGTTTAGATTCCTCAATGAATACTCATTGAATTGAAATATTTCCTTATTACGTTTTGAGAATTAATAGCTTAATTTGAATCATCTTCGATTTTAGAACTTAAACAATAGTGTGTATCTTTTTCCACTGAAAATTCAATAAATTAATTGATTTCTTCATTCTTAATGGAAATATTTCATAATTAATCATAAAATCAAATCTATCACTAAGAAGATTTACTAAATACAATGATATAAACTTTTATTCTTTTTCATTACACAATAGTTTTGTAAACATTGGTTTAAATAAATCTTACATTGATACAGTTTACAATATAAGTATAAGAAGGAATGAATTAAATATTCAGTATTCTTCATTTGGAGTTTAATTTTGCATGCATTGGTGGATTTAAATGTTGCCATTACTTTGATAGTTTATAGTATAATCCAAGAAATTTCATATAATAATCCAAACAATTAGGATGGTTGAATTGTAATTAATAGGTACACATTTGTCACTAATTAAATAAATTTATTTAATTAGAAATAATTACTATATATATATCAGAATAATAAAAATAAATGTATATCATTTAATTATTCATTAACGTTAAAGTATTCTCATTATATTTATTCCTGTTAAATTATTTTAAACAATAGAAATTATGAATTAAGTTAAGCCAAAACAGTTCAATATATCTTATTGTAAACTCTAACGTTCATATAAAAGCATAAATTTTTAATTTTTCAAATTTTGCCTTAAATGCCGACTTCACTTTAAATTTTTTTGTTTCTTTTTCATAAAAGAGTAGAAAGAAATGAATGTTGCGCATATCTTGATTCTTAACTTGATTTAATGAATGATTTTTGGACATTATTTATTTATTCGTAGAAAAATAAATTGTGTGTTGGAAGATAATGGAAAAATATAAAATCAGTAAACTTTTGCTTTTATGAAAATAATAGACTCAAGAATGAATAAATAAATGTTTAAATTTTACAAATATTATTAAAGCGCATTCCTTAAATCCTACGAATAAATGTTAAGGACTTTTCTTTTCAACATTTTAGATAAAGAAGCTCAAATTTGCAGAAAACCCACGCAAAAATTTTCCACAATGTAGTTCAATTTAATTGAGATGCATTATAAATAACGAATCTTTTCTGACTGACTTTACAATATTTTCAAGCAATTATAAAACAGTTTATTTCTGATTCTAGTTTTAATTAGATTCAAAGATCTATTTTAAGAATTGTGATGGTTATGAACTTTGCAAAATGTCAATGAGTAAAAAAAAACAACCATGTAAATTTTCATTTAATTTAAAATTTCAGAGTTTTTTTTTAAGGAGTAAAGAATGTTATAAAATAGATGAAAATTTATGTAATGATTCATTGAATTAAGTTATTTTATATAAAATATTTATTTAATTTTGAATTTTATTGAAATACAATTTAGCGGAAGTATTAATTGAATTCCTGCTGAAAAGAACGTGTTTTATGTGAAAAATATAATGAAAATGTGGTAATTATGCATTTCTAGAAAATTTAAGTTTGAAAGTTTCATGAACGATAAATGAATAGGACAGAATTAATGAATTCTAGAAATATATAAAAAAATCCGCAGACATTTTTCTTGATTATCAGGATACGAGGGTAAATTTTGCTGTAGTTTTTGCTACAAGAAATAATGAACATACTTTTATTCAAACTTAGAAATTTTCCATAAGTAAGAAACATAAATTAGTTGACTTTTTACAAGTTAGTCACTGCATCTGTTTCTGAAATATGTGTGAAAGAGGATATACATACATACGTACATGTATCATATATATATATATACACACATATATATATATATATATATATATATATATATATATATATATATATATACATATATATATATATATATATATATATATATATATATATATATATATATATATATATATATAAAATGGAAACTCCTTAGATTAACATAGAAAATAATTCATAAAATTGAGGAATAGTATTTAGAAAAATACAGTACCAATCTTCATGGTGAAATTGTTAAAATTCTAGAAGATCATGTAGGAAAATTTTGATTCTACATTGCGAGTTCTAAAAGAGACAGTTACATTTCAATTATATAGAGGTCGGGTGACTGTAAGGGCCAAGCTAAAATTTTAACTACATTCTCGTTTTTATACTGCTATAAATTGAGAAGTTCCATTATTTGGATCGATATGCTGAAAATTTCCTTTTCTAGCAAGAAAAAAAAAAAAAAAAAAAAAAAAAAGCTTGAACCACCCTCTTTCTTTTCGGGGTAATGATTGTTCCTGCAGGAAAATCACGTCACAGTGTCCCATATCATAATAGATCCACCCCCACGCTTGAAGGTCACCAAGAGACG
Organism: Latrodectus elegans; assembly: GCA_030067965.1. Taxonomy (NCBI): domain Eukaryota; kingdom Metazoa; phylum Arthropoda; class Arachnida; order Araneae; family Theridiidae; genus Latrodectus; species Latrodectus elegans. Next base: position 3,778,911 of record CM057813.1, read on the forward strand.
GTCACGAATATATGTTTGTACAAGTGTCCTTTAAATGTCAAAATTTTCCATTCTTGTCTTGTTGAGCTGTGTATATGCTGTCAGGACTTTAAATATCGTACTCCTGAAATTGCCTGAAAGTTGTGATGCTTCAGTCACATTTGGCCAAGCTAGATGGGCTCCTTCAATTTGGCCTCTCATCAAATCTGAATAGTTGGATATTTTATGGTTTTGAAAAGAAATTACAAAACTTCTACGGAAGTTTATGAATCTTGTGTGGATACAAAATTTAAACCTGCGAAGAAAGCTTTTACTCTTTTACCCTCTTGTGTGAATATGTTTCAAATCCAAAGTATCATAATTTAGCATTCCAAAGCATCCAAGTTTGTTTGTACGGTAGCGAGACTTGAATCTGATGTCCGATAAGAGCGCGCGCGCGCACACACACACACATAATTTTATGTAAACAATAAGTACTTCAAAATTTAAAGAAAACATAGAATAAAAAGAAAATCAAATGAAGTACCAATGTGACTAGGTTCTTAAAATAAATAAATTTATTAAAATATTGTACAAATTTTAAAATAAATACATTCACAAAATAAAAAAAAAAAAAAAAAATTACCATTAATTATATTTTAGTAAATTTTTTTAAGCTACGTTCTCGCTGAATGTATTGCTTAATTTTTGTATTTATTCTCGTATTTTTTTTCAATTTATGCTATATATATATATATATATATATATATATATATATATATATATATATATATATATATATAATGAAATAATTAAACATTTGAGGCAATAAAATTATGAAAGGGTTTAATATTTTTATCAAAATAGCACGAAATAGTCATAAAATGAAACATTTAATTTAGCATTTTATGTTTTATTTTTATAAAACTAATCCTGAAATTTTAAAATGTTAGTTACCCTTTATGTGTATGAAAGTTTAAGTAACAGAAAATCATATGAAATGTGCATTCAGAATATTTTGCATTGTTAATTAACTTTAACAATATTTCACCCTTTAATAAGCTTTATATTGACATGGTTTCTTTGAATTATTCAAATGAAATGAAATTAATACAAAAATATAATATATGATAGAGAGGAATTTATTATTCAAATGACGCAAATTCTATTTCAACTTTTTATAGCTATTATCAGTAAAATATTTGAATCACACATAAAATTTTATTCCCTTTAATCTAACATTCATTTATTTACTTTGCTAAATACATAAAATGTCTCTAATAGTTTGCTGAATTATATAACTTGCTAAAATATATTAATTTCAAAATGGTTTTCTTCCTAAAGTCTTTGTGTTTAGTAATATTTTGTTTAAACCTTTTCAATTTCCTTGTCCACAATGAGTTTGCAAAGATTTTGATGAAATAATTACATTTCTTTGTAGTTGTTAAACAAGCTACTCACAGGGAGTTAGAATTGCAACTTAATTTCGCAATCTTAGTCTTTTCTTGAGACATGAATTACGTATTATTGTATTCTTTAAGATAATGCACATAAAAATGCCATAAATTTTGGTATCAAATACTTTCCCTTGTAAATATCTCCTAAACTCTCAGTGATTCGACAACATAACTCTTCCTATTTTAGTGTGGCAACAAAATTTAATAATAAGTTTAATAATAATAACGAGAACTAGAATATTGCCAAAAAATTTTTGGGTCTTTTTTATAATCACAGTAATTATTTTATTTAATTTGATAAAAATTGCAAGCAGTTTATTTTTTAATTTAACTTAGTAGTTATAATATTGAAAGAGCAATAAATATTGTAAAAATCTAGCCACATGTTTCTAAAGGTAAAAGTAAAATGTGTCATATTATATCATACATGTTGATATTTTATATTAATTATGCTTAAGGTACATATAAATTTTTTAAGCATTTATTGGTTAATCAAAAGCTTATTCCTCACATTTTACAAAAAGATTTTTAGCAGCTCATGATGCACACTCAAAAAATAAAATTAAAAACTCTTTTAAATTTGTTGTTGCATTATAATTTTTTTAAATAATTTAATTTAATTTTTGTATTTATATGCACAATAGGCCATGCGGGCCAAGGCCTATTGTGCCCATCTCTGTTTTCCTGACCGAGAGGCGCCGGGGTGTGAAGCATATATAATGATTGGGTGGCCAACCTAACTCCAGTGTTTATTTCTCAAGCATGCTTGGTACTCAGTTTATCGACCCAATGATGGGAAGACTGAGTCGACCTTGCCCAGTTCGAAGGATCAAACACCGGACCTGAATCTACCACTAAGCCATCAGGCTTCTGTCTTACCAAACTAATTTTTCATAAATAAAATACTATTAGGAATAATGTAGAATTCTTATACTTCAAAAAATACTTAAAATAGGATTCATACTTAAAACAACTTTGCTTTTATGGATTCATAATTACTATCTTTTCATTAAATACACTTTCATGACACGGTTTTCTAAAGATCAAGCATGCCTGGTTTTAAATTTTTGGAGGCAACCGTCTGATGTTTGAAATTCTTTATGTACAGTTTTATGAAAAAGCAATTGGAATATTCTTTATTATCAACATAAATGGTCTTCTTATTTTCCCCTGCTAAGTAAGTAAAGAAGTAAGTAATTGAAAGAGTAAGTCGATCTTACCCAGCCCGAGTATGGAACTTTCGATCTGTGCCTTGGGAGTATATATATATATATATATATATATATATATATATATATATATATATATATATATATATATATATATATATATATATATATATATATATATATATATATATATATATATATATATATATATATATATATATATATATATATATATATATATATATATATATATATAATTTATTGTATTTTTATACAAATTTATTTGAAAATTGTTTGGTTTACTTTGCAATACGACAAATTTCGCTTACGAGGGGAATTCATTCAAAAAAATAAAGCCAGTAGATTTTGAAATTAATTTAGAATTTTGAATTATTTAGAATTTAAAATTAATAATAATTTAATATCATTTAAGAAATAAAGATTTAAAATTAAATTTAAACTTTAATCGATGACGTATTATTTGAAAACCTTTCATGACAAAATGCTTGAAGAAACTTGATTATCAGTATTGCTTCTGTAGATTGCATATTCATTTGTTTTTCCATTTATATACTGACACAGTTTTTGGAAGCCCAAAGGAGAGATATACTGTTTATAAAGCAGGATATGTAATTTATTGCTGCTGAGACATTCTTCTTCATTTTCTTGTTAATTTTACTCTGGAGTGTCGAAATAATATTCTAAGTTATCTTACTTCACGTGGTGAGTCATATATTTTTTAAAGATTTTTTATAGAACTGCACTCGAGGGATTGTGTTTCTAAATTGAAACTGCTCCTTTTGTGTGGGAGAAGTAGATCTTTATATATATCAGCTTCGAAATCAAATGTATGATGTGTCTTCATTTCCTGGTTAAGAATGAAACGAGTTAACATTATTCATTTTGAATTGCTTTATTTACTCTTCGGAGTGGTGAAATAATGTTTGCGGGGAATCATTACTTTAAATAAAATTCAAAATTTAAGAAATGTAAGTAATGTTTGTTCTGAATGTAAGTAATTTTTTTTAAATATTTTATAAAATAATTCATTTTAAAATATTATATATATGATGATTATATTGATTCTGAGAAAAGGTTTAACATAATTTGTCTGAATATTATTATGATTCATATAAATCCTTTTATTGAAAATCTAGAAACATTCACATCATTTGATTTTAATTTAGAGATTTTTGTCACTTTCGTTTCAACAAATTAACAAAAATATTAAAGATTTCTGTAAAAAAATATTCTTGACATATTATTTATTACAAAATTGTACTTTGGGATAATACATCATAAACAAAACTATCTAAATTTCAATTTTTATTACGAGTTATATAAACATCGTCTTATTTTGTTAGAGCTACAAGATCGAATTCTTATTTTAAAATGAAAAATTGTGTATTTGTAAACAAATGTTTGCTAAATATTTTAAGTTATTAAAATTTTCATGTAACAATTCTAAAAAAGTTTTATTATCATAAGGATCAATCTTTTATAATCATCAAACTTATATAATCATAAAAGGATAATTTAAATTGCATTAATATCCTTATGATTATAAAAGTTTGAATTTTATTTATAAAATAAAAATGCAGCAACTAAAATAACTATTTCAGAAAAAAATAAGATGTTTTAGGATAATCATGGAGATTATTTTGCAGAAATTTTATATTACGAATACCTCAGTGTATAGGTTATCATTAGAAAAATGTAATCAATTTAAAAACAATTAAGAAAAAAGAATTATAACGAAACTAAAATATTCGAAGAGAAGATTGTGAATTTTATTTTTGTAATATTATATATATATATATATATATATATATATATATTAAGACTATTAAGATATGAACACAAGCAAATATTTATATTGCATGCGTTATTTTATAAATTATGGTAAACTATCAACAAGATTCGATAATTGCATACACGAAACATCCATTTTTTAAATTTGTTGTCATTTAAATTTATGCTAGAGATTTTTAATTTTTAGAATATATCTAAACTAACCAAAATACAGAAATCTAAGTTATATTTTTGTAAGATTTTCCGATTATTATTAATTTTTTTTTTTCATTTAAAGCAATAAAATGAATTCTTCCATCTATTGATATTTTAATCTTCAGAAATTTGCTAGATTTTATTTTCACAGTGTTATAACCCTACTAAAGGAATATTTTAAGCCTATTTCAGTTAAAAAGGCCAACATTTGATTATTTGAAGTACTTTTAATATATACCTACAAAAATATATGCTCTTTCAGTTAAATTGAGACTTTTTCAGACTGGATTAAACTTGTAATTTTAGGTATTCATACATGAAGAGTAGTTCAGCTGTTAAAAAATGAACTCTGATAAAATGTAATAGGAAATAATGTATCAAACAAAAGATAGACTGGAAAAATGTTAATAAAGAAATGAAATGTAAGGAGAAAAGTCATGGCCAGCAGATTGTATTATATATGTTAAATTTGGAAAGCAATGGAGTAGCTTATATATGTGTGAAAGACCATAATAGCCTAGTGGTTAAGGCATCAGCCTTCCATCAAGTATGACTGGGTTCGATACCCAGTCATACTGGCCGCCAAAGGCCCAATGAATATATGCGATATACGTGCTCATTATATCTGTGGAATTGAAAGTCCTGTGGTCGGTCGTTGAGCAGTTACCATAAGTGAAATAATCTGTAGAAAATTTCTTAATCTACAAATCAATGTCAACATTGATTGAATGGGTCCTCTGGTGGTGCCATCTATCTGAGGAGCTAAGAGCAAAGTCGTACTTTCATCTTCGTGGTGCTCTGGTTAAACGGAAGACGATTCCTATTGATTTAAATTTGCATACCCAACGGCATAGCGAGCTTGGCTTGTTCAAGTGTCATAAGTAACAGCAACATATACATTAAAAGTTTTTGAGGAATATATTATAATATATAATGTAATTCTCCACACACAAAAGGAAACACTAAGCTCTTCCATGAAAACTCTCATAAATATTTCAATATTAATCTGTGAATGAAATGGAACTTATAAATATCTTTAACGAGTTTCTCATTATACACCACAGAATTAGAACGTAATATAACTACTAAACCTTCATTACAATAATTTGATAAAATAAATATTTTCTAATAATTATCACCCAGGAACAAAACAATAAAATGCGGAAAAAGTAAAATGAAATTAGAAGCATTCTATTTGTTTCTTAGAATTCCCACTTAGCTAATATTCATTTTAAGAAAAATTTCTCACTTGGCAAAACAAGACACAAAATTCGATTAAAAAGGAATTCGCTAAAATAATTATCCGGGAATAGCTGGAAATATGTTCCCATTCATTCCCCGTGTTCTTTGAATGCAAACATATTTCATGCTTCAGCTAATGAATAACAGAAACACATTTATTATTCAAGAACTTATAAACTATTTTCCTCGTTACAAAAGCTGTGTAATTTGACTCCAGCACACATCCAGTTCCACGCTTTTCGCTTCAATTGGTGCCTATTAGCGAGAATCTTTTCCCTCAGTATTAAGCTATCCATTAATTATTTCCCAAGCTCGTCTTTGTATAATGCAAGTGATAATGACGATGCCATCTGCTTTTAAGAAACTTAAAAGAATATTAAGGAATGGGAATAATAATAAGGTTGTAAAAAACACCATAATAATCACTATCGCTTGCTCCAGTAATATTTTCATTCATAACACTTGATTCATCTTCCATTTGTTGATGTTTTATTTTTATTCTCTCGTGGTGATATGCTAATGAAATACCAAATGAAATATATTTTCCAGAAAACAGATATAAAAGCAGAAGTTTCTGAAAGTAAAAGAAATCATTCTACCGTAAACTAGCAAAAATGTATTTCTTTGATAGTTGATAAAAGGAATTTCGTTAGAAAAGTTACCATTACGTAGAAAATTAAAATAATATACTAAAGAATATAATTTGTATCTGAATATCGTATATTTATTTTCTAAGGAAGTAATATTAAAGCAAATAATGGAATCTGAAAATAAATTGTATATTTGATAAAAAAAAAAAAAAAATCGCACCCTCAGCACATTTTACCATCGGCTGAGTGGCTCACACTGAAACCCGCGCACACCAACATAAGATTTTGGGATAAGGATCTTTGTCTTTAAAATAATTAAAAAAAATGTTCTTCATTCAATAAACGGTAGAAACATGCAAATGAATAAATTGAGTTCCAATAAATAAAAGAATGCAGCAATAAAATACGTGGATTAATTTTGATTATAGGAACGATAATATAATTTGTTACTTTTTGGAATCCATAAATATCTTTATTTCGTCTCATGTGATATTTTCAATACTATATATCTAATTGTTAATTTTTATAATATATATAGCGTGTACTATAAAATTCTGGAAAGATTCTGGATCCTCTTGTGATGCCATCTATCGGAGGAATTTAGAACATAGTAATTTAACCTTTGTGGTGCTCTGGTTAAATAAAAGTCGCACCCTACTGCCTTAACTCTGTGTAGTTAATTGCCTAGCAAACTTCGCTTGTACAAGTGTCATAAATAAAAACAACAAAAATTATTGTAATTAACAACACGAGGGATTAAAAAATTTCCTTGAAATGGTCAATAGATCATACAGGTGCATCGTTCGTAGCACGAAGAATATCATCAGAATCGCCAGTTTCGCGACAGGATCCAACATGAATGTCAATGTCCACTGATGTTTTTGTGATTGAAATCTTGCTTTTTAAGTTATCAATATAAGACATTATCCTTTAGTAAAATTAGAAAAAATTTTAGTGACATTATACCAGGTGAAATGGGCGTCCAAGTAATTATATAACAGCTATATTGTAAACTGTCATGTTTATTTTTATAGGAAATTGTCATGTTTATATATTTTTAAAGTATTAATTATTATGAATCATTAAATATCACTCTCTGTGTTTCGCTTCTTCTTTAATTAATTTGAAGCTACTAAAATTAAAATTTAAAATTAAAAAAAGCTGCTTTAATTGTTATTTACTTGTTTTTCTGTCATTCTCCAAAGCTAAATTTTTTATTATTTTTTTTTCTTTAAAAATACTTTTTCATCCTTTTTTTGCTATCCGCTTAAAAATACTTTTAAAATATGGCTTATCTCCAATTATGAGCTTCATAATCCATAAATTGTTCCGACATTAATAATCTTCCCCACCACCTTGATTCTGAATGTGTTGGAATCAAATTAAATTTCAAAAATTCGTCATAAATCATAAAATTTTGACGTTTTATAATGAATGTTATATTAACATATTTCTTGCAAGTGTTATTTGTATAAACTATTTGGGAACACCATAATGTGCTTATGATTTTACTTGTCAGAAATTTTTTTAAATTCTGGATTTATTTAAAATTTTTCAAATCATTACGTTTTTTGTGTAAATAATGTACGAGTTATTTTGTACATTTTGGAATATAATGACATATCAAATGATATAAATATACCAAGTGAGCAATTGCGTATTCTGCTTTTACATAAAATTTAATAAAAAGAAAGAATTGTTTCATTTTTTAAATGCAATAAGGCTTATAAATTTTACTGTTTTCTATTTGAACTTTATTTTCCTTGTAGATTTGAACTTTATTTTCCTCAATCAAATGAAGAAAAGTTAATGTACAATTCAAGCATATCTACAAAAATAACTATATAAAATATTTTAATATTATGTAAAAATAATTATTTAAAAACACAATTGCATCATGTTTTTTAACTTAAAAGCGAAATTATAATACAAAATATATGTCCTAAAAATATCATGATTATGATTTTACTCCAAGTACATAGTTAGCATGTTAAAAATTCTCAATACAGCGAAATTCAAAGAAACAATTAGAATTATTTGAGGAAATAGCAAAAATGAAATCGAATATTTGCACTTAACCCAAAATAAAGTCAGTAAAATTATGAATGAATGAAAAAATACGATTTTGGATGAAATCTTAAGATAAAGAGAAGATCTTCACTGTTCCTTACTTGGACTATTCAAACTCTAAAACAATTGGATTACTCTTTGAGCGAATAAGTTATCTTGTATTTGCACTTGAGATTAAGGAAAATCGAGATTCAACAGGAATCTCTCTTCCAAGTCCCAAGTTTCTAATTTCTAACCGGTTTGTAGGGACTTGTTTGCTGTTCTGAGCCTAAATAGAGCTGAATAAGCCAAAATCATTCAATAAGTTGTTTGATTAAAGGCTTTGAATAATATAAATTCACTAAGACTTTTGCCAAGTTGAATAACAAATTCGTGCTTATTTACAACGCTCTTCATCGAATCCGAAAATATAGTTATTGCTAAACTTTAAAGCGAAATTAAAAAAGAGTTTTTTTTTAAAATCCTTTTGAAATAATTTATTAAATTAAGATATTAAGTGAAATTATATCACAAAGTATTATAGAGATCTGAGAGCTATTCACGATATTATTTTCAGTGATTTTTTTACACATCAAAAAAATGCATAATATGCATATTAAATTAATATAATTATTATTAATAGAATTTTAATTTATAATGTTAATTGTAATCGCAATTAATTTTAAATTGAAAAAAACTGTGCGTGTGAAAAATATAAATAATATTATTTAAGTTTTTCATCTATTTTAAATTTTGATGTTATTTGACATAATTTAGGTTTGATTCTTAAATTTATAAATTCTTATTTGCGAGCTAACATTTTAAATATTTTTTTGTATATTTAAAGTGATACAATTATCTGAAGTTTATTTTTTAATGCATGTTTTTGAAGTTAAATGTCTTCCTAACTGAGATTTAAACTTTTAGAATTTAGTCATATATATACATACATACATACATACATACATACATATATATATATATATATATATATATATATATATATATATATATATATATATATATATATATATATATATATATATATATATATATATATATATATATATATATTTGTAATTTTGTTTTGTTATTTAATAATACTTTTAAGGATATAAATCCAGAAAATGTTTAAAAAATAAATAAAATTAAAAAAAAGGAAAACATTTTTTAAGTTTTACTAATTGCAGGAATTCAATGTGCAAAGTTTACTAATATGTTTTTGTACATCTTTTATAAATATTTATGAAATATTCTAACGCATAATATCTTTTACACATGGAAAGGGAAATAAAGTTCTGTTTCCTCAATATTAGTAATGAAACAAATAAAAAATTTGAAAAAGAAAGTTACTTTAAACAAATTTACGAATCATAAAGAGTTTAAATTTAACATTTTATAATACATTTTTCAATAAAATTTAAAAATTAAATATATATATCGCAAAATTTTTCATAATTATAATTATTAATATAAATGTAATACTTTTATTTAATTTTCTGAAAAAAAGCACACAGTTATAAAAAAAAATCCTATTAATTAGTATAGAGAATTAAATTCGTCGTATAGAATTCTGATTAAGGAATTTATTAGTGGTACATTTATTTACATAGTACTGAATATTACCTTGTAGAAAAATCAGGCTAAAGGTAAATAAACTTTCAATGAATAACTTTAATGTCATGTAACTTTAATTGTTTAAAAAAAGATATGTTTTTGTTATTTACAAAATGTGAATAAAAATGAATATCCACGTATTCATTAGCTTAATATTTGTGTAAGTCTAATATATATACCAGATAAGAAGTGATTACAATAAGCGTCATATTATAAAAATGAATAAAAATGCAACTATAAATAAACACGGATTCCGGAAGAAACATAATGTTAGGTAATGTCAATGTATTTAGTTCATATTATGCTAGATAACAGAGAAAAAAAAAAGAAGAAAAGATGTATTCATTAAATTGATATAATTAATCTGAAATATTACATAACAGTTTAAATCCTAATCAATGTGGAATGAATAATACTAATAAAATAACAAAATACCTTTTTTCTGTGTAAACTTATTCCTAAGAACTTTCAACAGTTGATGGATTAATTATGTTTATTAGTTTTATCAAGTATATGTATCAAAAGAATCAACAGCATAGATTCTTTATAATCCAGAATGAAACATTTTGAGTTTTGGCGGATTTTCCTATGTATTTCTTATGTTTCAACCTGATTTACCTCATAGATATTTTATTACCTCATAGATATGAAGACCTATAAAAATAATGCAGAAAACTATATTTAACAACTCTAGTATTTACACCACCGCGCACATCACAATACGTCATTTGGGCAACATTTCTTCATCGCGAAAAAAATGAATCCTGGATTATACAGTATCTGTGCCGAATTAACATTGTTAAAATATTCATATTTTACTAGTTTTAATTGATTGGATTTTCTTGTTTGATTTACAATGTTCTTTAATTTTCCTAGTTTCTATATTACTTCAATTTAAAAAAAATATATGATGAACTGTATAGTAATTACGATCTTATTTATAGTTCATAAAAATACCCGGTAAAAAAAGAGAAACTTTTTTTTATTAATATAAAATATGATAAATTAAACGCATCTAGGAATGGATGAATTTATTCAATTTATCAGGTTAAGCGATATTCACTTTCTGAAATAATAACGGTTATTGAAATACAGATGAAAAATAACTGAAGAAGTTCACTGTTCCTTTCGAAGAGGGATCATTAATACTTCTTTTTTTTAAAAGAAATGGAAAAAAAAGGGAATGTGTGGGTGTTACATGATCTATGGATTGAGTGAGTGGAAGAGGAGGTGTATCAGAATCGTAGGATGCCTATGAATAATCGATAATCTACTTGTGTGTTTTCCCCCTCACCTGTTACGGACCCCACTTGGCACTTCAGTCGATCCATCATTTTCAGCTGCCGAATTCCGAAACGGGAAGAGCTTTTTTGAAGGTATCAATCAAACACGTCATGCAGCTTATGTGGTTAGCATTACTCGAGAATTCAACAGCGGAAGTGCTTAGAGTCCAAATAGTAAGCATAGTGGGACGCTATCTTTAGTATCGATTATTGAACGAAATTCCTCAAAGAAATTGAGCGATGAAGTTTAAATGTGTGAGAATTTCTTCAATATCTATTCCACATAGGTTGAACTGAAGTAATAGGAAATGTCATTGGAATCAACGTTAGATTTCTTTATTATTAAGCGGATTGGTATCATAAAATTAATTAAGACAATTTTTTTAGTTGTGAGTGAGATATTGGTATGAAATGTTTGATATTCTAACTATAAAATTGTTATGAATTTAAGTATTTAGATAATATAATGTCAGTAAAATTTGGCAACGAACCAGTTGATTGTAAATTCAGAAAATAGTTAAAACAATTGCATTTTGTTTCTTCATTAAAATTATAAAATAGAATTCATCTTATTTCTCCGATCGAATAATTAATATATTAACAGATCAAAGTTTCCAATTTTGAAAGTTAGCTTAATTTTATAATACATATATTATAAGCTAAATAACAAACACATTTAATAGTGAAAATATAAACCTAAAAAATTGTTAGTAAAATAGTTTTTATTGTAATATTTTTCTTATCTAGTTTAAATATCATATACATATACACAATACAAAACTCTATTTTAATGTACATTGAAAATTCCAAATGGAGAATCATAATATATTTATAAAATTGGTCAAACACCTAATTGAGAATAATAATCAAATACTAGATAGAAAACAATACATAGAAAATATGTAATGCAGTAAACAGTTGGAAAAATGTTCAATATTTTAAAATTTCAAAGAAAATAGAATAAAGAAAAATGGAACGAAGTACTAAGATGGGCAGCTTCATCAGGTGGTGTTGACCACATTGACAAAACGTATGGCTTTTCTGCACTGGCCCCAGACATAGTCTTAAAAAGCCCAGTAACTCCAAAGCCACACCAAAAAGTTCAAACCTAAATATCAAACCAGAATAAAAGAAGTAAAAGTCGAGCTAAAATATATAAGCCAAAATCCAATGTTGACAAAATACATTTAATTGATAGTAATCAAAATTAAAATTAAATCCAGATCCAAATCCAAATCTGCAAGAACCGTACCAAATACTACATGTAAACCAAATAAATAAATGCATAAATTTAAGGACTAAGTGTAAATACTATTGGCATTTAAGCTTCTTATAAAAACTTCAAGTCTTGGGTGACCCTTCTGTAGTATATAACTACGCCTTACTTCACTCTTATAAACAATGCTCTTGTATGAAATAGTGTTATACTAAACAAATAGTATAATATACACCTAATAGTGTTTGTGCCAATGTGGTCAACACACCCTGATAAAGCTGGCCATGTTGGTACTTCATTCCATTTTCTTTTATTCTATTTTATTTTGAAATTTTAAAATATATATTGAACATTTTTCCGACTGTTTACTAAATTTCGTATTTTCAATGTATTGTTCTCCATCTAGTATTCGATTATTATTCTCAATTTAATTTTTAACCAATTTTATAAATATATTATTATTCTCCAGTTGGTATTTTCAATGTATTATTTTCCATCTAGTAGTTGATTATTATTCTCCACCTAATATTTAATTTTATAAATTTGGTTTTTGACTAATTTAGAAATATATTATTATTCTCCTCTTGGTATTTTAAACGTATTATTCTCCACACACACATCTAGTATCTGATTATTTAGTTACTTTCCAAAATAAAAAGGAATACTATATAAATTCAAATAACATCAGTACTGATCTATATTCTACTAATATAGTGATCTCTATCTTTCTATTGAATGTTATTTAAATATATATTTAATTAAATTTAATTGTAATTGAGAATGATAACGAAAGACATAGGATACATTTTCCTTATTTAATTAATATTCAATTTTTAACTATATATATATATATATATATATATATATATATATATATATATATATATATATATATATATATATATATATATATATATATATATATATATATATATATATATATATATATATATATAATATGCAAGTATTTTAATACTTTTATAATTATTGGCAGAATCCACATAAAAAGTAATTTTTTTCCATTTCAAGGTGTGCAATTATTATGGAACTAAATTGTAAATATTTAATTATTATGGAATTAAATAGTACTTTAATTATTCTTAGTAACGTGATAACACGTGTATTAAAAAGAAAAAAAAGGTTATCTCTCTTTCAGCTCTTCTTCAAAAAGTTTTTACTGACGACATGTGAATGTCAAAATAAAACCGTGTTTTGAATACATTTATGAATAACAAAAAGAATAGATTTCAAAATCAATCATATACACGTAATTATTTTCACTTTTTCAAAATATGATGAATTTTCCTAAAAAATGATTTAATTTAGTAAATAACAAACTCAATATTTATTCGTTACTGAAGATTAATCAGCCATTAAATAATTTTTCAAAGTTAATAATTTCATTAAATTTTTTTTTAATTTGAAACAAATTAGTATTTCATAAATCATAGTTGAAGTATATATACCTTCAAGTTTTTTTTTTTTTTACTGACTTCCTGAGCAAACACTTTGATGATAAAATTAAAGGAAATTATCAAAACAAAAATTCTAAAATATTTATAACTTTGTTGTTTGATATTGTTAGTTCATCTCTTTTAAATCTAATTAAACCAAAAATAAATGATTATTCCCAAAGGAAATCTCCATTTATACAACTTTTTATTTTATTTTCGTTGCTATTAACATATTTTTGGCTTTTAATTTATTAGCACACTTAATTAAAAAAAAATTAAATTATAAATTACACCTTTCTAAACTTGAAAAATTTGTTTCATTAGTGGAAATTAAAAAATGCTGATTGATTACACATTAATTTTTATATAAAAAAACTTAATTGCAATCTAAAATAACGAGAACTTACAAAACTATTTATTTGCTGCTCGAATATAATGTAACAGTAATATATTCTTATCAATCAGCAATTTTCTATTAAGCAGTTTCCAGTCAAGATTTTTGAACTATGCTGCAAATTGTAGTTTATTCTTTATAAATATTTTTTAATTAATTTATGGTAATTTATTAAAAATATTATTTTATTTCTTCATTAATAAATGCTGAGAAAGTAACAGAATAATTTTATCTTTTGCGATGCATTATTTTAAATTCTTTTTAACCGCTTTAGGAAATAATAAAATGATTCTCATTCTAAGATGATTATTTATTTTTATCCATAGTTTATAAAATGTCAAACATTTTGTTTTAAAAAAAATAAGCAATTAAAATCATGTTTCCTTAGCTAGTATTTGGAACATAATAGAATGAAAACCTGTTAAATCACAACTGTTATTGCAAAGTAGATTTTGGAATTATAAACATAATTTTTACACTGTTTATGTTCAATTATTCTTGAACGTTTTCATTAGTTTTTGTTCCTTGTTTATGAAGCACTTTTGATACTTCATGTTTCGTTTCTCCTGATGCTTGTTTACTCACAAAATGTTTCACATCCTTAAGTTGATTGTTTATTTCTTTCAAAGATCACAAAATCTCCAAACAGTTGTTAAAGTTTTAAAAGTTGGCAGTTTAATTTTTTAAAATATATTTCACTATAAGCAAATCAATATTAACATATTTAACAAAACAGAAGATAAAGATTAATTAGTCCATTAAATGCTGAATATATTCCAATGAATTCCATTGTCCCAGATAAAGTTTTGTTTATAAGTTATAGTAATGTTGATTTAATTTCGATAAAGTTCAGAAAAGTGAGATTTTAATAACGAAAAAAAAATTTATTTTCTGTCCCCTAAAAAGGTATTTTGAAATTCATAAGGATATTCTCCAATTAATTATCATATTTAGTTGTGATATGTAGATATATAAATGCTAAAATAATTTAAATTTAATAGTTATTGTTGTTCCATTTTCCTAAGAATTTTAAATCCTCTAAAGAATCAGTTAAATCAAAATGCTGTTGAAAATATTTATTTTAAATTTTCACTGGTTGAAATGTCTTAGTAAAAAATGCAATGAAAATGGATAGAGATCAGTCGATATATATCTATTTCTATGTATTTTTCTTTCTTTATATACATATATATATATATATATATATATATATATATATATATATATATATATATATATATATATATATATATATATATATATATATATATATATATATTTACGCATTAAAGAAATAGATGATTCAAGGCATCCCGTGAGAAATCTATTTTCCTTCCTGTCACAAAAAAGATGGGGATTCCATAACAGGCCTCATCAAATGTTTAAAATAACATTTCACAAACTCATGCATTTGGGAAAGATGTTCCAAAATAAATATGGAGTGAAATCAATTTTACAGGATTATATCTTCGCGGAGGACCAAAAGATTCATCTTTGTTATTAAACATAGTTATGTTTTGGACTTTGATGTTCAGGGAATTTTCCGTACTTCAAAGTGAAATGATTTTCCATCTTTTATTCTCCTACAAAGGGAATTATCCCACTCTGAGAGGTGGGTCTTACATCTAGAATCAGAAACGGATTCACGAATTTCATTATTGCGAAAAGGCCGTTGCTGAAGCATTTCAGCCATGGGTAGTCGCGTTACGTTTTCGGATGCAATTATTTTATTTTCCTTCAAAATATGAAACGGGATTTAATATCTGTACCTCTATGCATGAAAATAATATATTTATGATTTGTTGGAAATTTTCCCATTATTTCACAAAAAGATCTTATCATATAGCATTAGCGTATTTTATATTGGGATCATATTTGCTGTTGTTGTTGTCGTGTGCCTACTGGGCTGGTAACAAGGGCTGCGCTGCTCCACGCGTACAACTGAATCATATTGCGGGGTTGAGTCCGACTTCCTCAGCACACACAGGCCATAGGGACCCGTTTATAGGGTAGGCAACCATTCACCCCTCATTCACACACAAGGAAAAGACAAAGACAGGATAGATAGAGAGAGAAAGTACTTCCATGCCCGAACTCGGATTCGAACCCAGGATCTCCTCGTCCGCAGTCAGGCTACTAGACAAGTAGGGTGGGCGGAATCATATTTTAAACAAGTATTATGACACTGTGAATAACAATGACAAGATATCCATCATTATATCGAACAAGATATCCATCATTGTTTGGAGAAAATCATTATTTAAAGGAATATTAGCTGGCACAAGGTATCCATGATTATTTAGAAAACACTTTCCACCTGGGAAAAAGCTGTACTTTCCAGTGGATACCGGCACATGTTGGAATTGAAGAGAATGAAGAAGCAGACAGATTTGAAAAGGAGGCGAGAGACATTTACTCGGAAACTCCCTCTCCGTAACTTTAAAAAGAGGCGGTAATGCAATCGCTAAATGAAAACTGAAAGAAAAGCACAGCAGAATGAAACATCATTTATGCGTCATCAAAGCAGACAAGATTATTACCAGGACTATTTCCAGATTTAGAGCCCAACACTTCTGTGGAATGAGTATAAATATAGACGCCCCCAGATCTTACAAATCCTGTAGGAACTGCCCTGAGGAGGAGCTCACTCCGGAATATATTTTTTAACTGCCCGGCCATCATATGAAGTTTACAGGCTATTGACGAATTTCCCTTTCAAGGAAATCTCTACACTGATCAAACTGTAGACATTGCCAAGGCCGTGATTTTATCACTTGGAGTGATTTGACTGGGCTTCTAATAGACACGACACCAACCAACCAATATCAATGACAAATGATTTTTTCTCAAGAATGTATAATCAGAGTTAATCTTGTAAAGAAGCAAACAATATGCATATTTGTCATTGAATATTTTTACAATAAGGAAATGTGAAAATTTTACATAAGGAAATGTTTCATTTTCATGTCTTGAGGATCGTGAATTTAATACCTGAATCAATGGAAAACTTGTCTTATTTATTAAGTGTCTTTCTTCCTTAATACTTAAACAGCTTTCCGACAGGGTGCAAAGAGATGACAGACCAAGCTACATTTTACACATTTACGAGGTTACAAATTACATTATTAGTTATATTGTTTGCTTTTGCCGAGTAAAAAGATCAGCGGGAAAAACAACACAAGAATTAAAAATTTTATAAATCCAAAACAAATTTTAATTTAATGATAAAAATTTGTGATTGAAATTAAGAACTATTAGAAGATCTTAATATTCAAATTTCATAGATTCAAACGTAATTTTAAATTTTATATTAATATCCATTATTTTTAATTGCTATATAAATTACTTGAGTGTATTTTTGATACAAAATTAATATCACTAATTCAAAGTAATAATTTAAGGAAAGTAAGAACTATGAAATAGCCGCATTGATTACCTTTGATATCTTTTCTGTACATAAATACTTCTATAACAAAATGCAAATCTTAGAAAAATATTTGAAATGAACTATTCAAATTCAGTTTATTGAAATATCCAAATGAGTAAAATGAAGCAATGTTTTGGTGTCATAAAAAAACTTACTTTTATTATTGTTATCAGATACTTTAAACCATATTATGTAATACTTGTGAGTGTATTTCGTAAAGTCTTAAATCCGCTTGGAAAGGGATAAGCATTAATAATTTTATATTTTTTATTCCTTAAGATATTACATTTCTTATCATTTAATAAAAAAAAACAATGAATAGAAATATTTTCGACAGAGATAACATTTGGAATATATGAAAGTCATATATCAGAATTTATGTTTTTTATTCCTTTACTTTTGCAAACATTTAATAAACTTCACAGATTATTAAATAAATAAAAGTTAATAATCTGAGAGATAACAATGCTAAGAAATTGAGAATAACTTTTACAGATTTCCCATACTCACGCTAATTCATTTTCGATTCAATAAACTCAATGCTACACATAAAAAAAAAAGTTTCACAATTTAAATTCGATGAGAGTTATGTTTGTATAAAGTTTCACTGAAATATTTGTAAACGTTATTTTTTATTTATTTTTTTTTCAAAAATAAAAACATTTTAATTATAATTTAGATAACATTGTCATCTTGCAGCAATATGAGTTAGTAACTCATTTTTCGAAACTTTTCTACATAATTAAGAATTAAAAAATGCATTTAATGTCATCTAATTGACAATAACATGGAGAAGACTTTATGTTTTATTAAAATAACCAAAATAGATTCAGTATAAATTTAATGGATTGTCAATGCGTCTGTATTAAATTTGACAACATATAAATTATTAGTAGATAAAGATGAATTCTATATTTTTATCAGTCGAAAAATAAACTATAACCAACCCTACGTTGGTAAAAGCGGTTACCGTCGGTTAACCGGCAATGGGCCGATGTATTATTATATATGGGCATGTACCGTCAATTACATGGGCCATACCCGGTCACTCAGCGTTGGGCTAACAGTGGACCGTATAGCCGGCCCAGCAGCAATGACGACGACCACTTCAATGATGGAGCCGGAGAGGCCGAATAACGGCGGGCCACTGCTAGCCTAGACGGCTGACAACAGCGGCCCGATGAATGCTTGGCATTTTTGTGTTTTTTGGGTAGTTTTCAGATTGCATACAATTCCTTTAAGCATATTGTTATATTAAAAATCACGAGTCAATTTTATTGTTCCTAAATACAATTAAAAATTTTAATCAACTTAAAAAAAACAAAATATATAAAAATTTAATGAAATGGGAAATTATATTCATTTAATAAAGATAAAACAAAGTATTTCCCTGAAATTAAATAAACATTAATTGTTGATTGATAGTGATGAACTGGTGTAGTCACAAACATGTGCAAGATTCTTCATTTTTAATGAATTTATCTATCAACGACGAATACTTTCCCAAAGAAGAAGCCTCTTGTATAAGCGTTTTGAAAGAGTAATGGCTCAGTAATTAAGGACACAGAAAAATCTTTGACTACCAGAAGAAATCCTCCTAACGTCATGGATGAGAAAATAAATGATTAGTGAAAGAATACAAAGCTCCGTTTTTTTTCTGCTGGTGTAGTGATTGATTGCAGAGCCTTCAGTGATGTGGGTGGATTCCGTGATTAATTAAAGCAACCACAAGGGAACGAATTTGTTGGAGGGTATTTAACACTTAATCTCTCATTTCAGTGGTTGTTAGTGTCCTTTATATCAAGAATCATTTATTCCTAGAAACAAATAAGAAAAGGGAATTCTTATTTAATTGTTATTTTTTCAAGGTATTAAGGCACTATTTCAATTAGTGCTTTTCATGCATCTTTTAGAAGAATTCAAATTAATAACCTAGATTTAATTAAAATATACAAAGCTATTTGCACTCATCAAAGAAGGAAAATATTTTTATACATTAAATATACGATGGCATATTTCAAATAAATTTATAAATATTGAAATTTTCGCAAGAAAAATTTACACTCATCAATGAAGGAAAATATTTTAATCCATGCCTGAAATGAATAAAATTAATTTCTATATAAAAATAAGTACAAAAATAAAAGAAATGAATATATGCTCGTTTTGACACTTTCTCATTACCTTTCATTATTTTTAATTCAACAAGCATTTCATTTAGAACAAATTTTAAATTTTTCATAATAATTAGGATTAACGTCTATGATTTTAGGATCTATGTGAGAGCTAATTCAACCAGAACTACAGTTTAAAGTGGATTCTGAACCAATATAAACAGCCTAAGCAAAAGCAAGATTCATACTCTGAACTGGTGAATCGAAGGTCAACGTAAATGATTTTTAATAACATTACACGCACATGTTTGTGTATATACGTACACATTTATATATTTTTTATGACATTTATTTATCTAAACTATTTAGATTGCTTAATGTAATTCAAATGTTTAATATTTACTCATGATTTTTTAGTTTATTATTCTTACTGAAATAAACAGTAAAATCAGGACTTTCGACAACTTGAGTGCATATCGCCTCTTACACCTTTTAAAATAAACAAAAGAAATAAATTTCTAAAAATGTATTACATGTCGTGATGAAGAGTAAAAGAGTCATTTAACACCACAATCTTTTTTAGGGAAATGATTAACATTTAATTGAATGGCTTAACATTTTATAATCTTCGCAAAACAGAAACTAAAATTATGTTCAATGTTTTGAACTATTAGTCTAGAAAATTTTATAAAAAAAAAAATAATAATAATTATTCAGAACTGTACTATTTAAATGTTTCCTCTCTCTCTCTCTCTCACACACACACACAAACAAATTATTATTCATATTGAGAAATTGCATAATGTAATTAATTTATTATTCAATTTAGCGTGGTATAAGTTAAATATTCAACATAAGAGACAATTCTTAAGAAATTTATTAATAAATATATAACTCGTATCTTATGTTTATATTAAAAACTGTAAAATTGCATTAAAGAAACCTTATGATTATTTATTATCTCACATAACATGACATATTTTAACTATAAAATAATAAGTCACACATTTCCAGATACAATATGAATATATATATATATATATATATATATATATATATATATATATATATATATATATATATATATATATATATATATTAACACAGAACATAAGTGGAATACTGTAAAGAATATTTTTGAGAATCACCAAGATTGTCCCTTAAGAACTTCATATTAAAATCAGAAATCTGATAAAAATATTAATATTTTCACAATGATTAGTAATATGGGACGAAGCCAAGGTTAAGTTCATTTCTTTACCTCGTGTAATTCTCTACAGTAATATTTATAAATAGTAAACAAATTTCATGAATATCCTGGTCTACTTATTTTAGAGTTAAAATATTTAAAATTAAAAAAAAAAAAGAAATATATCAAGCAGAAAATGCTTTGAATTTACGCAAGATAATTAATCAAGAATTTTGTAATTTTATGCATAGTTGTAAGACATTATTAAAATAAATTAATACTATGTTTAAAAACACTTAATTAAAAGTTATGAATACAAACAGTTTAATACATTGAAGTACATCCAGAAGGGAAATATTAATCTAATTTTAGCAAACCATTACTGCAACAGCTTTAACAGTTTTACTTAAAGAACTGTTTCAACCAACTAACTTTACTTGTTAAAGTTGTAATATTTAGGTGATATTAAATTAGCTTTCTAAAAATGGACGTGAACGAACACATTATTCTTGCTAACATAAATGAGATATTCGATGTAGTGCTTTCGTTTATTTGAATTGATTGGACCCAGTCCAATTTGAGCTCGATCCAAAATACAGGGACTATTATCTAATTTTCACGCAATGCCATGTCCAAGTTAGAGAGGACTTTTGGCACGACACCAGAAAAATAAATTCCTGGAGATGAAGAGAATTGAAATCCATTTTGTAAATGACCCGGAACTTCTAAATTATCAAATCCAAACTTTCTTTACAGATTAACTTACCTAACGACTGCGTACCAAACGGCGGATGCCATTGTTCAGGAGCTGCGATACGAGCCGGCGTTTATCACCCATGGCTGAATACAATCGAGAAGAGATACACATTTGCTTAAATAAAAAGGAGGACACTTGGTCCGATTCACGTGTTGAGGAAACACGATAAGATAGGTTATTTATCATCGCTACTTGTGAAAGTCTTGAATTTCATTAAACAAGGGAAGGCTGCATTCCATTTGGTATTAAATGGCGTGCAGGTAATTGCATTTCTTGAAACAATAAGTAACATTAGAATACATTAATCTATTAATTTTATTTCCAAATTTAAAACACATTTGTTAAAATATTGTTTAAATCAATTATTTCAAGTAATAGTAGAAGTTTTTATTTTAATGTATTTTATGATTATTTTAATTTATTTTAATTTTATCACAAGTCACAGTTTATTAAATCCGCGTTATAGAAAAAGCGATGTAAGCGAGTAATCTCGTAAAACGACCTTGTATAACGTTTTATGTACAAAATATCCACGTTTCGCTTTCTTCCTTAAAAGGGATTAAATCGAATATATAAGGAGCAATTATGATGTGAACGAAGTGTGTGCGGTTTATTAAAATCAAACTAAGGGGATTTAAAATTAAAAAATGCATTCGAATGTAACTAAAAAATAGTTCGTTTCAAAAAAAATGAAAAAATTCTAAAAAGTTCTTTTATAACACGTTTATTCGCTGTAGCAGCAATCTGAAATAGTGTTTCACAGACATCATATTTTAGCAGAATTTTCAAATATTAATGATATAATTTAATTGAATTTCATAAGAACAAAATGTGCAAACTACGTGAAATGGATTGCAAAATGTACAAGTCATTATAAATTTTATACTACAGAAATATAACGTTGGTAATCAACACATTATGGTAGAACACGTGTTATAGGAGGTAAATGAAATCGCGTAATATGTTGTTGTTGTCATGTGACAAATACAAAAAAAAAAAAAAAAGTCATATGGGATCAAAGGCATGGAGCACAAGACTGGCCACATCTTCAGCTTTTTCCGCATAAAGGGCGTCAGGCAGCAGTTGGGGTCGATGTTGAAGAGGGACGAAGCAACAGAGATGCAGTTGAAAGATGCGTTGGATCCAGCGGAACTCCTGTGCAGTGCCGGCATTCTACGTAGGCTCTAGATCCATCGTTTATGATTTTCATACCCCTCATGTGCCCAGTCTGCATTCGTCGCGTAATATGAAAATGCGTTATAAAAATTCTGTGTTATAGGGGATTGCTGTATTTATACATAGTTACATATACATACATACATATATGTGTATATATATATATATATATATATATATATGTACATATACATACACACACACATATATATACGCGCATACAAACGATAATTTCAACTTTTCAATTAATTAGTCCGTAATTAAAAGTGACCGTATTTCGAATAGATAAACTATCAAGTTAAACTGCCATAAATAGATTCTGAAATAATTATTCATTAGATGACGACTTTCAAGACCAACATGTAATATTTCAGATTTCAATTATATACAAAACTTTTACACTCCCATTCTAAAATCACACAATTTTTTCTTTTATGCATTCACATGAAAGTAATTGTTAATATTTTGAGGGTGTCGATTAAATTTGATTTTTCATTATTCGAAAAATATTAGTTATATTTTATTGTTTCATGATTCAGATCATAGATCCTCGCTTGCTATATGAAGCATTTCCATAGTTTAAAATGTTTTCAGCAATGCTTTCGCCAAATACTTCCATCTACACAATCATTAAATAATTTGAAAAAGAATCTTAAATCTTCCATGAATAAGTGATTGAGTTTATGAATAATTTTTTACTGAATTTCAGTTAAAGGATTAGATTATTTGCACACCAATATTAATGAATATTCACTTAGTTGTTTCACTGTTAACGGTATAATGTTTTCGTACTGCATTTCGGAAAAAAATTACAGAAAATAACCTGAAATTAACGTACATCATGCCGAGTATACACTAGTGACTTGAATCGAACCTAAGATCTCCCACTTCGAAAAGTTTCATTTTACCATATTTTCAGTCATATATATATATATATATGTGTGTGTTTATTTCACAAATTCAGTTTCTATACAAATAAATTTTACACAAAAGTTTTTTATTTTTTTTTTATTTGCTTATTTAATAACATACGCTTTGAAGTTTACAAATGTAAATTTGTAAAGTTTGCATTGTATATATATATATATATATATATATATATATATATATATATATATATATATATATATATATATATATATATATATATACGTATTTATATATATATATATGTATGTGTGTGTGTGTGTGTGTGTGTGAATTTTTTTTTACATTAGTAATTTGTGTTCTTCTGGTTGCGTTAAATTTTTATCTTAATTTATAGTTTGTTGTACATATCGCCTAAAGTAACTTTTTTTGCTCATTTTAGGTATTTTCCATCAATATTATTATTCTTTAAATAATAATTTGGTATAAAAAGTGAATCATGATATTGTAGTAACTGTTTTTTTCCTACCAAAGAAAATCTGTTGAAATTTTCTTCGTCATTAGAGTGATTTTCAATATTTGAAAATCTTTTTGTAATTGTTACAAAATCTATAATGCGACTTATTTTTAAAGAGACGAGAATAAATGTTATAAGGACTTAAATAAAGATTTCGCCGATAAAACAATATCAAATATTTGTTTGAGCTCTATTGCTCGAAATTGAATTGACTATACCGCTACAATTTCAATTCTGAATTAAAAAGTTTCAGAGTGAGACAAGAGCGTAGGAGGTTGGCGCAATTATCGTCTGACGAACAGTTTTTCAAAACGGTAACAAATGT
This sequence comes from Latrodectus elegans, assembly GCA_030067965.1. Classification (NCBI taxonomy): domain Eukaryota; kingdom Metazoa; phylum Arthropoda; class Arachnida; order Araneae; family Theridiidae; genus Latrodectus; species Latrodectus elegans. Next base: position 3,803,719 of record CM057813.1, read on the forward strand.
ATTAACATGAATTTTAAGATAAATATTGTATTGATTTTTGCATAAACTTGATTTAAAACATAAAAAAAAAAAAAAATTCTTATTCCCAGAAACTTCCTTTTGACTGAGATTATTTTAATTTATGTGCAAGAATGAATGATGAGAAATACCATGTTGGAGATCATAAGAATAACGTGTAGTACCCTATAATTAGATCTAAAAGTTAATAAATAATTTTTTAATCAACCCCCTTATAATCAATAAATAATCGATTTTTTACTATTCTGTATAAAGCAAAGCCTTTCTCTTAAAAATAGAATTTTTGTTTTAAATTTAAACTTGCAAATCCTTCATTTTTATTACTTAAAAAAACTTATATTTTTATTACCCTAATCCTTTTTAATCTAAAAAAAGGAGTGTGTTTTGCCTTTCGTATTTTTTTTTTTTTTTTTTGCAACTAGTGTTTTGTTTATTATATATAAGAATTTAAAAAAAATTCTAAAGAATGCTTGTAATTAGTTATTAATATTTCAAGCTGTTATGAGGAAAAAATTTTTTTTTTAAAAAAATTAGTTTGATCATCATCATTTAAAAAGCAGGGAAAATTTTCAGAGATTGCCATAGTTTTCTTACATAAGCAATGCTTAAATTTATTATAATAATGCTTCAGCCTATGTGAGAAAATATGCAACGAAAATATTAGTATTAATTTAATTCAGAAATAAAATTAAAGCATAGCAACACATAAAAAACATTCAAATTTCCTTTCATTGAATGAATTAAGTTCCATAACATTTAACATTATAATTGTAATACAAATTTGAAATGGAAAATATTTTTGTTAAGTATTTTTATTTATAAAATATTTTTTTATAAAACTTTGAGTAAATTTTTTTATTTTTTTTATTTTTATTTTTTATTTTAAGCAAAATTAAAATTTTTATATTTCTATTCATGAGCACTCTAGAGTGTATTTAAATAATCAATTTTCACAATTAAATTCTTTTCGTGAAATGTTAGTTTATATAAAAATGCGACTGCTGTTATGGAACCACGTTGACCTGGTTGATTAGAGGATTGTTTTTTCTTTATCGGAAGGTAGCGTGTTCGAATCCCAACTCAATCAAAGATTCATCTGTTGGGCACATTAAATATGTCGTGGTTGAAATGTTCTTCATGTGAAATGTGATACCCCTCTGGGAAGGGGGGGGGAGATCTGAAAGGCTTCTACTTGATCTCTCTTTCTAAGTTACGAAGACTCTCTTTCGAGTTGCAATGAGACAGCCACCGCTTGCCCCATTATGCAAGGTCTCATCAAATGCGCCCCTTGTAGTGCGGAAAGGCCGAAGTCTTGGTGCCAGGTACTCAATTCAACTCAAACTCATTATACAATAGCCCAGTTGGTATTATTACATTAGCTATTATAATCATTTATTTATTATGTTAATACTTCCTTTTATATCATTCATTTAGTTTTTATTACTTCGAAAATAGTTAGGCGTATTAATTAAATCTGTTTATCATTATTTATTTCGAATTATTAAATAAGGAAATAATCTCCAGCGACAGACAGAAATTTATTTATGAGGAATGTATTAAAACTGTTCTGAAAAAAAAAAAAAAAAAAAAAAAAAAAAAAATATTTATTTAAAGGTAATAAATAATAAAGATTTTTTTGTAAACAATATGGAATAATTTGTGTTAGTGAACTTTCCCATGTCAAACTGATTTGTTTGGCATGAGAACAATATAAAATGATTGTGTTTTGAATGAACTGAAAAATAACCATGATCAATGTACTAGTTAATTAAAGTGTACATGTTCTCATGCTCTTCCTAGAATAATTCATGACAGTAATTCGTAGGTTCACGAGGCAAATTCTTAGAACTTGATTTAAATACATGAGGAATATTAATTATTTCCAACTAATATAATTTGCTTTTTGAATTTATCTATTGTCTGTTAAGTCCTATCTAGCTGTCTGATTACCTTTTTAATAATTTAACTGTTCAAAATTATTGTTGGTTATTTTAGAAGTTCAAAGATTTAATCAAACTAACAAATTAAATGAAAATGATTATATTTTTCTTATAAATATTCGTTTTTATTTAAAAATATGTTCATTGTATACATCATAGTTGAAATCAATTGAGTTAAAATTCTATTCGAAATTTCTCTTAAGTAATTTTTAAAATTTAATTAATTTGTAAAATTAAATTTTTCTGTTTAATGATGATTCTCACTTTTAATCTAGATTGCCCTCTGTTTTTAACAATGTAAGCAATTTATAGCTTTTATAAATATTAGTTAATTATAAGCTAAATTAATAATAAAATCAATTTATTTTAGATTCCGTTTTCCCATACGAAACAAGTTCAAGTTTTAAACAATTTACTAAATTTAAAATAAATATTATTAAACTTGTTTTATATTAGTTAAATACAGAAATATGAGTACATATAACGTGAATTGCTAATAAATATTTCTAGCGTTAATATTTAGAAAATAATTTATTAAACATTTTACTTGTGAATCATTTTAAAAATCATATTTTGGTAAATCTTAATTTTTTTTATACAAACTTTATTTATGTGTGTTAATTTATTAGAAAATAGCAATTTTAATAGATATTTTAAAATAGTTACTGTTAAAATGCTGATGTAATGAAATATATTTTTAAAAGCAACAGTTGCTAAGCGATTTAGTATTATGTCTCTCGTATAGGTGGCAGCACTATTGAACACATTCTTAAATGTTTCGGATGGAATTACGGAAAATATTTCAAGAATCTATTGTTTTCCTTCTCAAGCAATCAAACAGTAAATTCAAAAAAACATTTTCAAAAACTGATTATATTAAAATAAGCATGCTTAATTATCTGCGTACATTTATTATTTTAAAAGCAAAAAAGAAAGAAATTTTAAAATAAATGAATTATTCTTCAGAATAAATATTCGCTATCTAAAGAATACAAGTCTCATGTTGTTTTATAATATATTAAGAAATACTTTGAGAGAATGAAGTTTGATTTTTTTATGTTTAAATATATGAACTTTAACAATATAAGACTAAATTTAGTAACGTAAACATAAGTAGTTATAGTAAAATTTAAAATATTCAAAGTTTATCTTCAAGAATATTTTATGTCTCAGTATTTCTCCTATTTCAGTGTTGATGTTTGAATTTAAAATATAAAAATAAAGTGATAAAACTAAAAAGATTATTCACGCATAGTTAAATGTTCCCGATAAAATATCATGTATTATTTTTTTCCGAAATTTTAATTGTATTTCTTGGGCATTAAAGTTTTCCATATATTCTAAATTTGATTAAATGCGATTAGTTTCACTGAGAGCTAAATTTCCACAGTTGATAAATTGCTACAGTTGATAGGATTATTAGTTGCACCAGGGAGATATTGATTACCTGAAATAATTTTTTTCAGTAAGACTAAAATTGTAAATCATAAGATTACGATAACAAAACTATATATGAGAAGAGCAAATCTAAATTTTTTGAAATAAATTAAATGAAATTATTCTGAGATAAAGTGAATTGAATAAGGTAGTATAATATAATTTGTGAAAATTAAGTTTATATTTACAAAAATATTAGAAACTAATTAAGTAACTGTAATCATAAATATGGAATCAGCTAGCTTAGAACGAAATAAATTCTGCATTGCAAAATAAAGTCAGTTGAATAAGATAATGGTACAGATGCCGTATAATCCAAGATGACAAATTCTGAATTATTTAGCAATGAAGAGATGTTGCCAAGATGGCGTATTGTGATGACGTAAATACTAGGATTTGCCAAAATATAAATTTCTGCATAATTCTAATAGGTCTCCATATCTATGACGCAATAAAAGCCAAGTTGCCAAATGTGTAAGAAAATCCGTTACAAAATCACCAAACTCAGAGTTTACCATTCTGGATTACACGGCATTTGTGCCAAGATAATAATTGCAATATGTAAAATGTTAAGTTTTTATTATGAAAATATCAATAAACTGAATTATGTCAATTCCCTTCTTCATTATTCAGATCAATATAATAATAAAATGAATTATTTTTCTTACCCTTCATTAAGATAATTACGCAAAAAAATTAAATAAAAAAGAATATTGGAATTATTAATTTAAAATTCTGTTAATTAAGGAAATTTTTCAAAATTCAAATTGTCCTTGCCGATTCAAACTAACCATAAAGTGGATGCTTTGCCATGTCTTTTTCATCTTACTTTTCTGCTGTTCTAGTTTCCATGAGTTAATCGCTTGAATCAATGGAAAACAGCTTCTCTAACCGATGCTTTGGTCCTTGTATAAGAATCGTTTTATTGACTAAATGAACTTCAAAACAGATATCTCACCAAATAAACATTAACAGATATTCGATGGTGAACTTCGCCTTGTTTGCTGCCGTTCGAAGATAATACGTTTTATTATATTATTTTATAATTAAGGATTTCTTATTCAGAACGTTATATGCAGAATGAATTGTTTAATTCCTCTGAAGGTGACAATATTGTCAGACATTCGATGTTTTTGCTTTGTAATTACTGGTAATAAATATATGCAATAAAGGTAAATATTTCCAAAAAATATTCAATATTATTAAAATAAAAACGTACCATAAGCTAATTCTGAAATATGTCATTAAAACTAGAAAGCGCAATTGTAGCAGAATGTTTGGTTCTTTATCAATTTTTAATCACTTAATATAAAAGATTTAATTCAACCACGACTTATGGTTTAATGTAATGTATGAACAGCAGCGAAAAACAACGAATGAGGTAGAATCGAAAGCATGAAATTTTGCGGGTAAAACATTATTTCCTAAACTGGCTGCATTTATAAATTAAAATAAGAATCATGTGAAATTCAAGCTTTTAGCAAAAATATTAAGTATAATGTTTAGTTCGTAATCACTCTTTATCACTACTACACAAGGATGAATTCAACCAGTGTCTATAGTTTAATGGGATATTCGAACAACAGAGAAAAACAATCAATGAGGTAGAACCGAACCCACAAACACTTGCAAGTAAAACATCAGTTCCTAAATTGACTGCATTTATAAATCAAAATAAGAATCTTGCTAAATTCGTTTATCAAGATAATGCTTTAGTTAACCGATATTTACTATTATTCAATTTTTGGTTTCTGCATGCACATCTATCAGAGTGTGTGCTAGAGAGCTTTCTAAAAAAAAAAAAAAAATCCTTTTAATTGTTAAAATATCCTCTTAAAACACCATTAGGTTTTCTATTTCGTAGTGTGCCAAACACATTTAAGTTAAATATTCATTATTCAGACCAAGTGCAGCATAAATTTAAATTAAGCTTTGTCTTGAATTAGAAAACATATTTTAACTAAAATGTTTTGGGAAAATTATGTGGACAATAATGTGAGTCAATATTCAAGACATTAATTAAAATAAAACAAAATAAATGTGAAGAATGATATCTGAACGCATCTAAATTCAAGAGCTTAAACTATGATAACAGTATATTTTTAACTGTTTTGGAAGGAAAAAAATTAATAATAAAACATGAAAGCAAGTCGAAACATCTGATATCGAAGGGTTCACAGTAAATCTCAACTGATGGATTTGATGTAGGCGGTGTGCACTGACATCATCAATATCCTTTTTTTTTATATTTTGATGCCACGAAATAACAGTTTTCCGTTAAAATATTTTTTTTTCGTGATTTACAGTCATCTGTCATTTAAATAATAGAAGAATATGGAAAAGTTTATCGGAGAAATATATAGCTGGAAAAAAAATGCCTTAAGCATCATCATTGATTTTTATAAATAGCTAAGGCTATCCTAAAATGATTTATTGTTTATGGAATTTGTGCAGAGAAGTTTTCCTTACTTTCCATTCTCTGCCAGGGACAGGATTCTCTGAATCAAAATTTCCTCCACTTGCAACACGTTTTTTCTTTCTTTTTTTTAAATAATAGACATTTTACTTTTAAATCAATTCAAAACATTGAATTGGGAGGAAATGATTAATGTTTATTGTAGTATTAATGGTTAAATTTGAACTATTGTTATAAACATTATCAAAAGATATTTAATGTGTTGTTGAGAACTAGGCTTTCATATATTTTACTTTTAGAGCTACATTTAAATTTAATACTGCGCTGAAATCAGTGGTATAAGTTAAAAATAGTGAAAAGGAATTTTAATATAAATCTAAAAAATTAAATACATTTTAAATTATATAAACTTAAAACATCATCAATTAATGTCCTGGAATTTTCAAAGTTGTAAAAAATTGATGTACATCATAATCAAGAAGTCTTAAGCCAGAATATTTAATTGTAAATATAACTTCATAGTTTATTTATTAAAATGATTATATTTATACAGATAAATAATATTCCTTATAATTTTTACGCATTTTGTTTTCATAATTTTTGAAATGTGAAGACATTTAAAGATTTCACTTTCAAATTATTGTAAAAACTGAAAGGGAAAAGATATCCAATATTAAGAATGTATTTCATAAAGCTGTGCTGTTAATTAATCGATTTTCATGTTATTTTTAAATCTTATTAGTTAATTTTTTAATTTATTTTTAAATTTAGATTTCAATTTTATATTGAAATCAACATGTTAGAAACAGTTAATAAATATGCACAATTCTCATGACTAATTATAACCTCTAATGTAAAATTACATAAATCCATTGAATAGTTCGAAATAATGAGATGTTAATTGATACTCATTAATTTAGAAATATCTAATATTTCAAAAATTTTTACTTTCGTAAATCTGTACGTATTATAATGAATGTTAATTTTGAATTTTTTTTTTATAACGGTGGGCATTGGGTGATACCCTTCACCACAAATTGACCGCGGAAATTGCTACTCATTTATCGGTAACAGGTGGGCACCTAAGAATTAAGTCGTGCAGGCCAGTAGAGCATTTCCCACGCAATACCACAAAAAACTCATTTAAAGGGTGGGGCATATAACATCTCAGAATAAAGGACAGAGGGAAAGAAATATCCATGTGCCGGAACCAGGACTCGAGCCTGAGACCAACAACCTAGAAATCAGATTTTTCTAATAATTATTATTAAACCTATTTTTCTTAATAGTTTTCTATTATACTTCTATTTTAAGTAGTGTTTTTAACGACGAAAGGATTTTCTTTCATAAATCATCCATTTTTTTACAACAAAAAATCTTATTTTTTGTTAGAAAGTTTTGGTTTTGTTTTGAAAATTTAAAATATGTATTTTACACTTAAAAATAAAAACAGAAATTTTTCAAATAAGTAAATAGTTTACCTTCGTAAATATGGATGATTTGTGAAAGCAATTCCTTGCGAGAAAAATAATTTCCTAAAACAAAATATTTTGTTATTTACAAATTCGTGATTTACTTATTTGATACCTGAACTTAAAACTGTAATATAACTGCTCATCTTGAATATCGAACATCTGATAGTCGTTATAAAGTATTTGCAAATTCTCTGTGTCTGTTCTTCAGGAAAGATTTTAATAGACAGAGAAGATTATTCAGGAGTGAGAATGTGAAAGATCCGGAAGCCTCTCCTTGTATACTCCGCTATTTCGAAAGTATAAACTCAATACCCATCTATCTTTTTTCAATAGTAGCTAAGATCGAACCCAATATTCTTTTCTCTGTAGACAGAAACACCTTCACTAGACATATGAGAGCAATGTTATTTTTTAGTAAATTTCAAGCAATATTGAAATTTTATTTTGCTTGTGTTTTCTTCATATATAGTAATATAAATTCACTGAATTTTTTCAATTGCTAAATATAGTCGCATGTACCTTTGAAAGAAGAATACCTGCTTAAGTGCTGCATTGTTGTTACTTATGCACTTGGACTAGCTAAGCTCACTAGCTGACGGCTATGCGAAATAAAATGAAAACGGTGCGTCACACGTTTAATCAGAAGGTGAAAGTGCGATTGCTCTAAGACTCCTCCGATAGATGGCAACAACAGAGGAGCCACTCCTTCAATTTTGAGTATAAACTAGAGGGGAAAGAAATTTCATGTGGACCATGAGTGTAATACTTATGGTAACTTCTCAACGATCCAACACAGGACTTTCGATTTCACAGATTTAATGAGCACGTAAATCGCATATACTCAGTGAGTCTTAGGCGGCTTTGGGAATCGAAACAAAACCCTCCCGGACGGACCGCTAAGATACCAAGGCTCTTTTTTAATAAAATACGTGTGACTTATGCAGTACAATTAAAAAAGGAAGCATATTTTTTATCAAAGAAAAATGCTTTTCCTTTATTGAGAAGAAATAGCATTTTTTCTTCGAAGACTTGGATTTAATATTTTGGCAATTACGAAGAATCTGTATCAGTTTATTTACTTGTAATGAAAAAATATTTTTCTGAAATGTGAGGGAAATTCATTCAATGAACTTTTAATATCCTCTGAGGATAAAATTCTCCTCGTCTGTAGCATTTAATATAAAGAGCTTGTAGTTAGTTTACTAAAGAAGGTGACATTTTTGGCTATTCAAATATTTATTCGAAAGTAAAATGTTTTATCAAGACAAACTAATTTTGTGGTTTTTTTTCTTTCTTTTTTTTCCTCGCGGAAATTGATTTTTTCTCATCCTTAATAACTGAAAAATATCTGAAAATTATAATGGTAAAAAAGTATTTAATCAATACTTTATCACAATATACATCAATTCTGGACTTTCTATCGCTTCTGCATAAGTTAAAAATGTCAAAAAAGGAGATTGTTTTTTTTAATGAATTTAAACATTATAACATAACAATTTCTGTATTTATAACGATAAAAACATTAAAAAGTGTTCAATTTTTATTATTTATTTATTTATTTTTTATTTTGTATGCAGATAAAAAGATGGTTCCAACATAAGTTTTCAAAACTAAAAATTGCATTCAAAAGTGGAAATTACTGTATATATATATATATATATATATATATATATATATATATATATATATATATATATATAGTTTGTTTTGGTGTCATTTTCTTTTCAAACACTCTAAACAAATTTTATATTATTGATGTGTTTGAATTATTTAATGTTATAAAACATACCAATTCTATGATTTTGAATAGTAAAAACACTTTCTGTTGCATAAAACATATCTTTTAAATTAAATAACGAGCGTGATTATCTATTTGAATAAAAGCCTTTTTGTCAGTCCAAAAAGAGATCAAATTGTTAATATTAAAATATTTCATAATATAAATGAATTCTCCAAGCCACAATACATTTTACAGTCTTGAGATTCAATAAATGTATAATAAGAAAATTAATTTATAAATGATTATAAATGCATCTTTTATTAATTCAATGAATTCCAATTTATTTTTTAAATTATCCTTTGCTTAAGATTTTTTCAAATAGTAATTCAAAGGAATTGTGTACACATTGTTCAGTGAAAACCTTGCTTGCAATGAATTCACTACTTATAAATATCGAAATAAATATAAGACATTACAATTTAAAATATTTTGGAGATATTGTACGTTTAAATTAAAAAAAAATTATGATGATTTCAAGAAACTAAATGTTTAAATATAACATATATTTAATAAACTAGCTAAACAGTGTGGTTAGATGTTCTTTAACATATTTTTTGTACTTTTTATGACAGTAAAATGTTTAGACTTTATATGATGAATGCAGTAAAAATATTGAATCTTTTCTAAAATCAATCATGTTATGGTAGTTGACCTAACATTAATTAATGCTGAAAAAGATACGTACGTATTAATATAATTAATGAATTCTCTAATGGATATTTTAAATTTTCCAATGTTTTTAAAATTTAAATCAACTATTCAATTTATACAAATCTTACAGTGAGAAAAATAACTTGTTAAATATTTAAATAAATTTTAAAATTTTAAATGAGAAAATAAAAAAAGAAAAGTTAAGTGGATAAAAATGGCGTCGTTGTTAACTTGACTTTTCGCATACTACAAAACAAGTTCAGGAAAGGTAGAAGAAAATTGGAAAAGTATTAAGCTCTAGATTGATTTTTCGGAAAAAAGGGGAGAAATCTATATAAATTGAAAATATAGTGAATAATGTATCCCGAATTTAACAAGACTTACTACTTTCCGCAAAACCAATTGCCCGAGAGGAGGCAGGTTCAGTTATCGGTTCCAGTTACATGGAGTTACATGGAGGTGATATTGAAGTGTTGAAAGTTACAGTTACGAAATTTAATCTTTTCTGTTTTATTAACGGATTCAATTTTAAATTCGATACTTTCATTTAAACACTGGTAAGAATTTAAATTTAACATATGTTACTTTTCAGTGTCTAATGTTTGTGATGAATATTCTCCTTAAAATTATTGAGTACACCCTTTTAAATAAAAAGGTAACTAATTAAATTACCATGATTAATTAATTTTCTATTTTTCTATTGTTTACAATTTAGATTAATTTTATTGTCGATATTATAAATCAACAGTGTTGTTTATACAGCTGTTTAATTTTCCGTAAAAATCATGTTAACTTTAATCAAACTTATTGCTTAGGCTTATAATATTCTTTAGTTAGTATTATATATTTTATTGCATGGTATTATGATGCCCGTTTTTCACATGAAAGGCTAGGCAAAAGTAATGGATATAAATTACCACTTAAAACTCATTTTAAATAGACACAAGGAAAAACAGTAAAACTGCCAACTGAAAAATATATAATAGTATTTGAAGATCTAGTTCACCCAATCCCTCACATGGCGAATACTGTTTGGGATTTGTAAAATGACTTTTCACTTATTCTTACGGCTTCAAAACTTTATTAATAAGTTTACTTTCAAGAATAGAATATTGTAGAAATTTTATCAATATGAACCTACAATTTCAAATTTATTATTAAAAATCACACACATTGGATTTTATAAGGAATAAAGAATATTCTTAATTAAAGACTATAAAACTGGTCACCAACTGAAGAAGGAAAATATTATATAAAATATATATAGTATTTATATATTTACAAAATATTCAGAAAATATATTCACAAAAATACTTAAAAAATTTATAAAGTTATAAAAATATAAATGTATATTTAACATTTATTTCCTACAAATATTTTCATTGATATACTAAACTTTGAATTCATATTTCTTGTGTTTCACAGAAAAATTAAAATATTATTATAAACATATAACATTAAGTAATTTATTCATATATTCAATTTTTATTTGGAAAAACCAGTTAAATTACCAACAGTACAATTTTAAATTTAATATATAACCATATTCTCAAACTACTTTTATTTCATACTCAATTTAGACAAAAGTATACATATATTTTTTATTGTTTGGCGCATTCACTGATAGAAAAGGAGATAAAATTATAGTCTACATTATTATATGGTTTTTTTTGAGAAAGATGTACGAATAAAATTATTAGAGTACATTGTCGACAATTATTTTCTTAACACCACCCTTTTAATATAGGATCATGGGATTTTAAATGAAGTGGACATAAAAATTTGAATTTGGCAAAAATCCCCATAAATAAATTCTATAAATTCAAACAATTAAATTTTTCCTAAATGTTTCAAAATATAATTTTCTAACCGAAATCTGACACACAAATAGTAAGTTATAAAACTAATAGTTAAATTCTTTTTAAGAAAAACGAAATTTATAATTTTTATTTACATTTTTTTTTTTTTTTTGCTTCAAGTTTTTAAAAATGTGTCAGTTTTGATTAATGTTTTTGTATTCTATTTTTTTATTTATTACTTAGAATTTCTTTTTCGAATTCTGCATAGGAAATATCTATGTTTATAAGTATGTATTTAAAAATGTATAAAATAACCAGTTAAAATGTAAAATAATACACCACTTTTAAGTAACATAGATGGTGAAAACCTGTGGTAATATTTTTAGTAAAAACAATAAAGTGTGGAAAAAATGTTTAAATACCCCATTTTTAAATAGCATTCATGGCGAAAACCTAGAAATATTTTAGTAAACACCAAGAAATCGTGGAAAAAAAAATCTTTTTTTAGAAAATTAAAAAGTAGTAAAAAATGATTGCATGCATTCATCTTCAAGGTTATACTAAAATTTTTAGAATAAATTTAAAAAAATTTAAGTGAGAAGAATGTTTATAAGAATTATGATAAAATGTAAAAACTAAAAAGTGCTTTTAAATATATTAAAAATAATACTGTAGTAATAATAATAAAACTTTTAATCTTAACACGTGATTGTTGCATTAGAAAATAAAAATAATTTCTTTCTCAAGGAAAATTAGCTATTTTCATGTTTAACATCCTGTATAAAACTATTCCTTAACAAAAATCATGAATTATATTTAATTCAAAAAGCATATGTTCTAAATATATAATGAAACACGTTACATTGAATAAAGGAAAAAAGTTTGATTTTCTTGAGTATAGATGTTCTTGCTGTTGCCAAGGCATGCTTTTCTTCATGTAATCCTGAAATGAGCTCTAACAGGTGTCTTCGAAGGTTGAGAATTAGGGACAAAGTGATTCGTACCGACTCAAAGTAGTTTTGATTGTAAATCTAGCATTGAATCGGTACAAATTACCTTGAGCCCTAAGTGCCACACTGAAGAATCTTCTGTATCCATTGTTGTATAGGATGCTTAAAAATACTTTTTCAATATAAATAGAATCCCTATATAAAAGTACTTACAATTTCTTCAGCACAAGTGACAAAAGAACATTGAGCACAAAAAAATGAAAATCTCTAAATAAAGAACAGAATTTTATTATTCCTATTTAGCAGAAGATTATTTAATAAATAAAACAGTTAAACAAAGGCTTTATTGAATGAAATAAATACAAAGACAGGGGATGTATGGTTGTAGACTACGATTTTAAAATTCTGGGAAAGAAATTTAGTAACATAGACAAAGATTATTAAAATGCAAACCAATTTTAGTAAAAAAAGAATTTACTAATTTTTGATGTATATTCATTTTGATATTCTATTGTATATTCAGATAGACTAAAAAACAAGTAATCTCGAGAAGAAATTTTTCCTGCAGATACATTATGAAGGAAATTTGTATTTAAACAATCAATCACCATGTAGTATGTTATCAAGATAAAACATTTCAATGAAGTGTTTAAGCATTCATAAATACGAAACTTGAGAGCAAAATTGTAACAATAACGAGCATTAGTCAACGAGTCTCCATGTAAAATTCCTATTATTACTTACATTTTCAATATTGTTTGTTTAATCAAGGCAAACATTAAAATCATCTATTCATTTACTTAAACTAAACTAAGCAGTTTTTAAATAAATTAAAAATGTGTTGAATATCATATGTGATACAATTTTAACTAAGCAATTTTAACTTCAAATTATAAACAGTGTTTTAAATGACAGATAAAAATTATATTAAATTTATGAATTACTTATTTAAAATATAATGAAAAATAATTTGATATTCAAAATAGGATCACATGTTTTATCGATAATTTATAGTTATTGAAACGAAAAGTTGATGTAATAAGAAATTCAAAATGAACATTTTGTTGATAAGATTTTCGAGTTTTTATTTGGCATATGTTTTAGGTACTTTAATGCAAAATAATGTTCATATTTTATAAGTCGAATAATCATAATAATATTTAAAGTTTAGTTTGTATGATAATGTTGATAAGATATTAAATAAATTTCAATAACAGTTGTAAGAGCATGAGTCTTTTTCAAAGTTAAAATCTAATCAAACATACAATTGTTTAAATTATTATAAATGATTAATTAATTTAGTATTGAAAAAATATTTCAAATAGTTTCGTTGCTTTAAGTTTTCTTATTTTTGATTGCAATAATGTATCAATGAGGGTTGTTTAATATGTATGTTTATTATTGCCTTTAATCCGAAATGTGGACTACTTATTTGGATTGAAAGTTTTTTGTTTTTTTAATTTAAATATTTCAGAATTCAAATAAGTGGTTTTATAATAAGATATTTTAGTAGTTAAGTTTTTTAGGGTAATTTTACATAAATATCATGGATAATAATTATTAAAATATATGTGAATTAAAATGAAATTATAAAGAATATTTAAGTAAATTAAATAATAATGAAAACGAGTAAGTTTTTATTCAATTTTTTAAACAAAGATTAGCAATTATTTCTTTTTAAAATAACACCAAGTTTAGAAACAATTAAACGTCATTTAATTTAATTATTTTCAGCAGTTAATTCTAAATTTCTATATAAATTTATTTGTTTCTTTTTGTTCTCTTTTGATAATATAAAACATTATTTTTTGAAATCCACTTTCTAATTTTCGTACTTTATATTCAATTGAGGAAAATTTGGACGTTATATTAAAGTTACAATATTATAAATTGTAATAACTTCTTATACAGTCAACAAAAACTGCTTGTGCGCAGTTGTGTTGACATTTTTCAGATTCAAACTCAAGAAAATAAATAATAATGGAAAATAAATTGCCACCCATTATTCATTTGAATCATTTTTACCTGTATATTTTGCCCCCCCTCCCCCGCCTTGCTTTTTTATTTCCCCAAAATTTTAAACAAATATATTTGTTGTTTTTTAATGAAAAAGTTCTGTAATTACTACATTAATGTTTTCAAGATTTTAAAATTAATTTACATTTTTTTTCTCAATATCGAACATATTCTTATAATTAATTTATTTTTTATCGTTAATATGTGCTAACGGTTTTAATTTATGCTTTCTCAAATTCAAGAAAATATATGAATGTTGATTTAATGCATCCGCTTGAGTTTTGTACTGAATCTTAAAACATTAAACTGTTTAGAGTTCATTACTCACTTTGAATCTTTTTAATCTATCATTTTTTTCCTTCATATAAACTTCTTTACATAATTTTCAATAAATTAGGTAGCCTAGTATTCAGAGCATCAGCCTTCCGCCTAGAAGGGTGAGGTTCAATTCCCTGTGCCGCCAAAGTTTCATCGAGTATGATGTACGTGCGCGTTAAATCTGTGGAATCGAAAGTCTTGTGATCGGTCGTTGAGTAGTTACCTTGGATGTAATTGTCTGAAGAAAATTTCCTTTCACTCCAAATCAAAGTCTAAATTATGCGAGTGAATCCTCTAGTGTTGCCATCTATCGGATGAGTCTTAGAGCAACGACGTACTTTCCCCTTTATGATGCTCTAATTAAACTGAAGACACATTCATCTATCGGAGGTGTCTGAGAACAAAGATGTACTGTCACTTGCGTGAACCACGCAGTGTACTGACTTAAATTCGCATAGAAAACGCCATAACGAGATTTTCTTATCCAAGTATCATAAGTAACACCAATAATCAATAAAATGATATAACACTCTGTTTTCACTTAGAACATCGAGATCTAAGATTACTTACGCCTAGATTTTTAGAGTAATACCGATTACAAAATTTAACTTGCATTTATATTTCATTAAATAATGCTTCACAAATTTACATATATAAGGCTTAAAAATGCCTTAATATTCACATGCAAAGATATATACCATTTTTTCTCCAGAATGATTTACTGCTATTAAAATAATTTTTCAACAAAGAAAAAAATATTTTCAAAAATACTCTGAATAAGCATGCATTAAAACCATCAAAATATGAATGTAACCAAATAAATATGATCATTGCATTAAAAATTGCTGCCACTACCTTAATTTTAATGCGTTGCAAACACGAACAGCTATTATTGCTTCTTTCTTCTTATGAAGGAAAATAAACTGAAAAACAAAACCATTATTTGTAAATAAAAATATGGTGTAGTCTTTCCCCCCCCCCCCCCCATTACTTTGGAAAAGGAAAGGCATATCTCGAGCAATTCTTTTTTCCATCAAAACGGATTGGACTTTCATAAATTGCATGGAAAAAAAATGTAAAGAAAGAAGAAAGATGAAGATATATTTTCGCCATACTTTCTTCTTCTTGAAAATACTAAGTCCATTCTTCACTATTATCATATTCAACTTTTACTTTTTTATTTGATAGCTTTGCTATATATTGAAAAGAAGTTCTTCTTTTCTACGTTCCAGCGATGATTTTTTTTTCGTATCAAACTATCATGCAATCACTTTTCTGAGAGGTGCATCATTCAAAGATGGAAAGTTGCTTCCCGGAAAAAAAAAAAGAAAAGATGAGGACAACGTTCAAATGGAGTTGGTTTTGAAGCATTTCTGAAGAACATGAAAATATCTTTCTTTTCTTGGTTTCTTAGAAAGTTAACAGAAAAAATATCGTGTTATTTAGTTTCACTTTAAGAAAAATTCAAAAAATGGTGTATTATAAATTTTTTTATAATCTATACTTCTTGTTATGTATTATATTTATCATGAAATGTATTAAAAATCGTGTATAAATTTTCGCATTTCATACAAACAATAACGGATAAATGTAATGCATAAATAATTTAAATACTTCAATAAATTTATAAATTATTATATTTGAGTGAAATCAAGTGACAATTATCAATTAGCGATCTTATTGAGTATGCAAAAATTTAAAAATAATAATAGACTTCTGTGAGTTTACTATTAAATTTAAATACTTTTGTTTTCTTGGTTTCTTAGAACGTTAACAGAAAATAATATCTTGTTACTTAGTTCTATATTTTTCAAAAAAATAAATAAATAAAAAATGGTACTATTAGAAAAAAAGTTCTTATAATCTCTACTGCTTACTGCATAGTTTTTTTTTATTTATCAAGAAATGTATTGAAAATTGTCAATAAATTTTAGTATTTCATGCAAATAATCATGGATACATACAATGCATAAATAATGTAAGCGCTTTCTTTTCTTCGTTTCTTTTAGAAAGTTAAATTTCATTATTTAATTTTACTTTTTGGAAAAAAAAAATGTGTATTAGAATTATTTTATATTCTATACTGCTTATTGTGTATTATATACATCAAGAAATGTATTGGAAATATATAAATAATAATATAAATTTTATCTATAAATTTTTGCAATCATGGATACATACACTGCATAAATAATATAAGAACTTAATTAAATTCATAATTTATTATATTTGAGTGTTATTTGGTGACAGTTAATCAGTTCTCAGTTAGCAAACTAATTCATGCATGCGAAAATTTAAAAATAATAGTTGTCTTCTGTGAGTATACTATTGGAAAATTTTCATTTTTATATAAATTTATTAATACAATTTTAATAA
The DNA here is from genome assembly GCA_030067965.1 of Latrodectus elegans. Classification (NCBI taxonomy): domain Eukaryota; kingdom Metazoa; phylum Arthropoda; class Arachnida; order Araneae; family Theridiidae; genus Latrodectus; species Latrodectus elegans. The sequence goes on from CM057813.1 coordinate 3,820,895, forward strand.
AAATGAAATTGAATTGAATTTTAGTTTTATTGTACAGACTTCATTGTATTCCCGTCAGTCTTTCGTTCAGCTTCACCTGCAATCGATCCGACGTTTTACTTTTCTAAGTTAGTTTTCCGATCTGGGTGACTAATATTAAGACACTATAAAAGCTGAAATATTTTAGCCACAGTCACTTATGAAAATACAACTGTTTTTAAAAAGCGGATATTTTTTTCATTTTAACAAAAAATCGAGAATTAAACTAATATAATTAAGCTATATTGGCAGTATATAAAAAATATATATACTTTGACTTATATTTCTTATGTTAAAAAAATTGGTTGATACGACTAATTTTAATGTATTTTCAAAGCATTCTATTTTCCTTTTATGCACAGGTACTATTGTTGTTCTCATGTGCCAGCTAGGCTGTCAAATTTTGGTGCGCTGCTCCACTTTTCTCACTGAACCTTATTTGGTGTGGAGTCCGACTTCTTCAGTACACACATTTGCCATAGGGAACCGCTTATAGGGTAGGGAACCATTCACACCATGAAAGGACAAAGACCGGATAGAGAGAGAAAGTACATCCATGTCTGAACCGGGATTCGAACCCAGGACCTCCCTATCCATAGTCAGGCAGGCTGACCACTAGACAAGTTGGTCGACACAGGTACTTTGATAATTTTAAAAGCACATGTGAATTTATTACATTTGGAAAGTTAAAATTACGATTTAATAATTATGGAAATTCTTATAATTAATAAAAAATTAGTCATATATTTTATAGAATTTGATGCAATATACATATATATATATTTATATTTGAGAAATTGATCAAAACTAGATTAATATTCACGATTTTAATTCTGTTAAAAATTATTCATTTTTGATACAATTAATGTTAGATATTATGAAGTAGAAGAAATCTAGAGTTAAAAATGTAAATTGAATATGTAAATCCAAAAAGTTCCATAAAAGAAGACCAATTTTCTAAATACTTTTATTCTATGAAATATAATTCTTTTAAGAAAAATTACTGAACATAAAACAGAAATGAAAATTTTTATGCTCTCAATAAAACTAACTTTCATTGCACATTTAACGCCCTTACTTCTAAAATGAAATGGTATTATTATTTTTTACTACTAACTAAATCTATTACACAGGAACTTGTTCGATAAAAGAGTAATCCGGTTTTAAGCAATATTTCCTTTTGATCTTTTTTGGAAAGCACAGACGGTTTAATTAAAATCATAAATTATTATTTTTTTAAGAACCCTTTTCCTTGCTTTTAATTATCTCTCTGTCTGGTGGCATCAGGACACATATTTAGTCGCGTGCCGACTGCATTCGCTGGCAACGCTCATCCTAAAGATCACAAACGAAACTTAAAAGTTATTCATTCATTCAAACTGAAATTAACTTTTACAAAAAAGTTTAATTTTATTTGAAATGGTTAGGGAGATTTTCTTATGAAAATGGTGATCAATTCTAGAAATTAGAGTTGATATTAGTTTCTTAATTGCGTTGAATGAATGAACAAACATTTAACTCTTTTAGTTAATAAATTTTTCTTATATATTTGATAATTTAGGTATCAAATTTATACGTATTTGACTATTAAGGTTTTAAATTTATTGAGTTGCATTCACGCCAATGTAACTGCATTCATATAAATAAGTAAGAAGACAATGTCAACAATTTTGAGAGCATAAATTATTACTCAGACACATCGATGTCAGCTGGTGATTGATGGTAAATTTCCCAAATCTGAGTCTGAATTCACTAATTTTCTTCACCAATGTTAGTCAATCTAATTCTTATCGCCTACTAAGTTTCAAATTTTACGATTGTTGAAGCAATCACCACACACAGCATTAATAATAACCTCTCTACAGAGGTGTCTGTCGATCAGAAGTAAGTTTGCGGTGAACAAAGAATCAAACAATTTGTAGCATCTACTAAAGACTCAATTGTACATGGAAAAAAAATGAGACATGCAAATGGCAAATAAACGAGATAATTTTTTTTTAATAGAAAAATGGATAAAATTTTTTTATGCAGTTAAAGAGTTACTTTATTTTATTTTATTTTGCTTAAGGAGTTTTCTTTGAAAGCAATAAATAGTCGAAGTTATTAGCAATAACACAAGAGAAATAGATAATTACCTTTAAATTATTAAAACATATATTAAACCCCCAGAGTTTCAAATATATAAATATATATAATTACATTACAAAACTTTTGATATTTCCCCATGTAATATATCAGAATTTTTTTAATATATATTTACACACACACACACACACACACACACACACACACACACACACACACACACACACACACACACACACACACACACACACACACACACACACACACACACACACACACACACACACACACACACACACACACACACACACACACACACACACACACACACACACACACACACACACACACACACACACACACACACACACACACACACACACACACACACACACACACACACACACACACACACACACACACACACACACACACACACACACACACACACACACACACACACACACACACACACACACACACACACACACACACACACACACACACACACACACACACACACACACACACACACACACACACACACACACACACACACACACACACACACACACACACACACACACACACACACACACACACACACACACACACACACACACACACACACACACACACACACACACACACACACACACACACACACACACACACACACACACACACACACACACACACACACACACACACACACACACACACACACACACACACACACACACACACACATATATATATATGCAATATACATATTTAAAAAATATTTCGATATTATTTTAATTAAATATATTGAAGCGGATATGTTTTATCGAATCTATTTATATTTTTAAAGACTTTTTTTATTTTATCTGCTTAGAATTATTAATATACTAATAATATCTTAATGTAAATAATAATTTCCTCATATCATATAATTTCAGCATTGATTAAATTAAGCAACTATATAGCTTTTTAAAAGCAGCATATATATATATAATCGAGATAGTCACCATTTTCTTACTTTTATATTTATATAATCCAAAATAACAGTTTTTTATAGAAAAAGTGCTCAATTTTTGATAAACTACAAAGGAAAGGAAAATAATTAACTTTCAGAAACTTTGATTATAAAAATACCAATATAATCACGATTAAATAAATATGGAACGTTTTTTGCAATGATTATTTCATAATTTGATTGCTTTAAAACAAATTACTATTTTGGAAATTTTTTTTCATAAAAACACCTTTTAAAAAATCATAGCATGACGAGTAAACATTTCATGTCGACTGTCATTAGCAGAATTGATCTCCCTGTTAACTCAGCAAAAATTCTAACAATAAAAAATAGCCTATGCTACTGCCATCTGTTGGATAGTTAGTAGACTAACTATTACATTATTAGCAGGGCATTATTTTTCTAGTTACTTTTTTGAAAAGAAATTATTTTGATGAAATATTTTGAGCAATCGATTTATTATACTGAGTAAATAAGGACTTTTTCTTGTGAGTTATTTTTTTCTTACGAAATAAAATGTAATGACAGCCATCTTGTGAAAAGAATTTATTAATTTGACTGAGGAAGTCATTATTTATCGTCCTTCCTTTATTTTATAATCACCTATTAAATTATATAATAAGAAATATAATATATATTAAAGAATATTTTAAGTTTCTCTCTTATATCAGATAATATACAAAAATATTAAAATTAAATGAAACAGCTTCAACGAATTTTTAATACAATTTTACTTATTTTTTAACTATTATAAACATCTGTTCATTTAAAAAAAAGAATGTAAAAAGATACCGAATTTTATATCGTAAATATTTCATTTTTTTCTCTTTTTTACATCATATTCAGAATATGGCTTAACATTTTTGTAAAAATATTTTGTTAAATACATTTGGATTAATTGTGAGATGTACAAATGTTCATTGAAGGACGTTGAACTTATGATAATTGTAAGGATTAACTCTTCGAAGTTATTTATTTTGGTATGGCTTATAGTGATGAACACAATTACCCTTAAAAGAAAACACTTAAACTTAATGAAAGATTAGCATAAATTTAAGTCCTTATAGGAAATAAAATAGCGCTTTCAAAGTTAGTTCTTTTCTATAAAATTTCAGTTCTTTCTAAAAAGCTTAGTATTTGCTAAAAACGGAAAATACTTTGCTTAAAAGGTAAATAAATATATTACCCCTATCTCTATTATGAATTATTTACGTATAAAAGTGAATCAATTTATCAATTTTTAGTTACAATATTTTTTAACTTCAAAAATAATTATTGCTAATGATATACAACAGACAATTTACGCTGAAACAAGACGCATATTTGGTAGAATTAGATAAAGATTCAAAATATTTAGATGATAAAAACTAAACATTTTTCTTAGAATTGAATGCGTGTGAAGCAATTACTTTCAATGGAAATGTAAATCTGAAATTGGGGATTTTGAAAGAAAAAAAAGATTGTAAATTTATTTTTCCATTCAGTTGCATTTAACAAGATTTGATTAATAATATAAATTAAGGTAGAGAAAACTTAAGTTTTAACTATTTTATTTTATTCTTTGAAAAGAAATTTTGTAAATTAAAATGTAAATTTTCAAAGTCATGATTATTTCAAAATTTATCTCTTAGCAGTAATTTGTAATGTTAAGTACAGCATCTAATTTTTAACATTTTTTTTTTGCAAATAAACTTAATAAATTATGAAATGTTGCCATTAAATCTAATTAAATTATCCTATAATCTCTTTTTGTAATATATTTCTTAATTAGATAAAATATTAGAAGACATTAATTTTAGGTAACACGGAACAGATTTTGAAACTCTTACATATTTGTTTTTACTTTATGAAAAGTGTGATTTCTCGCTTGTGTGTTTCTAATCTATATTAGTATTATAAAGTAATCATTGACAACCATTGAGCAGAACTATTTTTCCCCGGAATATGAAACCTAAACCAGCATATAAAATAATTTATTTCTATATTTTGTGAATATTTTCCTAATGAATGGAATTCGTGGAATATAATTGGAGTATGAATAATATTTACACTATTCCATATTAATATATTAAGAAACTTAAATAATAGAGATGAAATACGCAAATAATTATATTATAATAAATTCAAATTTATAAAAATCAATAGAAATGTGATTGATCTCTTTACTGATACATGACAATATTTAAAAATATCAATTGTATTACGTGGAGACATATAAAACAAAAATATGGGAAGGGGTGAATAAAAAGCCACATTACATAACTATTAAATTTCATTAAATATCCTAAGATATTACAAATTTACTTTAATTAATTTTTTAACTTATATAAAAATAATCTAGCTCATAACAGATTAGCATATTGTCCTACAGACTATCCTACTCTTTTGGGCATAACTTATGTTGTAACTTTCAAGAAAACAATAGATTTCTTGAAAGTTATAGATTTTTTAAAGAACAAACAATTAGTAGTTACCATGGATGTAATGGTCTGGAGAAAATTTCCTCCTCTGAAAATCAATGTCCAAATTTAGGGAGGGGATCCTCTGGCGATGCCATCTATCAGAGAAGTTTAGAGCAATGTCGTACTTTCACCTACGTGGTGCTCTCGTTAAGCGAAAGAAGCACCTTACTGACATAAAGTAGCATTATCCAAGTGTCATAAGTAACAATAACAATATTCAAACATATTCCAAGCTATTTTCACGTTAAATATCTTATTTATACTATCTAGATAACTTTGGTATGTTGCGATGCGATTCACCTTTTCAATAGAAAACAGCAGGCTAATGTTATTTTTATAATCTGATTTAAGTTTGAAAAAATCACTATATCCTCTATAATTTAAGCAAATTAATGAGTTAAAAATATAAATAAAAACTATAGCATGAATATTGTGTTCTGACATCGCTTACCGGATAGCATAAAAACCAAAAGCTGTTGTTATAAAACATCAGTGTCCTTATTAGAGCACCCAGGTGCTTTAGTTTCCAAGGAGGAGGTCGTATCGAAAGAGAGAAAAATCCAAAGTAAATGTAGAGAAAAGAAAGGCAGCATCCATTTCACGTTGTTCAACAGTGGCAGAGGTGGAAATGGAATGGGATAGTACCACTTTACCAGGATCATTATACTTCAAAGTAAATGAGAGAAACAATAACTAAGCATCGCAAGCATATCATTCAATTATAAATAATGACGGTTTTGCAAATAGGATTTTCCTAAAACATTATGTCTTGAATAAAAGAAATAAGTAATTTTATCAAAAATGAGATATCTGATTTTAAAACTATAAGCAAACTGCAGTTGATTTTCAATAATTAATTAAAACAAATATTGCTTATTCTATGATTCAACCACACATCGTCAGCAACTATACCCTACTCGGATGTAGAAATTCTGTTTAAACTCCCAATCGAATCATCAATTATTCTTCTTAACAACTCAATCACTCACTCCTGGTGAAAACGAAATGAACGAGTGAGAATGTTTTCTCCAAAAGCTCTCACTCTTCCACCTGGAGATAAAATCTGATAAAATTGATAAATACTTCGCCAAGGATAAAAGCAGTCTGATGCGCTTCTAAATCCAAATTTATATTCCATTAGCTGCAATTTAACTTGAAAAATGATGTTTTTAAGCCAACTGCAGGGCAAGCAAATTAAATTTTCTATCATTAATAACAACTAGAGGAATGCAAAGTTTGCTTGCGTCTCCCCCACCACCATCTCCCGATTAACGTTATAGATTTATTGGCGCTCTTTTCCCTTTTATCCTAACTGTATTTAAGAGAAATGAGCGAGTCTCTTCATCACATCGTCAGCGGGCAACCGACTATTCCTTGGCGGAGGACCGCCATTTTATTTATCTTTCAAAAGCCGCCAAAAGATGGTTTGAAAGCTTGAGCGAAGAGAATTCCTTTGTTCCAGTCTGTCTGTGCTCAACGGACATGATAGTCATTTCAGACATCCACTGAATTTAATGAATTCTGGACTTTCTTGGCGAGGAAGGGTTCTTAATGGGAAGCATCCTTTGTTTAATGGAAGTTTGTATAATTTGGTTCGTCCCTCCCCCCAACCATCAGGGAGGAGAGGGTAAGCAGGTTAGAGACGAGCTTAGTATCAGTAATGCCGTCTGGCACATATTTAGGTGAAATGATTCAGGTCATTTCAATCAGATTCCTTCAATTAATCTAATTGGTGAAATTTGAACTCTATAAATTAGGGAACTCATTCAAATTAATTAGAAAGATAGTTTTAACCAAAACAAAGCTTTGCTTAGTTCTTGTTTCTTATGAAATGATATTCTGCTCAAAAGTTATTTCTTTAAGCACTAACTCCATGATGTAATTTTAAAATATGCTCTTCATTTCATTGTAACATGCAACTTTCTTTAGTTAGCCTTATTGTTTAAATTGTTTTATTAGAAGGAAATATAAGTATTAATTTTTTTACTGTTTAAATTAAACTCGATAATGTTTGAAACACAAGAAAATGATTTAAATTTGGATTATATTGAATAAAGTTTTCTAAGTAGAAAAAATAAGTCGTATTTTATGATTTAGTAAGAATGCAACATTTTACAGTATTCTCCATTTTTTTTCCAATGACGTATACATTATTTTCTAATACTTATTAATATATATATATATATATATATATATATATATATATATATATATAAATTATATATATAAATATATATAAATTTTAATAAATAAATTTTAAGCTTTTTTCATTTCTATGAAGACAACAATATTACCTGTATAATCAGCTACGTGTGGTTTCGATAATTTTTCGTTATTGAAGGAGCAATTAATTTGACTGAATGTGTAAACAATCCACACAATTAGAAGTTTTAACGTAGGTTATGAAACTTAAAAAATTTTTTGACATGAATAAAAATAATTGGATAATTATTTTTATTCATGTCAAAGTAATGTTATTATCATTAATTGGTCTTAATTTTTAATCTATTGTGATTATGTAAAAATTACATGTGCTGATAATGGAATTGTAATTTGCATTCAAAATAATTCTATGAAATTATTTGTACAAGAGTATTTTTTTCTACTATAGAACGTTGCCACAGTAGCAACTACAGGTAGTATTTCCTCATTATTATTGTGTAAACTAAGCTTACTAATCTCATTTTTTTTTTTTTTGATAAAAATGTGAACATTTCCTTTTGAGTTTGAAACTTCTTTTTAACATGATAATAAAGTAATGATTGGCAACTTAACTTTTTTATTGTTTCGCATTTTAAAACCAAAGACGATCAGTAACTTATAAAAATATATAGCTATATTTTCTTAAGTTATTGACTTTGATTTTAATTTCTGAATGTGATCATTTCATTTGGTATGGGAGCAAAAAGTTAGTTATTACAAAAGCAAAAAAGCATCCAAAAGCTTAGACACAAACCAAGGTGGACAAAAATGTCTTGCAGTCTTAGTATTTCTACGATACATTTCCGACAATGTTGAGTTACAACATAGTTCTATCTTCAAAAATTACTTGATACAAATGTTTAGATTTTTCTTTCATTATACAACTTATAGCAGCAGTAAGATAACGCAAGTTGGAATCACAGAAAAAATATCTTTGTGATAAAAATACATTATAAGATTGATAAAATAAATACTTTAAATTTAATAAATTAGATATTACAAATATATCTAAAGTATAATTTATTTTAAATAGTTATAACCATCAGCATTTCTGAAGAAAAAGTTTTTTTTTCCATTTCATATATTACAGAAAATAACATAATTACAAGAATTTATATTTCCTTTTAGAAAACAATTAATAAACCTTAATTTGTATCACTTCTTAAGTGATTTCAAATAATAGGAAATATTTTACTCCACTTTGAACTGAATAAAAAGTATATATTTCAAACCAAAGTGGTTGTTGTAAAAAATAATAAGCTCTTTTTATTTCAAGAACAAAATTATGCAGAAAATTCTTAATTTCCAAAATCACGTACATTTTTTTATGAAAAATATTCATTTTATTTTCTACTAAAACAACTAATAATTTCGAAAAAAAAATTTTTAATATAATTTCTTAATGCATTTTTCGTAAAACTAAAATTGACATCATATAATTTCGCAAGAAACAGCTCTCTGAACAAATATAAGAAAACACGCATGAAAAATAAATATCCAAGCGGAATTCTTTGGATACTGCCCAACAAATGTACCTCCTCAGGGGAATATCTAGCTCTGCAACGTTAGCATAAAACCATTAAATAAGGCGTTACTTTTTTTGGCATGCGTTTTAAAATGCTACAATACATTTATTGCTGTTTGAGTCATTTATTATGTTTGTTTCAAAAATGGGTTCTGTCACATTTCTCCGACATTAATAGATGCACTTACGATGATAACTTTAATGGGTAAACGTGAGCGTTATGATTTAAATCGAAGTACCATAAACAGACATATTTTAATGTCTTTCCATTTCACTCAAAAAAGTAAAGAACTTAATTTTAAATTAGGCAACAGTCTCGAAATATTCCTCGACATAAATATCTCTCTTATTTCAAATTAAATGTATGGCAGTTATGAATCTTTACCTTGCGTAATGTTGATTTAAATTTGCTTACTCTGAAGTAAAAGTAAAATCTTGATATATTAAAACTTCAAAAAAATCGTTTATTGAGAATCTATTAATTTTACGTTTTGTTTTCAGTGAAATAGTTTTGAAATTAATTCTCGCGATCAAAATTTATTTTTTTAAAATCTGCTTATTATTTAAATTTATGTATTTTATAATGATGTTAACATATATTGGTGGTAATGTATGTCAGTGTTTTTCATGGACACATTGCTGAGAGAGAGAGAGAGAAAGACTCTAATTAAGAACACTTCATGGAAAACAATGATTTAAACCATAGAAATTAAAACAACATCAAAATTATTAGTAATAAAAATGAATGATTTTTAGAAGTAAATCTTTTTTAAATCTTAATGAAAATATCTTAAATCTTAATGACATAATGAAAATTTTCTCAAGTGAGAGGAAGCAATTAAAATAACTAATGTAAAAACACATAAAGTGTAGATTATTTTGTAATAAAAGAGTTTTAAAAATCATTTTTAATCTTGCAAATAATTAATGTATAATTAATGTAATAAATTGCAAATAATAATTGCAAATAATAATTAGTTTAAAAAGCAAAAATAATTTCAATATTTTACTGATAAGAATTTTAACGTTTTAAGAAATAGTTTTTCATGGTTCATATTTTTCTGTACAAACGCAGATTTATATCAGCTGAATAACATATTAATTGTATTTACTTTTCTTGTTTATCAAAAAAGACTTAGTCAGACCTTGAGAAATTAAATATTCAATATCAGACATTATCTAATTAAAATTACTATTATTAATAAATTATCTGAAGAATTTAGATTGTATAAAATCTAAATAGCCTGTAAATAAATTTTAAAAATATAAACATCATTCTGTAGTTTGTTTGTTGTTTGATCAAAATGTTTTTACATAAATATGCGTCTATTAGACATTTGAAACTTATATTTTGGAGATTAAACAGTTCATTCGTAAATATTGCAATCTGACCATTTTTAGAACAAAAGTTTGTCATTCTCAACCTTTACATTTAATTTCTTATTTCATGTACAGATTATTACTCTACACATTTTTCAAATCATTTAGCATATTAATAATGACAAAATTTTAAACATTCAATCAATTTTTAGGAACAATGTGCTGATTTTAGAGAGATAATTTAAATAATAACCAACTTAGAATTAATTTAATAAGTAAGTAAACTAAAATTTTGTCAAATTCTGTTGTTCGATAATTTTGAAGATTTTCAATATACTTTATTCCGAATTCTTTAACCAGTTTATTTGCTGCATTATCAATTTCCACAACATTTTTTATATTTTAAATGATCATTCCAAACCCATTCTCAAAATTGAAAATGTCATGAACACCTGTTTGATACTTATAAAATGTACATATATTACTATCATTGTATATCACTGTATATATATGTGTGTATACATACATAAATACATACATATATATATATATACACACACACATATATATATATATATATATATATAATATATATATATATATATATATACACACACACATATATATATATATATATATATATAATATATATATAATTGTGTGTGTGTGCATGATAAATGTAGAAATGTATCTACGAAAGATGATTTAATTTAGACTTGCTTTTTATCTAATTTACATATTTATTAGGATCATGCATGAATAAGTATCTTCCTACTTGTTATACTTACACATTGAAATATTAATGAACTTATTCCTTTAGATGTTCCCTATGTAATTTCCGCAACACTGATGGATTTTATAGCAAAACTTGCTATCAAATAAAGAACTGTGTCTTCATTTCTCAGAAAAGTCATTTTGAAAGTCTTCCCAACAATATCTTGAAAACTTCCGGAATTCCATCACACAAGTTTTACATCTGACTTTTTATTTCCTCCAGCAAGAGGAATCTCTCCTTTGCCGACAGATAAAGTTCCATCGGGAGATGAGTTTATTAATAATTCCTGATGTGCATATTTTGGTACTCTTAGCTATTCACTACCCATTCTGTTCTTTCTCTTCATGGAAAATCACAGAGATTTTAAGAATTGTGAGGAGCACAAGATTTCAAGAATTCTGCTGCTCTCTTCTCGCTTCAGAAGAATGAGGTGTTCCTTTTTTGCACAAAATAACTCAGAGTGCGAAATCTGTATGAAAAATTCTAGATTCTAGAGCTTAATTTGAAATGTATACACATCGTAAGCGCATCATCATATGTTTTGAAGGACATATCATAAACATAGTAGAAAACTTAAATTCATACATTTACTTACCACAAATTGTTATACATGTTTTCTGTGATTTCTTTTTTTTGACGTAAATAAAATGTGTGATGTCATTAAAAACCATTTTAGCAGCATTTGAATCTGGATACGTGACATTTAATGTATTTTAAAAGAAAAATGCCGACACAGTTATAACATTTACGAATAAATGTAAATTTTTCATTGATATCAAAATTGTTGAAACATTTTTATGCATGAAAATTTAGATATAAGATTTTTCTTAATATCAGGAAATTGTTACAAAATATGGAAAACCATTATAAATTATTTACCTTTATATAACATTCAAACGATACTTTTCCTGAAAGTTTCAGAGATTATTTCTGAGAACATTACATCTTCTCTCTTTCTCAAAAATTAAATTAAAACTTGTTGATTTAAAATATTTTAATTAGTTTCCAACATTTTTGGTACGAATTCATTTTATTTTTTATTTATTTCCAATTCATTTCATTTTATTATAAAATCATGGTTATTTTTTAAAAGTATCTTCACGTAAAAACAGAAAATGAATTATAGTTCATATTTAATAATTATACTTTTAGAAATTGAGTTATTAATTAAAAATTTCATAAATACTATATATATATATATATATATATATATATATTGAATGAAGAATAAAGAAATATCAATAAATTTAGAACATTTCGCATTTAAAAGTAAATGCTAGATAAATACAATATCATTTTGTTATGCTTTTTTTAAATTTAAAATGTTTAAAGAATTTTTAATATATTGGAATAATGTTTTAACAATTTTCTAAAATTTATGGAATATAACAAACATACGAGAAATTTTCTCAAAAAAAAAAAAAATAAAATAAAATAGAGATTCACAGAATATAAAAATATAGCTCTAAAAATCGAATAACAAAGCAAATTAGTTATTTCTTAGAAGTGAAATTTATATTCCTATTTTTCATTAAGCAATGAACTGAATGGGAAAAAAACCACATACAGCATAAAGAAAAAAATAATTTACAACAATTGGATTATCGTTTTTATAAGAAGGCATGTTTTCTTAGAAATGAGGATTGTAATCCTCGGTGACAATCAGCTAAGAGCTGTAAAAGCTTTGTGTTAAAAGATTTTACTCTCCGCCTCTTGATTTTTTTTCTCCTTTGAGCTTTTACATTTCTTCTATTACCTTTTTTGCAAGTTTATGTTTGAAAGGAATTTCTTACGAATTCATTTGTCATAAAAGTTTTTTTTATCATAAAAATTCCATTATTATGTATATCTCTTTGAATTTGGTGAATAAAATAAAATGTTCTAATTGCTTGTATGCTTCGTTTTGCATTTACTAAGTACATTTTAATCATGGATGTTATTCAAAAGTGATAAACATATATGGTGAAACATAAGATTCATATTGTTAAAATTTTGAATTTTAATGCCTAAATATGAAACGCTGATTACATGTGTCACAACATTTGCATTAGGATTTTTCATGAGTTCAAAACTCTGGACAAAGAAAGAGTTATGTCTGTTCTATGGAAACTCTTTCAGGTGCTTTATTTCAGATTATATATAAGTTTTAATTTAAAGTTTTTTTAAACAAGGCAATATTTTAACTTCAATTAAAAATATTTGCAATAATGTTTTGTTAGATTACTTTAAAAGTTAATAGAAATCTATGTATTTTACGTAAAAAATAAAAAAAAGGAATGCTGACATTTGTCTATATTTATTTATCATGTAAAAATATGTTTTTAAAAGCTGTACTTTTGATTCAATATACCTTAAAATACACTTTTATAATTGCTCAATTTATATTTTAAAAAAGTAGATGACAATTTTTATTTATATTTTTAATGAACTTCATTAGGCTTTTAAATTAAAAATGTTTTAATTATTTGATGATTTAAATAACTTTAAATTTAATTGAGTAAGGAATGAGTAACATTATAACGAAATGAGTATTAGAAAGTGATACATTTTTCTTGACGTATAAAAAATAGTCCAAATTTAAATTGATTGAAGGTGAAATATGCATAATCAATCATCATACATATTTTTTATCAGCAACTCCTGCTATTACTCTCGCGTTTATGAGTATATTATACACATTTTGTACATGAAAATTATTAACAAATTATTTATATACAGATGTTTCTATTTTTCCATCTATAAATGTAATTAGTGTTTCAAAAGTTTGAACTACAAAATGACATAAATCACGATAAATTATATTTATTTTACGTTTACCCACAACTGAAAGAGTTATTATTAAGCATTTCAAAAACGTTTCATAAATATAATTTATCATTTTAATACTTTTTGATAAAATTTCAGAAAAGAAACTAATATAAGGTCATATTCTGTATTTTTGAAATAAAAAAATACAAAGTTCGAAAAAAGAAAATTTTACACTTGATATACATAAAAAAATTGAGATATAAAATAAAAAATATTCTAGATTTACGGAGGAATTGTTGTTATTTTAATTGATAAAAAACTTTCGACTGTTTTATATTTTTCATGGTAAAATGTTTAGATTGATACACGTATGATAAAATTCTTTATGCATATAATAAAAAAATATTTAAATAATTACAATTATGTAAAATTAAAAATCTGTATAAATTAATAATTAAAACAAGACATTTTCATTAATGCACCAAATGTTGGGGGTACAATTGGTTATATAAGAAAAAATATTTATAATCCTTAATTCATGTGTGAACAATAGCTAATTGAAATTTTAAATTTTATGATTTCTATAAGCTATTGGGATAAAGAACATGTCTAACTGACTATAGAACATGTCTAACTAACTATAGAACACGTCTGTGTCTAACTGAAATCTCAAAATATTGTATTCTAATCCTGAGGCAGTATAGAATTATTCTCATTTCCTTTGAATCTCTAAGTTAAGAATGGAAATGATATTCCTATTCAGAGATTAATTTATGCTTCTGAAATTAAACTGCGATATTTCATCATATATATATATATATATATATATATATATATATATATATATATATATATATATATATATATATATATATATATATATATATATATATATATATATATATATATATATATATATATATATATATATATAACAAGGTATGTCTGTATAGCCGAGTGATTAGCACTATAGCCAGAGTTCGAAGTTCCTAATCTCAATTTGGGCTTGCATGCTAGTCGTGGTTTGGAATCTAAGTTAAAACATAAGTCCTGGTCTTATTAGCTTTTGTCTAATGTGTACAAAATTACCGTTGAGAGACAAAAAGTATGCATGCATATATTTACTTAAAAAACATAATTTACAATAAATTAATATCTTTAAATTATCCATGTGCTAATTTTAATTTACTGACACCTATCATTATTTAATGAATAATTAAAAATTTACTTCATTTTATAAAGATTTAGTCAAATTTGTTTTAGTTTATATTAAAACCAATATTGCGTACTTCATTTATCTAAATTTGACTCGGATGTTTTTGGTGTTAAAATTTTAGAATTGTGTTGAAACATTCAATGTAGGTATTTAAAACGAAAGTGACTTAGATATTTGTATTTTTATATTTTATAAATTTATAAATATAGCTCAATTGCGTGTAATAATTTATTTATATCAATATTATTATTAGATTCAACCATTATATTTAATTTTATTTTACTGTCAAATCTAATAAATTTTAATATACATTCCATTGTTTTATTTTATCCATACAATAAAAAATTATTATTTATAATAGCTGCGTTTCCTTACAACGTATTCAACATGTTACAGTTATTTGTAAATGTACAGTTATAATATTTGTTTTTTTTAATAGGCAAAAATTTTAATATTGTGTATATCAAAAGAAATAAGAGTAAGTATTATTAAAAATTAATGTTTTACCAACATTTTTAGTTCACTCTTGATTTAATTTTACTTTAAAAAGTAAAAACAAAATCTCTTAAAATGAAATAAAATATGTCTTTGCTCTGAAATGAATTAATTTTAATTTTTAACATTTTTTCTGTTTAATTGGAAGATTTTTCGCATTGAATGGTGAAATTAGCCAATGAAAATTCAAAATTTAAAAATATATCAGTAGAAAATAAAATATAATTATAAATTAGTTGTTTTTTTGTGTTTTTATTTACATATTTAACAGCTAATCTTTAAGGAAAAGTTCATTTGAAATTCATTCATTATTTTTTAAAATTACCCCTTTGTTAAAATTTTTATAAAATCAATAAACTTAAAGATTTTTCTATTCAAATGGACAATTATTACAGAAATTCTTTCCAGGGTATAAAGAAAATTTCCCATCACCCATTCATTATCTAATCTCTCTTTATTATAATCGTTAAGCTCAACTTCATCCCATGCAAGCAACAAATTTGATCATATCATTTATATTAAAATATCTTACAGTTACAATAACAATGACGTGATTTCACAGATTGATTACACGGTCAATAATTATTCCTCATGTTTAGGAAGACTTTGCGATAAAAATACGCGCGTTTTCTTGGTTTTGTATTTAACGTTACATAGCAGCATGAAAATTATAGTATAAATTTATGAAAATTTTAGTAGAAATTAACTGAGGTAATTGTTTACATATTTTTTAACATAAACTGAAATAATATTTTTCTCATATATATATATAAATTGGACAATTTTAATTAACTTTTATTTAAGCAAATCTTATAGCTAAGTTTAATAAATGTGAGCTGAATTTTATTTTGTCAAATGTGTATCATGTATTTAGAGCAGAATTGCGCTCTTTCAGTCAGAGGAAATCTTCGTAATTTAGAAGGTGAGAACAAGAAGAAGACTCATCATTACCGCCCCCAGAGGTATCAATTTATCTGGAGATGGAGGTCATTGCGTCCATGACTATTAATTTTGCCCCAGCCATTTTTTATGAGCATAACAGAACTTTGGTCAACCTTGATTCGAAGTCACTACCTTACTATTATAATAAAAAAGTATATATGCTGTTCAATTTGATTTCCTTTTGAAATACATCTTGAATTTAATTTTCAGAAATACTGTTCAATTTTCAGAATGATATCGATTTGAACAGTAGACTATGCCTGATGTGTGCAATTCAATTTTTTCCCTTCTTAAATAAATCTTGAATAATGTACTTTTCAATTTTTCGTATGAAATGAAATTGAAGAGTACACTATGCCTAATGTGTACTGTTCGATTTGATTTTATTCTGAAATACATCTTGAATAGTGTTCTATTCAAATTCAAGAATGAAATCAAATTGAACGATACTCTATGTCTGATGTGTACTATATTTTATTTCATTCTGAAATACATCTTGAAATAATCCAATCTTGAAATAATCCACGCAATAGATTCTTTCATTTACTACTCAAATTATAAATCCTTACTTACTTGCATCACTTATAAATTTAATTTTTAAACTATCACCTTAACATAGTAAAAATATTTGGAAGAAATATTAATTATTTTAATATGCTTTAATCAATACACGTATTAAACGTGCTTATGTTAGCTAAAATATCTCAAAATAATCGACATGTACTAATTCCTTTCAATTACTCTAATGCACGCAACTCTTTGTCTTAGGAGGAGACATGCTGGATCTCCTGTTGTGATAATGCAAACAATTCCTTGTTGCTTACAAGTGCTCATCTGCGAGGAAACGTGTCTTCCCATGGTTCGGAGATGATTAACAAAACTAAGCGTACATCGCTCACCAATGCAATCCCAAAAATCCCCTCAATGACAGTCCGATCGCCACACCTGCTTGCCATTATTAAGGTTTACGCTTTCCTTCCCCCGCTCCCTAAACGATCACCCTCCTTCTCAGTCCTGCTCTATCTCACTAATTAAATCATTTAATTAGAGAGCACACGTTCCAGTCGATGGAGCGTTAAAATTCGGTGGTTCAAAAGGCAGGCGTGGACGCAGCAGAGATATTCGATAGGACACCTTCAGGGAACGCGTGCCAGAATAACGGTTATTTATGAGTACTGGGAAACCGATAAAAGTGCCCAACCAGCACTAAATTGTGTTGAATGAGTTGTTCGTTGAGCCTTGAGACAAAGAAGAAAGTGAGCGGATTGAGTGCATTTCAAAAAGAGTGAGGCAGTTTAAGGCAATAGCCTTTCACGGCAGTTAGAGTTGAATAATGAAAAATATAAGAAATAAATGAGGCTTTATACGGTTACTATTGTTCCCTAAACGCGCTCAATTTTCGCCATAAAATAAAATGTTTTTAGATGAGAGAACATAACAGGAACGACTGGCCGTGAAAAATTACTGCGGAAGTGCTGCGGAAGTTTTATTTCTGTAAATACACATATCGGAATTCGCTAGTAATATGACAAATAATTTCAAGCATTGATTTTAGAGAATAACTTCAAAAAAGTTATTATAAAGATGTTACTTGTAAAAAAAAAATAGTTGTTATCTAAAATTATTGATGAATTAATATATTCTGGGATTATAATGCAAAAATATGTCTTTGTGATATTGTTAAATAATTACTTAAGTTATATATTATTATCAAAGAAATTATTTTTGAAAGGTAATTGCAAAAGCTGCTTTTCTGCAAAAATATTTTCAAGAAATTAAAAACAAAACTGGTGTAAAATAAAGTAATTTAATGAAATTTATAAATAGAAATCTTTAAAAGCTTTAGTAAATGAAATCAATGTAAATGTAGATGTCTACATCATGGGCGAATTTGATTAGAGAATTTTATTTTATTTTGCATCTTTTTAGCTAAATTAAATTATATTTGTCCAAAATAGCAAGAGTATCATAAATACATTTCTTAATTGCAAAGTTTAATTTCTTTTAGGAGTGATAAAAACTAATGAGGATTCTAACAAAATATAATGAAATTTTATTTTCATAATTACAATATTACTCTACCTATCTTCATTAATATTTATAAATTAAAAACGAATTTATGTAAGAGTACTCTCAATAATTAGATTATAATTATATTTCAAAAGGATATTATCTTGATAAGAACAGCTTTTTCATTTACTTCTAAATAACATGCTATTGCAATTATATATACATATATATATATATATATATATATATATATATATATATATATATATATAGAAGGAGAAAATTTAAAGGTAAAGAGTATTTCTTCTTTAGATTTATTTTTTAGTTATTTAGACTTTTGGGTATTCAAAAAAATACCATGCATTTGAATTGCTTATATCTGGATTTGTGTTCATTTTAAAAATTAGGAATTTTTAATAATTATAAGTAATAGAGATCTGGTTTTATTAAATATGTGATTTTTAAATGTCTGTATCCTATAAAATGGAATATGTAATAGGTGCCACTTAAATTTTAGAAAAAAAAATCTGATCTAGCAATAGTATCTTTTATTATTACATTGGATATAAAAATATATGCTTTTAAATTTTCTCCTTCAAACCAGTAAAAAAATGTATATACTATTATAAAAATAGTTGTTTTTGTTATAAATACAAAGTGAAGTATAACATTGTTGAATCTCTGAACAAATAAGAGACAGCTTTAAGTATGAAATAAAAGTCAAGAATAAACATAACAATATGCAGCATTCTTTCGTGAAAAATACACATTGTACTACGTGAAAACTATAAACATTAACTTTGTTATTTTTTTACGCCAGTCAAGTGTATATATATATATATAATTATTTTCAAAAATAGTCTTCTGAAGGTTAAATACCACAGAATAATTTATATAGATCTTAATTTTCTGATTAAGGAATACATTTTTTATGTTTTGTATGTAGCGTGTCTTACTAAGTGAGTAATGATTATATTTTATACATTAAGTTGCTTCCATATATTTTGCATAAGAAATTTGAGAAAGTTCAAACAAAAACACATTGATATTCGATAATATCTTTTTATTTATTTTAAAATACGGTTACTTCAAGAAACAGAGAGAGTATTATCAAACTGTACTAACTTTTTTAAATCAGGTAGAATCATACTGACCACTTCCATTTTAAATAAATTATTCTCATATGAATTACTTAATTCATTGTAATTACTAAATTGATCAAAAGAGCAGAATTACTTCTGCTCTTTTGATCAATTTAGTAATTACAATGGGTGGTAGGAATTTCTTCTGAGGATGAACCCTTCAATTTATCCTCTTTTCAAAGACATCGTAATATAATTTGATAAAAAAAAGGAGCACTTTTCTGAGAAAATGATTTGAATTATAAAAAACTGAATAAAGAATTATATTACGTTGTTAAATTTTTGACTTATTTTAAATGAAATATTTTCTGCAACAGTTGCCAAATTTTACTTTCAAAGAAGAAAATTTAAAATTCAAGGCTTTGCTTCTCCTTATACTAAATTGTGTTGAAAAATTAAAAAATATTGAATGATAATTCAAATAACGCTAGATGTAAATAGGCCGTCCACCCAAAGGTACTCTGCAGCAAAAATGACTAGTCGCGGTCAGCAATCTGCCAGGAGAGCATCTGACCAGGGTTGATGGGTTGCTGGTGCTCCTGTAACCAATCCAGAATCAGCAACAATATCTGCGCTGACCAAAAAGTCCATGACACCAGGACTTTTTGGTAAGGTCTAAGGTTCGCACGCAGCCTTGCCCTGATAATTTAGGTAAGCAGTTCCTTTTGAAGTTATAACGGCAATAATGTAGCATAATATAAAAATTACTTTTACTTATAAATTTTATTTCCTATCCCACTGCATTTGAAATCTGTAATGAAAATATTTCATTTGTTACAACAACGACATGGGTTAGTAATAATTTCAAAGAATTCACATTTTCAAGTACTTCTATATTTTAACTAAGCTAATAAATACTTTCAATTAGAAATAGATATACGAATGAGTTTGATACCTTTAAAGTCTATGAAAAAATCTTCCTTTATATAAAAACTAAAGTATTTCTGCTTATATAAAACTTCACTGCATTATGATTAAATAAATAAAACTTGTACTTCATTAACAATAAATGCGTATGTGATTCCTCCAATTTAAACATCAAATACACAAATTATCTAAGATATTACACTTTTATAAATATCATAAGCCAATGTAGGCATATATGTATATATATAACTGTTTAATCCTAAGATTTCTTCTATACACAAAATAATTAAACATTTTAAGTTAGTAGAACGAAAATTTTCGTAGGATATAATAATAAATGAATGCTTTAACGACCTACTATTATGAAAATTATTAAAAGTTCATAATACAGCTCATCATATGCAACACTTTATAACCAATATTTACTTGGTGAAGAAATGAAATTCGCATAATTTCTTTCACTCTCGAGAGAAAATTCTCTAAAACAAAATCATTTGCATAAAAGAAATCTAAACTAGAGTTAA
Source organism: Latrodectus elegans (assembly GCA_030067965.1). NCBI lineage: Eukaryota > Metazoa > Arthropoda > Arachnida > Araneae > Theridiidae > Latrodectus > Latrodectus elegans. The sequence goes on from CM057813.1 coordinate 3,842,244, forward strand.
AATTTTCTTTTTTACCAAGTAAAACAAGTAATTTCAAGCAACGAAACATTTCTACTGAAATCCTAAATTCATTTTCCAAGTCTCTTGGGTCGCATTAAAGTTGAAGGCAACCTTATGAAAAGCCTTGTTTCTCAAAAACCAAAAACTGTACTCAAAGGACTGATTAAATTGCCTTAGGAAAGAGTTGACCACGCGCCGTTTAAAAGAAAAAGCAATAAATCAGTGACAGGATAGAAAATTTAAAAAAAAGAGATTTTTAATTGTTTGCATTAAGATTAGTGAAGCAATTAAGTGCTTTATATTTTTATGATCATCACATGCACAGTTACTCATTTTGTAATATTAATGAACACAATTTCTGTAAGCAGATTTTTTTCATAATTATTTTTTTTTGCTTTTTACAATTGAAGTTATTAATTGTGTATGAAACAGAATTTTTTTTCTCGTCTTACACTAACTGGAATTTATTTAATGTAAGGTATTTCGGGTTTTTTAAAAATAGAATTAAATTTCAAATCATCAAAAAAATAAAATTAGAAAAATTATATACTTATGATATGTTATATATATATTATAATATATATATATATATATATATATATATATATATATATATATATATATATATATATATATATATATATATATATATATAGAGATCAACGCATGCGAATGCAGGAATACATTCTGTAATGTATTCTCAAATTATTGTATTTTGTAAGGTGTCTAATCAAAATCCGAATGAAAACAACTTTTATAGATACAAATATATTAAAGATTGATTGCCAAAATTTATAAAATAATGATATTTATTTTGCAGTTTTATAACATAATAAAGAGTTATTAATGCTTGTTAAATACAATTTAGAATAAAAGCACGATAATCATATTTAATAATGGCATGATATTTAAATACGAGTACCACCCTTAAAAATTTAAAAATTATAAAAAAATATACAGAAATGTAGGAAAATATTTGGGAATTTTTATAATATATATATATATATTTAGATCTCATTTTATATTTACATTACATAGTAATTTTTAACAATTATAGGAAGAGTGTTATCGTAATAATTAAATGCATTATATGTTAATCATCGTCATGTCTTATCAAATAACATACATAAGAAATGTGCTCTCAGTATTCATAACGTATTGTCAACAAATTATATGTCTCAGAAAATCTCCAAAATCTAACAAATAAATTTAAAATAAGAATATTTTTAAATTTTAAAATGTGTGCGTGTGTGACTTTACAATAAATTCTTTATGGCTTGATTTTAAATGTTACATTTTTGGACACCGTCAGTTTTCATGCAGTTGACTAAAGTATCAACAAAAGTCTAATGTCTAATTTAAAATTATAATCATGAAATAAATACATTGAGAAAAAAAAATGTTTAAATTTTATAAGGGATTCTTAATGGAAATTTTAATGAAATTTAAGAAAATGAAATGGTTTCACACACACATATTTTAAAAATTAATTAAAAAAATATAGTTTCTGAATTTTCAATAACAATTAACAATAAATCAATAATCAATAATGCAATAATAATCAATGGGATAGTTTTGTAAATTTACAGAAGTTTTATTCAGTATATTAAAGACCTGATATTTATCGCCTGATATTTAGTATATTAAAGACCTGATATTTGATGATTGCCTATTTATCGCCTAAATGTGTAAGTTATATTATAATAAAGTAAAATTATAGGAAAACTGCCCAAATATATTTTTAATATTTTCAGAAAAAAAATACATCATGATTTTAAATAAATTCATAAAATCCCTTGTTTGTTCGGATGAAACAATACACAATTTCCTGAAGGATATATATATATATATATATATATATATATATATATATATATATATATATATATATATATATAATATATATGTATATATATATATATATATATATATATATATATAAATATATATATATATATATATATATATATATATACGAATTTATGAGTCAGAAATATGACACGTGTAATAATATTTAGGTAAAATATTTTCGGTATCCAAGAAATAGTGATAATAATGCACACTGATTGAAAATCTATGTAATCATTAAAAGTGTAATGATCCTTAATAATATTTGCAAAAGGAAAAAATAAATGCCTTTAAAATAATGTCATTTTTCAAAATAGCAAAATTCTTGAAAATGCAAATGGGTAGCGCTGATTAGGAATAAATTCCCCTTAAAAGATAATAATTTTGTGGAAATTGAGTCACATACATGAAATTAGAGATGCGGTATGCACAATAGCACGGCGATTCGATCGGAAAAAATAAACTTTAATCAAAGACATATTATCAGAATAGAAAGTTTGCTACGGTTACCTACTTGCTCAGTTTAATTTGCCATAGAGAGGGTAAATGCACTATGGCAATTGTGGCTGTGAAATATTTGATTAGGAAACTGTAGACCAATCAGTTCTTATTGTGGAACCTGAAATTCAGGATACATCTATCCATTTGGATAATTGAAGAAACTTTATTTTAGCAGGTTCATCAATGAATGTGAAATCACTGTATATGCAATAGCATTAACATATTTACTTATGACATATCCTCCGATAATGAAGCCCATTTAAAATGCAGTGTTATCGTGTATCAGATTTACCATAAGAATTTTGCAAAAGGAGCATTTCACTTTATGGCACAAAGATAAATGCTGTTTTTCTTTTTGAGGTTAATTTAATTCTCCCGTCTGCTGTATAAATGCATCTGAAGCTCCTGATCATTTGAAATATACCGACTGCATTATAAAAAAATTTCTACATAATGTGGATTTTATTGTGTCATTTATAGTGGAATTTGTTTTCAATTAAACATGAAGTTCTAAATTCCATATTGTCAATGTAACAGGTACATAAAATTTAACATAATATTGTCAATGTATCAGGTACATAAAATTTAACATAATATTGTCAATGTATCAGGTACATAACAGGTCCATGCTGCATAGAAATGTGAAAACATCATCCTGAGAAATAACTGAAATTATGGGATTTGCGAATGATTTTTCCCAGCAATTATAGTTATAAGAAAAATAATTTTGTTCAGTTCATTTCAGAAAATTGCTTACTATATTACGTTTTTTATGATTTTAAAAATCCCATAATCGTTAATTTATTGGATTATTGAAATCTCTAATATAACCACTCAATTTTGTTATAAATGCTAGAAAATGACTTTAAACTTCTATTTTTCACCATTTGTGTAAATATGTTTTAAATGGTTTGTTATTCCTCAACAAGTATTATTAATGAATATTATTTTATATATTGGACATTATTATGCTATAAATACATGCATATTATACAGTAATAGACATTTATTATGTTATAACTGAAGTTTGAATAGTGATATTTATTGAGATCTCTTTGATATCATATGAACCTTCATATCTTGGTTATTAAAATTTTACTGTTCCTTTGTATAAGGGCTTATAGCAATTTTCATTTCTCTAAACATGCTACAAAGTAATTTATTAAATTTTCAATTATGTATTGAACAGTACAGAAATTTTCATTTTTATGTTATATAAAGTAATTTTGCGGAAAAAGCATAATACGAAAATTTCATGGAATTCAAGGCCATTAAAATTATTGGGAAAATGCGAATGAAATATAAAGCAATTCTAGACAGATTTAAGAACTAAATGCTTTCATTTTGTTTTCGCATATGAGAAGAAATCGTCATGCATATTTAAATATGAAATCCTTCGTTTGCGCAAAATGTAAAAGTGAAATAGTTTTAAAGTCAATTCTTCTCTCTCTCTCTCTTGGAATGCATTAGATTAATAAGATTAACTGTAGAAATGAATGCTGTGGAGAGAGTAATATATGATTAATAACTAATAACAATGTATTTATTTATCAAAATATTCTACACGAACACCTAACATCTTTTCACATCAGTCGGATTGATGTCAATTTATGAGCTTCTAGGAACATTAGGATTAATTATTTATGAATTACTAGGAACATCGTCCGGTTTTTTAATCGCTTGATTGCTGATGTTAAGATCAACTTTCAGTCGGAGAATGTGCACAGAAAGGAAGTTGCTGATGGTCTAACCCGAGAGGACAGCCATAAGAATACTGACAAATGGAGACTGACTTACTTTTCCAGAGATCACCAACCGGGTAAGCCAAAAGATCTATTCTTCTTGGAGGAGAACCCAAATGCATAAATTGCATATGGAAAATCGCCCTGTACAGAGTTGCTATAAAGTCAGTTGCAAGTAAGCGTAGTCAGACAACTCTAGCAAGAATTTGAAGTAGACACATTCGTGTACCACGTCAAATAAGGGGCCTCAAAGTTTTTCCCTTGTGTTCAAAATGCATTACGATTCAAGCTGCTCATGCCAATATTTTGGCCGGCATCAGTTTAAATATATGTTTCAAGCCCTGAGGCTGTGCTCCATTATTTGAAGGCGTTCGGGCTCATGGACCTGGTTTGATGTTGTCGTCAACCGGAAGAGAAAAGCCACAGTACAGCTAATGTATTAAAAAGAAGAACGAAAAATCTAAGCTATAGAAATTTTCTTCCTAAATTACTTTTCAGCATTTCAAGAGGTTACTTAAAGATTTTCACCTGGTTCCGCAGGAAGACTCCAGGGGGCTCGTTGGAACTTGGGGGTGACAGACATGATCAAACGGCCACTTTAGGACTTATTAGTGGGCATCTGAAAAGCATGACATTCGAATTTGGGTGCAAGATCTTTTCATTGTGCACAAAGTGCGCAACCTAAAGCCGACTTCCCCCGATCGCATCCTGGATTGTTTGGGGTTCGCTCTGGCGGATGTTTTCGCAAGTTCACTGTTGGTGATTGACGTTCACGGTGTCATGGATCTGAGCTAACTGCTGTCTCTAGATCTCTGCAGGATTGGAAACAACAACTTAAAGATTTTCGCAGCCTGTTATAATCTATAAATGAGTTCAAAATATAGCAAAAAAATATCGAAAACAAAGGTTTCCATAAATGACATAACCGATCTGAGACATCCTATTTTTAAGAGTAAATAATTTTGAAGTCTCTAATGTTAAAAGTACCATTCATTAAAGGGTGTAGTATCGTTAATCAATTGGAAACGTAGCATTAAAAGTAAAGATATAATGTATAATGAACGAATTATTCCAATCCGGAGCAAATAAATCTAACACCTTTGAATACGCATTACTTGCTTACTTTGAATATTACATATTATAAAAAATACCTAGCCAGTAATATACAAATAAAGCTAGACTCCATTCATTATTTTAACTTATTATAATATGTCTTAAGAAAATTTTAGTTTTGGAATTAAATTTTCTGTGTAAAGTGAAATCTATTGTCTGGTAAAATAAACTACTTGAATAATTCTTATGTATATTTATGTTATATATAAATTTAAGTATATATTTATTAAATATCTTATCTTAAATTCCTGCCTAAAATGTTTTCCTTTCTAGTGCAGAATATTGCAAAATTTTATTTTGGTAAGCAAATTGAAAATAAGTAAAAAACAATTAACATTGTTACAACAAAATCTAAAAGTTTGCCAATATATTTAGCATTTTAATTGAATATTTACATGAAAAAATATATTTGAAGTATTATATCAGTTACTTTAAAAAATGAATTAAATTATTTAGTTAAGCTTGCTTTCTATATAAACGAATGATTTACAGTAAAAATAAATGAAGTATATAAACTTTCCGATTGTTTTGAACTGAATTTTTTTTAATGTATTTTTAAGTTTAAAAGTTTTTGTTACATAGATAAATATCATTAGAATAAAGTAGTTTCCACCTGAGCAATCATATAAAATTAATATTTCGCATTAAATTTATAGTTCAATTGTTCTAACATAAACATCATTTAAATGTGGGTACTGTTTACGTGAATTCAAAAATATATAAATAAACAATGAATGCTGGAAAATTTTTCCGATCAAATGATTAAATGAATTATGCATATTAGATTCTTCCTTCCAACATTTTAAGTAAGACATATTCAAACATTTGCTTATAACTTCACGTAATGAGAAAATAATTAAAATAGGGAAGAACAAAAATAGGAAAATGTAAGTATCATAAATTAAATAAAAGCTTTATATTCTAGATTTTTCTCATTGTAAATATGAATAATTTTTAAAAAAGTACTTAGAAAATTCATGAATATTCATAACTTGTAAAATTTCACATTTTCTTCTTGCTTGAAATAAATATATTTATCACTTCATTTCCATGAAAAATATTTTGCCTCTATTATATGATTTTCTACATGCTTTAAGTTTAAATGTAATTATATATGATAATTAATTTAAATTCAAAAATTTTATTCCATCATTTTCATTTTCATCCAAAAACAAATAAATAATCTTCTTTAACAATATTTCAATTAATTTCTATTGTTTCATTCTCTCTCTCTCTCTCTCTCTATGTAATATATATATATATATATATATATATATATATATATATATATATATATATGCATGTCTAGATATTATTCAATATTCAATTACAATAACAATTAAATACACAAGTATATTAATAAATTAAATATCAAAATATGACTCGTTTATAGAGTTGAATTGTAAAATATTGTTTAGAGTCAGTTCTTTAGAAACTAATAAATGAAACTTAGAATTAAAAATATATGCGGGAATATAAATCATAATTTTTTAAAAATAGATGTTATATCAGATAAAAGATTTGTTTAAATTTACGTACAGTTATTTGCCCTGATGATGGTTACTCACAGCTACACTTACCTAAAAGAAAAACAATATTTATTAGTAAAATTAATACTTTAAATTATAAACATAATATTGTATTTTCATATTTTTTGACTAAAAGCCATGATGCGCAGAAATATATTTTTATATCATTTTATTATTTATGACACTAAAATAATATTATATGATTCAATATTTAATTTTTAATAAATGACTGGAATGATAGACTAAGATGTATCTTCAGAACATTTACTAAAAGAGATTATTCAATATTTTTGAAATGTATTTTTTAAGAAAATTTCAAAGAAGGTGATATTTATAATCATATAAATAAATAAATAACTTTATTTATAAATCACTTATAATATGTCAAAGATTTTAATCGTAAAACTGGTAAAACTAATTTCTAGGGTTTTTCTCTTACAAATACTGCAATATTAATTACTATTTATGGAATTAACGGTGAAAAAAAAGAATTATTAAATAATACAAAATGCTATTATACTAGTGCTTAATACAGAATTTTGTTTTAATGAAATGAAATTAACCGATATAAAAATAATGTACTTTTTCGAGTACATTTGTTAAAGTGAAATACATAGAAAAGGCCGATGGCTTAGTGGTAGCGATCGAACATCGGAAACCATGTATATATATATATATATATATATATATATATATATATATATATATATATATATATATATATATATATATATATATATATATATATATATATATATATACATATATATATATATATATATATATATATATATATATATATATATATATATATATATATATATATATATATATATATATATATATATATATATATATATATGTATGTATATATATATGTATATATATATATATATATATATATATATATATATATATATATATATCTATATATATATATATATATATATATATATATATATATATATATATATATATATATATATATATATATATATATATATATATATATATATATATATATATATATATAAGGTGTCCGATCATCAGGTTGGGTAAGTTCGACTCAGCCATTTATCCTGTCAGTGGAACGATGAACTGAGAACTAAACACTGGAGTTTTGCGTTACGTTGTCAGCCCAACCGGGACATATGATCCGTACAACAAGAACTCTGGGTCAAGAAAACAGAGATTGGACTGTAGGTCTTGGCCCACATGGGATGCCACAGAGTTTAGTTAAGATACTTAGGAGCTAATGAATACTAATTATTAGTCTTAAAAGAATTTTGATTTATGAATTTATTTCCTAATTTACTTTCTTTCTATAGTTGGATAATTGTATAGCAATTCATTTGTGTTCGTCAAAACTAAGTTCATATATGATTTCATTTTGTGCATTGATAATCAAATAATAAAATAATTAAAAATTTTACAATTTCTAAAAACTATGCCTATTATTTTATTATTTATATAATAAATAATAGATTATATCATAGTTTATACAATGCGAATAATAGTAATTGTTATTTCCAATACTTTCGGTTAAAACAATTCAGTTTTTATCCTCGCAATTCCACATTTTTAAAATTACTTTTTATTACTCAAGAGAACATTTTAATACAATTGATCCTCTACTTAAACTTGCTTAGCTTTAATTTTTATTCTTTTTAAAATCACTTGGAATTCTGCGGTGAACCTTATTTGCAAAATAATTGCTTCCCATTCCACTGGAATAACGCACAATCATTGTTGAAGAAATATACTTGTAGATCATGGAATAGAATCTCTTTCTTCAATGCTTTAGCCAATATCTCGGTAGTTTATATGGATGGCTGCACGCCATATTGATTCGGCTATTGTTTCGTGTACAGTAGCTTCTCAGCGAAGGACATAAACAGGTCTGCAAATATTCTGAGCCCTTGAGTAATTAGACCGCAAGTGGGTGCTATTTCGGCTAGATAAACAGCGCGCATTCTGCAATAACAAGCTATATTAAGCAATACCTTTCTGAAAAGTACACACACTTCAAAGCAATTTTGGATGAATACCGAATACAAGTTGAATGAGATTACTTAACAAGAGTGATTTGAAATTTTTGTGTGAGATACCAGGATTTACATAACAGCTCAAAATATATATAGTAAAAAAGTTTTATATAAATAGAGCGAACAATTCACGTTTAAACTACATTTGTATTGTATTAATAAAATATAGCTACCCATTTTATTTATAAAATGTAATTATGCATTAAATATTTATTAAATTAACCATAAACTGTCATTTCTTATTTAAATTTATGAAAATTATTTTTGCATAGATTTGCATAAAAGCTTTAAAAGCGTAAAGTGAAAAAGAAGTTTCATAAATTGAGCAAACAGTTCACGTTCAAACTTCAATTGTATTGTAATAATAAAACAATGGTTACCAAATGTATTGATAAAATGTAACTATACATTAATAATTTAATAAATTAACCATGAACTATCATTTCATGATTAAATTTATGAGAATTATTTTTGCATGGTATTAAAAACATAATAACTGGCAGTTTTATTCGCTTAAACTGTATCCTTACATTGCTTACATATTAAATTGAACATAAGCCAAGAGTTTACTTTAAATTTGAAAAAAAGTATTTTTGCATTCTATAAATAAAGAAAATGTAATCTTGTGGTGTTAAAAATAGTGGTAAATATTTTATTATCAAAAAGGTTAAGGAAATTTTGTAAATACTTGATTTTGCATATTCTTTTTTAAATGTGTCAACATTTTATCCTACGCCCGTCCTCGGCATCTCTGCTATTAATTGACGAGCAGCCCAATAAAAAGATGAGCAAATATAAAATCAAGAATAAAGTCCTTCTTCAGTAGCCTCAAAAGAATTCGCAGTCATAAACTTTAAAATTTCAAAACAGTATATGTGTCAATATATACGAAATATAGTATATATAAGTAACGTTGTTAGGAATAAAGAATAATATATGGTAAAAAATAATTTTTTTTTATTGAAAAGTGACCTATTGTTTATAGTACATTATTTAAAAAGATTGATTTTAACAATCTGTTTTAAAAGGGAAATTTTTAAAAAATTCCATGAAATTAAAACTGATTTTAATACATAGTTTGTGGCTAAATTATGAACTTACTTCTTATATCCTAATGACTTATATTTTCAAATGATATTTTAATACCATAATTACAATACAATATTATGGATATATTTTAAATGTGTTGCAAACTCAAACATCGTAAATAGTTTGTAAAATTATACACTAATGGTACAGGATGAGATAACAATTGTAATTATTTTATATGGAGTTTTAATGTCATGCAGTTAATAGTTTGATAAGTCATAGATGATTTCATAAGGGTTTAGTTACATTTTACAACTTGAAAATCTGAATATCTTAACGCATTATTTTATCATCAATTATTTTTTTTATTCGTTTTTTTCAATTTAACTCTTAATACCACAAAAATTATGATGATAATCTCTATAAGATATCCTGTACAAAAATTTGTTAGATAGCTTCTTGGTGGATGTAATTATTTTAAATCTGATTTATACATTGTATATAAATTTACTTTTATAGAAAAATTTAAAATATAAATTGTTCATAATAAACAAAACAGATACAAGGAAGTGAAAAAAAATTAAATTTGAAACAAATTATTGGCTAAAATTAATTTGTTAACAATACAGAACACGAGCTAAATGTTAAAACCCTTTTATTTTAGAAGCACATTCAATTATCATTTATTTTCTGTAGACTGGCAAGACGTTTTATTCATTTCCTTAAATCCTTTATTTAATTTGAATCAATTTATTTATTTAACACCTTTTATTTCTATTTTGTTACCAGGAACATGATTTCATGCAGAAACCCATTAACTTAAAGTATCAAAAAAATTGTGAAAAAATTTTGCTATTAAATTCTATGTTTTAAAAAGTATTTTTTATCTTAATATTAGCAATAGTGAATAAAGCTATTTTAGATAAACTAAAATAAATTCTTTATTCATGAAATATTGATCAAAGCAACCGAGGAATCCGCACAAAGCCTCTAAATATTCATTGGAACAAATATTCTGTTTTTTTCTTCTTTGTTTAGTCAATAAAGAGAAATAGTTTATTGAAATTATAAAGGAGAGCCAAAGTATTTATTCATCGATCCGCAGGAAGCCCCCTTAACCGTCAAATGTTTTAAAGTAAAAATATTTCCCGGCTTATTATATTTGTTACTGAGTGCACTAAAAATAAGTTTATAAACATTGGACTGGAAAAAGGAATATATCCAATTCTTATTCTAAACAAATCGAGAAAAATGCTTGAAATGAATTTTTAAACATCTTTTGGAAGAATAATATTTAAAAAAGACTTTATTTATAATGTCATGACAGTATTTTTACTATAAATGCAAATTTTTTTAAAAATTTGCGAATTATGTGATAAATTAAAAAATATTTTATTATTTTTAATAGATTTTAAAATCTGTTTTGAATTAAATGTTTTCTAATTACTTTATTAAAATAAAATATTTAAATAGATAAAATTCTTTTCTTTGAGAACATTATGAATGGTACTAATAAAAGAAATCATATTTTTACTATAATATTTGTCATCAAGTTTATTCAACGATAGTTTGATACGGTGTCACTAAATTACTAAATAAAGCTCTTTTAAGTGTACCTTTCTAATTCTATATATATATATATATATATATATATATATATATATATATATATATATATATATATATCAAATTAGAAAATGACACATAAAAGCTTTATTAAGTAATTTAGTGTCACACCGTATATATATATATATATATATATATATATTATATATATATATATATATATATATATATATATATATATATATATATATTAAAGACTATTAAATCTCGATCAAAGATTAACTTTCATTTTGTTCATATCAAAAGAGACTAAATTGTTGCATTACATAACATTCTTTAACAAGAGAAAATAAATATCTGAAATGTTTTGTGTAAACAGTCTATTTGCATACAAACATATGTATTGACTCAAGGCTTAATACAAAATATGTCCTTCCGTTGGTTTTGCTCTTCTCTATAAGACGCTTCTTTTTTCAAAACGAAATGCGTTTGAGATCCTCACTCTAGCCGAAATTCTAGCAATGAGGTATGATGGAACGAAGAATGGAAACCTTATTTGAAGTACTTTCCACTGAAAACAAAGTTTTATTTTGATGTATTTTGGTATCCATGGTGACCGATGATATTCCCCATCTTTGTTTCTACAGATAATGCATCTTTCTAACTAAGTTTATTGATAAAACACTTTAGAATTTGGTTTAGCTTATGCAGTCCGTACTTGCATAAGCTATTTAAACTTAAGAAAATACAGTTTAAAATACAATATAGAAATATGAATTCCCATTTTGTTATACCTAGCTATATAGGCAGAATATATATATAAACAAAAAACATTTATTTGGAATAATATATTCATTAAATTAAGAAAGTTTAAGTAAATTTATATTTATTAATTTCAAGTTCAGCTTAAATGGTTTGAAATCTTACCGAACAATTGCTTTTAAAATTGATTAAATAAAATATGTAAAACTGTATAAAAATAAATAAAAAAAGTTAATATTACAGAGTGTTTATAATTAAATATCAAACAAAAACTAAATTTTTTCTTTTTATTTCAAATAAACAAAGTTATTTATTTAAGTATGTAACAAAAGTTATTGTCTAATTTTATATAACACAATCAATTAAAAAATAATAGTCAAATATCAAATAAAATTAAAAAAATCAATTTTTTGTTTTCTTTATACTATAAGATATACACTATAAGATATATTGAACAGTTAGATTACTTTAATAACGAGAGTAAATTATTAATTTTTAAATGAAAGTCTTAAAGAACTATCTTAATCAGAAGAAAACATTTGGAATTTAAACTCACAAAAGTTAAAGAATGTTGTGATGAAATATGAATTGCAATTTACCACATCTAGAAGACGATAGTTTTTCTTGTACTATTGCTGGGTATCTTTGATGATATGTACCAAGCAATAATACTAGAAGTAAAAGCAATAATACCTAGCGTTTCACACAGTTACGGTTCCGATTCATTACCCTCCTAACACAGTGTTTAATCACAGCCCATTTGACTTTAAAATTCTAAGAGAAACAAATAGAGATGACACATTGATAATATTTAAATCACAAGTGTTGATATAATTTTGAAATATATAGCTACATTTAAGGCAAAAGCTGTAGCTATTTACTACTAGTATATTTAAAAGATTTTGCTTAGAGACATCATAGAAAAAGATTCGCTCACAATAGGCAATCTTTTTGATAACCGTGGGCACTGGGGGACTAACCATTCCTCACAACAAGGCCGGAAACTGCTATTCCTTTGTTGTTACCCAGTCGACACCTGTGAACCACTAGTCACGGAGGCGAGTAGCATTACCCATACCATACCACAAACTCGTTTATAGGTCAGGCCATATTCATACATCATCTCAGAAAAAAGAACAGAGAAGCACAATGAGAAAATAGCATCCCAGCCAAATCTGGGACTCGAACATGGAACCCACAGCTCAAAAGTCAGGTACGCTAACCGCTCAGTCATCGGTCCGCCACAATAGGCAAATAGTAAGACTGCATTTTTAGGATAGTACGTGTAGGATGTATTACCAATTACTTTCGAAAGAAGAATATATAGATGCTGCACTACTGCCTTCAGCATGGACGTATGTCTATGTAGGTGCTCCGGAATTTTCCCAGTTTATTCTCTCGTGACATGTTAATGCCTATCTATAGCCCTTCTATCCATAGAAAATCTTCCCAGAAAGCGAATTTAGTAGTTGACATTTAAAACACAACATTAGAATCTATATTGTTGTTGTCGTGGCTTATCTTCCAAATTTCTGACGAAATCAGACAAGGTCCATGAGATCATTAACCTTGAGGAAATGAGGGAACAGGAGGGGGAGTGAGTAAATGTCCTCTCTGGAGCGTCCCAAATAATCCAGGAAATGTTGAGGAGAAGCCAGCTCAATTTTACATCCAGAGCAGATCTCAAAGATTTTCTTGCATTTGAGAAACGTGAGACCTCTTATGTGGCTGGTTGCTAATCTGGAAATAACGGTATTAGAGGCTATGTGACAATTGAGGGTATATAAAGAGCCAGGCTCTTTGTCTGCGTACCAGTGATGGAAGGGAGGAATCTTTCACATATTTAAAATCTTAGAATTAGCAATAACAGATGTTTTACAAATGTGAACGTTGAGGAGGAAGGACAACAATCCTCCCTCGCCAGTCGATCCCCTTGCTCATTGCTGTACCTATCTGCATGAGAAGGAATCCATTGAAAATAGACGTCATGGAACTCCGAATCGAGCTTAAGTTTGAGGAGGATAGATGTACTGGTTTGATCTCCAATTTCAATCCAGTTGTGAAGGTACTGAAGAGCGCTTCTACTGTCTGAGAGGATCCAGAGGTTACCAAAATCAGTTTCATTAAGAATGCAAAATCTATAATAGATTTTATTTAAAATGTCTAAAAAAATTAATTGCGCACACTATAGGTTAACAATAGTCCACATAAGAGATTTGGGTTCAATTTAAGACATTGTTGAAGAACAAGGATTGAATGATATGGTTCCTTTCCAGCTTACACGAGTATCAATGAGGATGCTAGGTTGTTTACTTCCTCAAGACTCATTAATACGCCTCCCAATCGATGAAAATTCTTCTCGGAATGCAATTTTTACAGCGGACATTCAAATACAATATTAATGTATTAGCCTATAAGATATACTGTGTCAATTGTGAGTGAATAGGGAATTCTCTTGGATATTTTCTTGCAGAAGATAAATGTATTAAACAGATTCTCGTGAGCTATGACAGCTACAAATATTATAGAAAGCTTCAAAATAATATTGTTTTTTTATTTTGTCCAAAATGATATTTCAAAATTACAATATTTGCTGAGTAAGAAAATAAGGCACAGACGTCGTATAATCTAGGATACCAAATTATGAGTTTGGTGATTTTTTTGGTGAATTTTCATTTGTATCTGGTTCTTATTGCATCATAGATAAGAAAACCTATAAAAATTATGCAGAAAATTCTATTTTGGCAACCCTAGAATTTACGTCATCATGCACGTCACAATACGTCATCTTGGGAACATTTCTTTCCTTATCGCCAAAAAAATTCAGAATTTATCATCCAGGATTACACAGCATCTGTTCCGAACATAAATGTTTAAATGTTCACAAAGATGATACTTTATTTTCTTGTAAGCAATAACAATGCCTATCGAATATTACACATATTAAAATTATTCAATGTAATTTTTTACTTCACTAGTTTAAACAAAAAATATTACACTTTTGTATTGCTAAAACAGAAAAAAAAATCACAATGAAATATAATAAGTTTTAGAGTAATATTGATTGTTTGATCATGAAGTTTTAAATTTACTCTTGTCTACCGGATATTATCATTCCAACGATACTGTTGATAAAATTATCTGTATCATTCACCGGAGCTTGTAGGATATTCCCCTTTTGGCGATCATTGTGATTGTTTTCGTCGTTACTTTAAGCGCATGTTTTTAGAACGGGAAAATTCTTAAGAGTATAAAATAGAATTTCCCAAAGTTACAAAAATATGCATTAAGAAACTTCTAAATCATATTATAGCATAAAAAACTAAAAAAGTGTTTCTAAAAATGAATAAAAATATGTTATGTTGGGTTTGTCTTTTCTCCAAAACAACCGGTAAATGATATAAGTAAATAAGAATAATGACCTTACTTCATATGAAGTCAAGTTCACATGTCGAATACGTTCGGTGATATTTTCTGTTTGATGCATCCGTTGAATAAACTGCCTTAAATTTGAATATAATAGGTTGCAAGTTGTTCTGGGGTTATATTTAATTCAATATTTTGTTCGTTTGTTTCCAATCCGACCATGCTAACTTTACATTTCAGTAAAACTAATTTTGTTTAACTTTAGCATGATAAAAAGAAATAGTGACTAAATTTAAGCTATAAAGTTATTTTGAAAAACAATTTTATCAGTTATCAATTCTACAATATAAATTAATTTATTATCATGTTTGTAACTCCTTATAAAACAATTCTGACTACAAATTCTGACTGGCAGCCGAATGGTTGGTGCTCTTACCTTCGGTTCAACAGTTCGTGGTTTCAAATGCATCCTTGGGTTTGAATGCTTGTAGTGGTTCGGAATCCACTTTAAACCGTATGTTCCAGTGTAATTAGCTCTCACGTGCAAAAAATGACCGTTCAGTGAAAAACAAATGAAACCAAACTGACTAAAAATTAATCTTGCCTCCGATAAAGCTTTTCTTCGGCGTCAAAATACTATTTTTCATTTATTTACTAAAAATACTCTGTGTTGTTAACGTAGATAACGTATACAATGTATTATCAAACGTGAAATTTCAAAAGAAATATTTTTTTTCAATTTCCGACAGATACTAGGATAAATGTTTTAGACCATTAACTAAAAAATATTCATGATGGTTGATTGTTTTAAAAAAATACAATTTTATTTAGAAATATATATATAAAAACTTCGAATTAAAATATAGGATTAAAATTTCGAATTGGATATAAAGCAAAAACTTCAAATGATGAAGACATGAAAGAATCATGTATATGGCGTACAAATGCGTTAAAACACGAGAAAAACCAAATTTGACAAAAACAAAAATCCAAAAGGCAACAAAAACTCAAATTGGCAATACTATAATCTAAACAAAGGACGTTAGATTTAGTGAGAAATCTCTTAGGGGATATCACACTTGTACTATGTAATGTACACAAATACGATAACATTATCTTTTCTTGTAAGGAATAACAATATCAATAAAATAATAAACACATTCAAATTATTCAGTGCATTTGTTCAATAATTTCTTTTTTTCAACAACTCTAACAAAAGATATTACATTTTTGTATTGCTAAAACAGAAAAATAAAATCACTGTGAAATATAATAAGTTCTGAAGTAATATTGAATATTTGATCATGGAGCTTTAAGTTTACTCCTGTCTAACGGATATTATCAATTCAATGATACAGCTGATAATGTGCCCTGTATCATTTGTCTCCCATTACAATGGGAATCTTATTTAAAGCATTCCAATCAGATTCAGTATCTGCTAATGGATTTCTACATATTGTAGAGTAAATGTAAAGGCGTAAATAGATTAGGTTGTGAAGCGTTACTCTACACATGTAATCGAGGTTTATGGAGATACGCTTCATTACCTAATTAGCTTTAATGAGAGCGAAATACCTTTAATTACTCAGCTTAGATGTACAAGAGCTCAGAAATACAAAACCTTAATTGATTAAATTTTAATTAAGTAAGCCTTATCATGAGTATTTATGAAAGCGTGTAATATCGATTACATTTAGATCAATGAGTGTATGATGCTCTTTATTGTTGTTTTGACCCTTTATTTTATTCATTTATTCATCACAGTCAGATTTTTTAGATAAACAATTTTAATTCAATATTTAGAAATATATATTGAATTAAAATTATATATCATGAGTATTTATAGAAATGTATGGTATCAATTAAATTTAGATCAATAACTGTATGAAGCTTTTTATTGTTGTTGGTTCTTTATTTTATTCATTTATTCATCAGTCTAATTTTTTTAGATTAAAAACTTTGCTTCCAATCCAACCATGTTAATTTATATAAGCTACGTAAAATTGTAAATCAATATTTAGTAATGTATCTTATCATGAATATTTATAGAAATGTTTGGTAACAATTTAATTTAGATCTGTAAGTGTATGAAGCTGTTTTTTGTTATTGACTCTTTATTTTATTCATTTATTCATCAGTCAGCCATAAATATTAAATATCAAACTTCAGTTTAATAACCCGTGTAACTTAAATATTAAATTTTCTGCAAAATTCTTATAGATCTCCATATTTATGACGTAACAAAATTAGATAGCCAGATACATAAGAAAATCCGCCAAAAAATATTTAACTCAGAATTTGGCAGTCTGGATTATACGGCATCTCTGCCTCATATTTCATATATTTCCTCACATATATGGTTTGATTATTATTACTGAATATGTTTAAACAAAATGCTTTGTTTTTAATGAGTCATTAAAACAGTGAAATAAAATTAAATTGTTAAAGTAAGTTGCATTACAATCTTGTTAAAATTATTTTTAATTGGTATCGAAATGAAACATTGTTCCTACAATACTTTGAAATTAATATTACTTGATTTACTAAATGTCTACACAAAACTTCAAGAAATGAAAATATGTGTCAATGCAATTACAATCAATATTTTTTCATTCATTACACAATACAAGAAAAATAATGTCAATTACGTAAACAAATTTATAAAATAATTTATTTACATAAATATTGATATATACATTTATAGATATCTGTTCACAAGTTCTTGCACTGAATAAGCAAATCTGCTAAAGTTCGCTGTTTTAATATTCTGTTATTGAACATCTGTCTAGCTGTTGATTAATGAGTTCTCTGCAAAGATGAGATTGCCATCAATATAAATTTAAATTATTATTCACGAGATAAGCATCCCCCTATCAGTGACATATGACATTTCACGGCTGCCTAGGAAAATTACGTGAACTGAGGATTTACTCCAGATAAAAGCGGTTGCTGATAAATATTTAAGCTTTAGAGATGATGTATCTTGAATGGATGCAGA
Organism: Latrodectus elegans; assembly: GCA_030067965.1. Classification (NCBI taxonomy): domain Eukaryota; kingdom Metazoa; phylum Arthropoda; class Arachnida; order Araneae; family Theridiidae; genus Latrodectus; species Latrodectus elegans. Next base: position 3,860,743 of record CM057813.1, read on the forward strand.
CCAAGCAATTCTCTCATACCGCCTATGCAATATTTTGGATTCACTGAATTTAACTTTAATATATTTGGAAACAAGACAAAGGATATTAAAACTTATTTCTATATTTTACCTGCAGTGAAGAACTAATTATCATTTCAGTTGGGGTAGTATACTAGTAAAACTCAAATTGCTTAATCAAGGAAATTAAATGATGTTTTTAGTATTTTTCCTGTGCATATATACATACATACATACATACATATATATATATATGTATATATATATATATATATATATATATATATATATATATATATATATATATATATATATATATATATATATATATATATATATATATATATATAGCTGTAGATTAATAGTTAGAATACCAGGCATCCGTTCAGATGGATGGAGTTCAATTCCCTGAGTCGCCAAAGACCCACCAAGCGATATACGTGCTCATTAACTCTGTGGAGTTTAACATCGGTAGTTGAGCAGTTACTATGGGTGTAATGGTCTGGAGAAAATTTCCTCCCCCTCCAGATCAATGTAGAAATTGAAGGAAAGTATTCTCTGATGGTGTCATATATTGGAGGAGTTTGGAGAAAAATCGTATTTTCACCTCCGTGGTGCACAGTTTGAACAAACGACGCGCCCTACAGCCAGCGAGCTTGGCTTGCCCAAGTGCCATAAGTAACAAATGTATATATATATACATATATATATATATATATATATATATATATATATATATATATATATATATATATATATATACATATATATATATATATATATATATATATATATATATATATACATATATATATATATATATATATACATATATATATATATATATATATATATATATAACGTACAAGAATGTTAACATTTTATGAGAACATAAAAATTCTTCAAAGTTAATGAAATTTTTGTTGAATTTCAGATGATCACCAACAACAAAATTTTAAGAAATTTATTTGCTTTTAAATACGTAAAAATCACAATAAAAATGGAAAATATTGTTTTGTATTAAACAATTTACTTATGACACTAAAATTAAATAAATTAAAATTATTTTACGTTAATTAGAATACTTGAAAATCTAGATTTTTTTAAAAACCTATTAAATAAAACATTTCGAAGTAACACATTATATTTTTTTACTGTTTAAATAATATAGTTCATCGTGTAATTAAAAGCAAAATTAAAACTAATTAATTCAACTTAAGTTCGACATACTGATTTGAAAACGAATAATTAATTTCAATTTATTAAATTATTGTCATCAATTAAAGTTACAATTTCGAAAAACACTTTACAATTTCTTATATTTTAATGTCTAACAGATCATCAATTTTCTTTTTATTCACGTGAATTAATAAGATAAAATTTAAAAGAAAAATTTTTTGGCTTTAAATAATTTTTATAGGTTTACATTTTAAATATAATTAAATATGAAAGACTTCAATGTAGTTTTATCCCAATCTTCCCGAAAAATACATTCTTTTTTTTTACACTGTATTTTTATTAAGAGTTACAAAAATTGGAGGAGAGAAGCTGAGATCACGTATTTGAAAATGAAACAGAATAGAAAATAAATCGATTTTACGCACACAGTTTAAAGAGCAGTATGACCTGAATTATTAATTAAAGCAATTAATCTCTCTGTTTTCTTTTGTGCACAAATTTCAAATAATGACTGCATTTCCTAGAAATGTGGTTTAAAAGAATGTTTTCATTGTAGACAGTTAATTAATTTCTAATCATTCTGAATGTTAAGTTTTCTAATGGAATTCTGTTTAACAAGAAAAAAGAATCAGGTGGCATATGTAACGATAAATATCAGAATTCGTTAAAACATAAATAATTTAAAAGCAGTAAATGTGCAACAATTTCATTTGGGTTCAAATTGTCATTAATTATTTCTTGAAATAAGATAATAAAAACCGTTTCATTTTATATCGTAATTATAAATATATACTTATCATAAATTCTAAATAAATCTAGCTTATATTAAATAATAATTATCTTTTTAATAATAATTTTCATAACTATTCTCAGAAAATTACTTCAACTAGTACATACTTTAAGTTAAAATATACTAATTTGAATTCAGCAAAACGTTTAAATTATATTAAATACAAATTATAAGTGAAGAAGTAATTTATAAAGATTTACACATTGCTTTTATCTCTACTAACAGAGGATACAATGTTATTGTTCTTGTTTATATGATTGCTCACATTGATTAAGAGCGTAACTACAATAGAATTGTCTTAAGTGTATTTAATATCAGTGAAGATTCTAATGAAAATGGTGTGCATAACCCAGTATGGCCCTGAGGTTTATTTAAAAGTAATCAGCAGACCCTTCCCACATAAAAACATTCACAAAGGGACGTGGCAGACCCTTGGATCAAATAATTAGCGTTAATTTTATCACATTCTAGTTTAAACAAAAAGCTGGGCTACTTCTATTTTTGAAGTTAGAACCTTTAGGAGAGTTAGTTGAGATTATGACCACTTTTTTCTTCTTTCTAAATTCCATCATATAAATAGCCAAGGTACCTTACTCATGAAAAGAGAGTGTCTATTTTCTGCTGAAAAGCAAAAGGATGATTCTACAAAACAGGATTTTGACAAAATGATCTATAAATCAAGATAATGAAAGGTATCTTCAAAATGAGATTCGATGCAATTATTGACATTCAACAGGTACTTGTTAAAAATATACTATTCAAGACGCTGCTGATACAGTATTGAAATAGGAAAGAATGGTAATCAATTCATGGATAGGGGTGAAGAATACATAGACATCTTGGTGTTGAAGAACTTTGCAAAACCAAGAATTTTACAAACCGACAGTAGATAAAGATTAATACGCAATTTTGAGCTATAATGAGCAAAAAAATTATTTTGAATTTTTAGCAAATGCATTATTTAAAAAAAGAAAAAAAAATTTCTTTAATAACAAGATTAGATGACGAATTGAAAATCATACAAAATATGAAAGCAGAAAATCTTATAGAGAAAACAAAAGACTGGTAACTGATTACCAACTAACATTTTAAACTTCAGAGAAATTGGTTGTAAAATTATAAAAGAACTATCAAATGTTAAAGAAAGATATATAAATTGCTTCCATACTTTACTTATATATGAGGGCCGTGATAGCCTAGTGGTTAGGGTATCAGCCTTCCATCCGGTAGGGTGTTGTTGATTCCCAATGCCGCCAAAGACCTACCGAGTACATGCGATATACGTGGTCGTTAAATCTGTGGAATCAAAAGAGGTCGGTAGTTGAGCAGTTACCCTGGTTGCAATGGTCTGGAGAACTTTACTTCCATTTCAGATCAATGTCAAATTTAAGGAAGTAGATCCTCTGTTACTACCATCCATTGGAGGATTTAAAGATCAAAAGTCATACTTTCACCTTCATGGTGCTCTTCTTAAGTAAAAGATGCTCACAATTGACTTAAACTCTCATAGCCGAGGCATAGCGAGCTTGCCTTGTCTAAGTGTCATTAGTAAAAACAACTTATATCCGATGTGAAACTTATGTGAATGGTTTTAGAATCATTATTCCAAACTGAGACGAAATTCATCGCCAAAGTTTAAAGAATTTAAACAATAAACGCTAAGGATATAAAATAGTAAATATAGTGATAAAATTAGAGCATAGTTAATAAAACATGGAGAAAATAACCCTTGCCATAAAATCCATAAAGTAATCACTCATATCTGAGAATGAGAGGCAGAAAATGGAATTGGGAAACGATTATCCCCATTTATAAGAACTGTGACATGCTAACCTGTAGCAACTATAAAAGTATCACATTATTAAATGGGGGTTACAAAATGTAAGTTATTATTGATAATTTAATATTAGTACACATTGAATATTAACACTCTTATTTATAGCAATAAGTTAAATATTTGTATGTACTGGAATAATAGTTATGTGATCATATTTACAAATACTTTTATAATAATCTGATTATGAATGAATGCCATACTATAAAGTTAATGTAAATCTTCAAAAGCATTCGTCATTCATAAGTTAGAACTCGGAATGAAATTAAAAAAAAGAGAATTAGAAATATTTACTAGTTTTATAAATTTTTATTCACATTAAAATGAAGAATCCAGTATTAACAGCCAGTACTGTCATATTTTACAGATTTTTTCTTTACACTACACTTTAATTAAGATGAAATTAACTTTGCCATTATAATCTGGTTTTTTTAAATTCTTGGCACTATTAATTGACTATACACATTACGTTTTAATTAATGAATTCTATATATAACTTGTTAGTTAATGCTCTGTATATGATATTAAGCTGATATATTCTATAAAAACAATTTCAGAAAATTTATACACAATACAGGGTGTTAAAAAATTTAGAATATAAAAATTAATAACTTGTCAATTTTCTCATGATATTAATTAATATGTGAAGTTTATAATCAGACAGATTACTTTTAATATTAGATTCTTAAGACAAAAAACATTTTATTCGTATATTTTCTTGCTTATATTGATTTCCCTTGTCATATTTGACATAGTTAACAGAAATTTGTTAAATATAAATAAGTGATTATAGTTTGGTTCGCTACAACTCATAGAAAAACTACAGGTATGCCTTTCTTCTATAAATAATATTAGTTGTTCTATAAAATCCATATATCGAAAATATGATATTTATTTACATAATTTCACTCATATATTAAACTATTTAGATTAAACGCACATTCTATCTATGATACCTCAGATTCCCATAGTAATATATAATACAATCAAGGAGTTATGTATATATATATATATATATTGGATAACTGAATAAAAAACACTGATTTTTGTAACGTTCAAACGTCATAAAATTTCAATTAAAAACTAAAAAAAATTAATGTGTATTACATATTTATTAAATTCTTACATGAAGTTGTGTTTATTTTTCGCACCCCGTTTAAGTCATTACTAAACTTCCAATAAGAAAATTTTATATCATCTCAAATCCATTGCATTATTTTACGACTGGCTAAACTGTACTTACTTATTCCAAATCAAAATATCAAATAATGATTGCACGATTTAGTTTGATATCGTAGAAATAATTTTGAAATAAACAATGACTTTTAAAATATTCTTTTGATATAATTTCATTAAAACGCAGTGATTAAAATTTATTTTTATCCATTGTAAATAAATAATCACAATTGGAATTATATTTTCAAAATTGGAGTTGATATAAATTTCATTTGGCAACACTTATAAAGCATTAAGGAGGAAACTTTATTTCTTGAAAAATGATGCATCATATCCTATTAAATTAACATTGGTTTATAAGCATAAGGTATACAGTTCTATTAAAAAACACCATTATTAGTGAGAAACATTAATCCGATACCATTTAAAAAACTATTACTTTTTTGTCCAATTAATAATTTAATTTTCTTATTATGCTAAAATTACTAAAAATAAAAACTAATAATAAAATTTTTCATATTCAAGAATATTTTTTTTAAACTTTTATTATATTGTTTGCTTAGAAATATTGATTTCTTTTACTTCGCAATCAAATCTATAGGTTTTAAAGAACATTAAATGCAGACTTAAAAGGCAAACTTGTTAAGTAATTTTTTAATAAAATATTTAATAAAATTTTAAATTAAAATTTATGTTTATTAAAATATTTGAGAAATTAAGCATTTTATATTTAATTTATTTAACACTAAAAGTGTAATTTAAGTGTTTAATAAAATTATTTTAATCAAGATTAAAATTATACTATCAACAATTTTACAAGACATAAAATTTTCTGTACATATTTATATGATGACTAATATTTTTTGTATCCAAGTAAAAGACTTACGGTAAGCTTAATTATGAGTGGCTGGACATAAAATTTGAAAGTACGTTTCACCAACAAAAATGTTTTTATAGAACCCCAGTTAATGCTGCTCCCGCATCGAATAGGGCTTTGACCATAAATTAAATATTTATAAAAGAGGGTCTCAACAGAGGAATTCCATTTAACGCGCTCATGAACAAATAATACTCCAAAAACAAAAAGAATATACTCGACGGCAAAATTCTTTAAACAAAATCTTTGGCAGAAAGAAAAAAAAAGTCAGGTAAAATATTTCCACCGTAGGGAATAAAGAACATTACTTCACCCTAAGTCTGCAAAGTAATAAAAAATTTTAAAGTTGTAGTCGACTGTTTTGAAGCTAATGAAGATTTATGGTGAAGACTTAAGCAGTTTCTAATAATTAACCAATCAAGCTTTTAAGTTACTTAAGATAAATAAGATGTTTCTGAAAATATCCTTTAAGGAAAAAAACTAACTTTTTTAGGGTTTTTAGCAAGCATGTATTGAAAGAGAATTGGTTATTTAATAACTTAATCAAAGTGATCCAATATCTAAGGATTTCAGTGAAAAAAGGAATTTAATCATTTTCAGTCACTATAAATTTCGGCAGGGACGTTATTGTTCTGAAACTTTCAGTACTTAGACAATGAGATTTAGTTTTCAAGATACAGTGGAAATAATAATATTCTAATTATAAGTTTTTCTTAAATTTTAAAGAGATTAAATAAGAAAACAAAATTTAATTATTTATCATTTAAGCTAAAATTATATTTGATTTAGAACATGTAAACAATTTCGCTGAAGCAGTCACTCACATACACGCATATATATATATACATATGTGTGTGTATATATATATATATATATATATATATATATATATATATATAGAGAGAGAGAGAGAGAGAGAGAGAGAGAGAAGAGAAAGTGAGAAACAGAAAAGAATATTTTTATGAGATTCCTTAAATTTAAAATTCGGGGTTATAAAAGGCAATTAAATTCAGTTTTCTTAATATTGAAATATGTAGCTAAATTTAAAAATTGTATATAAATAAAAATTGGAGAACATTGACGATGATATTATTTTTGTTATTGGTATAACAAAATAGCATTAAAAATAATCCAATGTTATTTTAATTTTAGATTGTAAATCATTTGCTTTTATAAAATTGAAACCAAAATACAAATTTATGGAACTCTTAATGTATACAGTGTGTACATAACAAAATCATTTTAATGCTAAGTTTCAATTGGGTGAAATCTTAGAAACTTCCCTAAATTGGAAATTATTTATGAAATTATATGAAATTTTAAAAAAAACATTATCTAAGGATAATAGAAAACATTAAAAACAATATCTATTGCCATTCTTACTTTAAATAGTTTTAATCTATATATCTTATTAATGTATTTATCTTATTTCATAAATTCATGATCAAAATAAAATGCCTTGTTTCTATTTACAATAAATATTGCATAATATTCTTTTATAAATTTCGGATAAACACTTTAAAATTGTAAAATCTTAACAAATTAAGTATGTATTTTTATTTTCAAGAATTTGGGAAACTATTTTTTAAAAAGAACTGCTCTTTTAAATGGAACTAGGATACTTTGAGGAGAGGTACTCAGTGAAATGTGGAAAAAACATTTCCTTGAAGACTTTATCTAATCCGTTAATTCTTTATGCAGAAAGTCTCCACTGAATACATAATTCAATTAAAACAGTTTATTCAGCTAATTAAAAGCTTTTTTGTTTTCGTAAGCCTGTTGCTATTAAAGCTTGTAGTCTATTAAATCGTTAAAGTTGCGACAGGTGCATGTAAACGAGAAATACATCAGCAAAACAGGACCCGTAAGAGCATGGCTACTGAAATATAATTATGTTAATTCAACGCAACAATGTCTGGCTGTTTATGCGCCACTTTAATGAATAAATAGGTGCGTGTCTGACTCAAACAAAGTTCTTTTGTAACTTGCTAGTATCGATTTTCTTATTGAAAACGAATAGATAATTTTCGTATGATTAAGTTCAATTCCCTATGTTGAATATGTAGAGTCGTAATAAGATTATGATAATGAAAACAAATTAAGCTTTAATTTAAAATATTATCAGAAAAATACATTTTTACCAAGTTAATGAACATGTCTTTCAATGAAAGATATTACCAAGAAAAAATTAATGTAATATTGAGTTTCTACATAGAAATTTGGTGAAAAATACATAAGATTTATCACAAAAAGGAAATTTGATATTTGAGGTATAAATGAAATTTTTGGCAGTCATATTGTTTCAAAATGTATGCAACATTTTCTAAGCATAATAGCGAAGAATGAGTTTCCCTATATGAACCATTTTCTTTTAAGTGAAATATTTCAATTCAATTATTCCCAAGATAGAATTAATAAAGAGACATTTCAATGGTAAGAACTGTTAAATATAATATATATTACAAAAATGCTATGAAAGTTAGATTGCAAAATATACTGGATTTTATGAATTTCTGTGGAGCAGATGAATTTCATGCGTAATTTAGTAATATTTAATTACTAAATATAAAGTGTATTAATTATGCTCTTTAAAATGAAGTAATTTTTAAAATAATATTGATTGGTCATGAAGGAATACTTAAGGTAATGATAATTGTAAAAGACATACTTTTTAGAATGTCAAGTTGTATGAAATTTTATCTAATGAGGTATAAATTAACTTATATACTTTATTATATGAAATAATCATTAGTTTCCTTAAATAAGTTAACATCTTTATAGATATATCTTAGTTTACGTTTTTAGAAAAACATTTATCAGAAATATTTTTGGAAATAAAATTCAGCCTTTCTCACATTCTGGTTTCAACAATTTAAATATTAATATAAATACATTTATTCTTTAGGACAAAATATGGTCTAGTTTTTATTCAAAGAAATTCCATCCAAAAGAAACTTAAAATCAATTCAGGAAAAACATCAATTTATTTATCATTCGTTGTATTTATTTATTTGGATATTTTATCAGTTTTATGGCGAAAGAATGCTTATATTTATGTGTAGAGATAATAGAGCTGCTCCATTTCATTTGTAAAAATATATTTGTCTTTGAATTTTATGGAAGCAATCATTCAGATTAAAAAATAATACATTTCTTCCTCTTTCAGAAAAATCAAAAATCATTTCCTTGTTTGCCAATCTTAAAATTTCGTGATGAAACATTTCAAAAAATGATAAAAAAAATTTTGCAGCTTCTGCCACTAATTCAATAAAGATAGTAAGAAATTAAGAAAAATGATGGTATTATTATCAAATAATTGAAATAAATAGTGTTTTTTAATTTATGTTTATATATATATATATACATTAATTTAGGAACGATATAATATTTACTTTAATCTGTATTGACATCGTGGGTCATTCATTATCGTTTACTATAAGGCTGTACTAGTTTCAAAAATATTTATTTTGCAATATAAATTCTGCATTACTTATTTGTAACATAATAAAATCATTGCTTATTAAATACACAAATTAAAAATAGTGAAGTGGATGTAAATGAAAAAAATTTAACTTATATGTAATTCCTTAATAATTAATAAATATGCTTATTAATTATATAACTACATGTTTACCATAAGTGAAAAAGAAAAGCTTACTGATTTAAACATAAATAAATACGAAAGGATTACATAAAGTGAAGTTTGGGAGAGAAATCTTAATTATTTACCAACATTCCTAATTAAGTTAGCAGCAGTTCCCGGCTGTATTTCCTTTCCATAATATTCTAACAGACATAACATTTAAGCCCGAGAGCGCTTTTCTGTTGAGTCAGGAGAAAGCATTTTATAATAGCGCAAGATGTGTGTCAACAGAAATTTTCGGCCCTCCTTTCAAGCGCTGATCATCAAACAGGACATAGAGACCCCGAGAAGAAATCTCATTTGGCAGCAGAGCTTGTTCAAGCAGGCTCACGCACTATTTGAGAAGAGAGAGCTTTTCTTTAGGTTTTCCCGGGCACAAAAGTGGAGATTCGCAAACGGTTTACAAGATGGGTTTGTATCAAGTCGAAGTTGGATTCTAACCTTTATTTGCATCGACTCAATTTAAATTTGAAGTTGCATGTTTCTCCTTTTCCTCCTCTTCTCCTGACACTTTCATTTCCAGAAGATGTTCTGGCAAAGAAGTAGATTTAGAAAATAAAATGACTCAAATGTAGAAATTTCGTTGAATGTTTTTCTTTTTTTATGTACATTTCCCAGTTTGAAATGGATATTCTCAGACCAATATGTATTTTAAACTGAAAAAGAGAAGAATGATAAGTGTTCTAGTTGTTATTACTTGTAAGAGTCCGCAAATTCTAATACAAGTCCTTGTCATATGTGTAATTGTTTTTTCAATTCTGTATAACAAAAGCATTTGTGAGTTAAATTTTCAGTAATACAAAATATTATTACTATTCATTATGTATTCATTCTTGAAAAGGAGAGACTTAAAAAAATATGTACTATAAAACTAATTCAAATTTTCTACCATCTTTTCTGTATGTGTGTTTATAATTTGTATGTATATTAGTATAAATATATATAAAAACAATTATTTAAGGAGGTATATTTCCCACTAGCTTTTTTAAATAAAAATCTGTTATCTGTTTGGCAACAAAATATGTAAAAAATCATATTTTCGGAATTGAAAACTTTTTCTTAAATGTTTAATATTTAGTATGGACAAAAAATATGGCCTTCAAACTATGTTTAAAATTTTATCTCAAGAATTCAAAACAACAAAACAAAATAGAAATTTCTTTCCTCTCAAACTTTAGTAGAATGTTTAAAAAATAAGTTGTAGGGAATTCTAAGTAAAAAAAAATAATTCCAAATGTGGAGCTTTTTGTACATGTCTCAAGATTCTATTGATCTGAATGCTCAAAAAAAGAGAAAAAATATTCAATTTCTTTCTTGCATAGAGAAAAAACTACCAATAGACTGTTACAGTACAAAAGACTGTCCCCTTCTTTACTCTCTGCTTTATATATATATATATATATATAAGTAGCCAATACAAATTTGTACAAAATGGGTTAAGTTATGCTATAAGGAACAAAAATAGTATTTGAATGACTGTTGTGATTTCAACTTTCAACTAATTAGATATAATTACTCGTAAGCAACTTATATTTTTTATATGTTATATTTATCTGTGAAAAAATATAGCAAAATATTAAAACGTCGAATAAATATTTATGAAATCTTAACATTTCCATCAATAAAAAATATAATACACTGATATTTACTCCATTCAATTTTATGTATGTATATATATATATATATATATATATATATGTATGTATGTATGTATGTATGTATGTATGTATGTATGTATGTATGTATGTATGAATGTTATGCATGAAGAAAAATATATTGAATTAGAAATAATTAATTAATTAATTTATTTATTAAAAATATCATTTTCTGTTTAATTAAAAAAATTGTTTGATATTTTAAAACATATAAATATTCTAAAGGTTCATAACTTATTTTATTTGCATATTAAGATATTTTTTGTGATTGAATCGTGAATTATTTTATGTCCTTCCCTTTTTGAGAATTTAAATTATAGAATCAGTCAGAAATCTACGTATTCATTTTTATCTCAAAAATGGAAATTATAAATTAGATGCAAACTGAAACAGATGGAGGAGTAAATTTATAGTATAGAAATTATTTTAAAAATGTATTTCATTCTTCTGAAATATTCAAAGTTACTGTAACATTTGCAATTTCCTTACATCTTGAAACTAGTATTTAATTTTAGAGCTCTAAATAGAGTATATGCAAATACTTTTATCTAACTTGTAGGAGAATTCTCGAATTTTAAACTAATGCTTAATGCAATTATTTAATGGAACTTAAGAAAAACTTTTCCTGCTCATTTTAATAGTTTATTAAAAATTATATTTGAAGTATTTTTAAATTAATTATTTAAGAGAAGTTTAAAATAGTGTTTTATAGAACTAAATAGAATATTTAAAGAGAATTTTAGAAATAAAAATCAATAAGCTCAATTTATTAAAACATAATTTTAATCAGTTATAATAACATTATATTGATTAAGTGAAATTAAATAATTAAACGACTAAATAAATTTGACTTTAATTCCAAATAAACTTAAAACGATATTTATATCATTTGCTTTGCATTTAAGAGCAAAGGCTTAAAAGTGGAGGATGTGGATTTTAAGGGTGTTCCAAGTTTAAAAAAATATTGAAAAATTACTCACGCATATTCATAAGTTTCGGCTTAGTAGATTTATTCAATTTCTTGAAGATGTTTTATTTATTATGATAATATAGTTTATATATTAACTGGTTTATAATATTATACTTCATTATGTGTCGAAAACCTTCATAGTACTAAATATCATTAATATATAATATTATGAATGTTTTTAGATATGAAATAAATGATAACTAGCTTGCATTTAATTTATATTGCTACAGGGAAGTTTTAAACCAATTATTATGACTGAAAACATTAGTTTCTTATTAGAAAAAGAAATAATTAAATAATTTTGGGCACACTAATGATAAAGAAAAAATTGTGCGACATAATAAAATGTAAATAAAAATGAAAAATAATAATCGTCATTAATATACTATATACTAACATTTTGATTCTTTTATGCAAATTCTATCAACGTAATATATAACCTCAGTTTATTGCGATATTTCACCCTATAAATGGGCATGAATGTCCCTTTCTCTCAAAATGAGTTCATTTCTTTACCACTTTCGAGTTGAAGATGGCAACCTTGTAATATTGTATGAGTAAATCTAAAGTGCAGGGCCGGACATGAGAAAAAACATTGTAATACGTTTCTTTTTTCATCATTTATATGAATGTATGTTTTTTTTTTAAAAAAATCAATACTAACGTTTACATTTCTTAAATTTAATGGTGAATTTCAAATTAATCCAATGAAAGCTATTTTCATAAATCACAAACGCATACGAATAGTTTTTTTATTTTTAATAAAAAATAAATTGTGACATTTCCGACAAAAGACTAGAGAAACTGAATAATTTATTGAAAACGAATGTGCCTGGCATGGAAGAAATAAATTGCTTTTGACAAAGATAAAATCGCTCGCCACGAAATGAAAGAAATAGTCTTTACCAATTCATCATTTTGAAGAATTATTCTTTGTTATAAAATTTTTGCTTACTTAATAGAAACAATTTTAGGAATATAATGCATCTTATGCATTCTCTTATATTTTCACACTTTATTCATAACATTGTATGTGAACAGAATATCATTAATTTATAAATGTTCTTAAAAACAGAGCTTCAGCGTCCAAATTCTCGAAGATCGAATTTAAAATATGTTGCAAATATGTTAAGAAATTGACTATTTTATAGGTCAAAGTATTTTAATTTTTTAAATAAAGTATTTTGTGAATTACGTTATATATATATATATATATATATATATATATATATATATATATATATATATATATATATATATATATATATATATATATATATTAATATATTGCTAATACTTATTTAATATATTTAAGTACTACTTTTAATTTATATTTTTTCCGTGAAGTGTTTTACAGTACAATCTCTTTAATCCGGACAAATTGGAGATTCAAATCCTCCGATCTAATGAAAGTATGGATTAAACAAAACAGCCCATAAATTGAGTACAGCTACATAAACAAACTATTGTACAAAAATTTTATGATATTAATTTTATTTAAGGTAAAAATTTTCTGATTAATTCAAGAACTGAATAAAATAAAATTAATTATAGTATGCACACACATTATTTCACTTATACAATAAGCATCTACTGAAAAACTATTTGGGACATACTTTTGTATTTATGTTCATCTAAATGGTTGTCCAGAATAAGTGATATCTGGTTTAATAGTGTCCCAATTAATGAGGGCTTACTGTACCTCCATTGCTAGCGAAATATAACACTTGTAGTTATTATTTAACACATTTAAAATTTTCCTGTAGCAGCAATATATTTGATACCAAAGGGGGAATATTATTTGCCAGAAATGTCAAGAAAACAGAATTAGAGAAGGACGAATCATTTCACAATAATGAAAAGTAACTTTCATTTTCAAAACAAGCAAATTTGTTTGCGTGAATCGCATCCAATTTTGAAACTCAAATCAGAAAAAAATGTCTATTTCTGTACTGAAAAAGTTTATAATTTGATCAAAATTCCAAAGAAAATGCTAGATATTTCATAATTTAAATTTAATGAACTATTGAAGAAATATGTTGTTGTTACTTACGACACTTGGACAAGTCAAGCTCGCTCTATTGACGGCTATGCGAATTTAGGTGAGTAAGATGTGTCCTTCATTTAACCAAAGAAATATAAAGGTTAAAGTACGAAGTTGCTCAAAGACTCCTCTGTTAGATGGAATCACCAGAGGATCCACTCCCTCAACTTTGATATTGATTTAAGGGGGAGAAAATTTTCTGCATACAATTACACCCATGGTAATTGCTCAGTGACCGATTACAGGACTTTCGATTTCACAGTTTTAGCAAGCACGTATATCACGTGTACTCAGTGGGTCTTTGGTAACGTTGGGAATTAAACCCCGCCCTGTTGGATTGTAGACCGAGGACTTAAATTTGAAGAAATATGGAATTATAGAAAAAATACATATACAATTTGTGCTTTCTTTCTTGTTATAACACACGAGTCTATATAAATCCATGTATAAGAACTAATAATACTTATAATCCTTTTTGTAAATCCTTGTAATTTTATAATCCATCATTGTTTTAAATCAATTATCCAACTTTACGAACCAATGTAAGTCCTTCAAGGGAAATTTTCTGATTAAATACTCACAAAATATTTACACAACAAAATATTTATCTCAAAAGACTTTTTATTTTCTAATGGAAAATAAAGAATATATTTCTTATATGTACTTTACAATGTTAAGCTTACTAATATTTACAACAACTTATGTTAACTCTACTTAACAACGTTTCACTTTTGAAATTGTGAGAAGGATCAGTTGTATTACGTAGGCAATGTGTAAAAATAGATTAACTTGGAAATTCTGGATGGAAAATTCAATGGATTACTTAAAGCAAAATATATATAAGGAAATTAATTAAACTACAATATCATTTTTCGAATAGTGCAGTGAATATTTATTTAAGTGCATTCTGTTATATAAGTTAATATTAAATACACTTAAACTTAATCAAACTGAAAACTAACAATAAAAAGTATATTGGATGCAATTTTGATCACGCCCACATTCACTGAAAATGTAAATTTTTTAAAACATTTTCAGCTTTTGATAATTTATTATTTGGAAATTTATAACGACTATCAAATGAAAACTGGTGTAAAGATTAAAATGCGTGTGCTTTTGCAAGAAACAAATGCATAAAACAGATAAAAAGATATTATATTTTTAATTATATTAAATATTTATTACTTCATCTTGATCCTATACAAGTTTATTCAATGCCAATATTATAATTCAGTTGAATCTCGCTGAATATTATAATTCAGTAGAATGACAAGTATGCACGTAAGGGGAAATTTGTGTACATCTATGTATCTATACTGAGATGAAATATAGCTTCAGAAGTATACAAATATTCAACTACATATTATAACAAAATTATTGTCCTTAATATTTTATCTTCCCATTTTTACACACAACACATTTAACTATTTTTATTAACTATTACTAACTTTATCTATTGATAAAAGAGCTTTCGTAGGATACAAGAATGCAATGTGTCACAAAAATGATACATCTATTTTATTCATTCTATTGTAAAACATGATTAATGAGTTGAATTAAATAAAGACATTTATTGTTTTAAACAAACAGGAGAAGAGACACCCAGTTTCGGCCTACAGCTTCGAATGAAAAATGTGTACATAGCTTTTGGAAAAAAATATCTTATCTTAAAAAACATCTTTTCTTATATAAAGAGCAAAGAATCAGTTTGAAAAGCTGTTTTCCACGGATACAAGTGATTTACTCATAGAAAATAGAACATCAGAAAAACCAAGAGGAAAATGATATGACAAAATATTCACTATATAGTTAGTTTAAATCGGCAAGGATGATTTAAATTTTTAAAAATTTTCAAAGTTAATTAATGAAATTATAAATTATATATGATAATTGCAATATAAACAATCTATTTTAAGTCTGAAGAATAATGCCTTGCTTACTCCAAATAAAAAAAAATATCTAACTATAATTTTAAAAATAATTGCTAGTACTGGGTGAGATAAAACTTCGCCACAACAGAGCTGGAAATTACTGTTCATTTACAGTGATAACGATAAACTTTTTCTATTTCCATGTGTGAACCAAGTCAAGGAGGCGAGTAGCATTACTCATGCCACAAATGCGTTTCTAGGGTGGGCCACATCCATTTATCATCTCAGAAGGAAGATAGAGAAACACAGAGGAAAAGAAACATCCATGTCTGACTCGTGATTCGAACCAGGGACCCACAGCCTAGGAGTCAGGAAAGCTAACCAGCCATTTTCTGGCACATTTTGACATGTGAAAAAACTTTAGTGTAAATTGGAAAGAGATAAGCATTGTGATATAATTTTAGTTCTATTCCGCCCAGCAACTCTAAGCTAAAACCGCAAAAAATAAAATTTATTTATTCAGATTGCTTAACACTCATAGGTATTTTTTTTCATTTCTTTTCTTATATTAAATTAACATTTATTGTAATGTAAATTTAAAGAAGCTTCCTATTAAAGTTGACCGTTTCGTCTTATTAGATTGAAATAAAAAAGTATACTACAGCTTCCTAAATTTAGAATTTAATGTAACTTTGATATAGTATTTATTTTAGGCCTTCTCTATTAATAAACCAATTCAAATGAAAATGGCCAATAAAATGTCCGAGATTACTTCTTGAAGTGTTTCAGATTGCTATAGATTTATACAATGGAATTCCCACAAAATATAAAAAGAAGACACTAACTGAAAATTCCATACACTTCTGCAAAGTCACGCGAAGAGCAAGCAGTTCTTCTGAAGTCATTAGCTTTTCTATTCCGTCGCATGCTACCCAGCCATTGCAACAGTTCAAAAGGCTTCATTAAGTAACATTTTTCACGTTTTTGTGCTTTCGCCTTCGCTTATATATCTCTTTAACTTCGTTATTTTTCCCCAACTCTTCATGTTTTCATTTTTTTCTTCATCTGATTTAGGAAGAAAAATCATTAAATCTAAATGCTGTTATTGCTTCCTGTTACGTTCTCATTACTATTACCTTCTCTTTCAATAGATTTTTTTTCTTCCTTTTCTTCTTCACGTTCCAACATTCACTCTCCTATTGATTTTAGTCTTCCTCTAGAAGTAATTAGGTTGCGTTTTTCAGGTATTTCATTACATTTTTATAATGGTTTACTGGCGATATATTCGAAAGTTCTCGGTTTACGTCTCGGGATTTTACACTTCCTGTAAATCAAAAACTTCTTCCCCTATTTCAGGTTTTTAAATGAAATTGAAAAAAGGGACATATATACATATATATTATGTTAAAAAAAGTCTAGCTTAAGCAGATGGAATGCAATAAAACTCTAGTAACGTAAACGGAAATAAATAAATAAAATGCTCAAACGAAAGTTTAGAAACATTTATTGATTTGTAACAAAATATAATGAAAACGTATCTTATAATTAATGATTAATATAATAATTAAAAAGTTTTGAAATTATTTAAAAAAATTCATTTTTATTTTAATTTGAAATCCAATTAAGTTTTGTTTTTAAATATTGATTATACTAATATATATATATATATATATATATATATATATATATATGTGTGTGTGTGTGTGTGTGTGTGTGTGTGTGTGTGTGTGTGTGTGTGTGTGTGTATGTGCGCGCAAAAACTGAGACACTATTCTCAATCTCGAAGACTAATTTTGTTAAATATTGATTACATACGTTAAAAATTCAAAAACGTTATGTAAAAATATGACATTCGTAATGAAAAATTTACAAATCTTCGTGCACAGAAACGCAATATTAGAAAAGTATTAAATGAATTGAAGAGTTATGAACTAAAAAGATCTAATTCAATTGATAAAATTGATATTACGATATTATTAATAATGATGTTATAAAATTGATAATTTATATTATGATAAAATTGATATATATATATATATATATATATATATATATATATATATATATATATATATATATATATATATATATATATATATATATATATATATATATATATATATATATATATATATATATATATATAAAAGAAAAATCAAATTATCCCAAAAACTAAATTATATTATATGAAAATAAAAATTATTCTTTTTAAAATTTAAGTTAAATATTAATTACGTTTTATTACTTTTAATTGTTGAATATAATTAATTTCGTGTAAATTAGGAAATGAAATCAACATTTAGAAACTAAATTTTTTATTCTTTTCGAATTTGTTTTTAATTTATAATAGAGTAATAAAATCGGTAGGAATTTTTTATACTATTTTTGATAGAATATTTTTTTAAAAATAATAATTCTTATTTTTTACTTAAAAATTTTGTATTGTTATTACTGTTTAATTTTAAATTTCAGTATTTTTTAAAAAAATAAGTAGTTGTTTGTTGTTTTTTCCAATCCCCCAGATGGTGTAGCTGAGCTGTACCATTTCCATAAAACAAAAAAATCATTAAAAAGTGTAAAAATAAAATAGGGATCTCCAAATCCTCGTTCACAGTAAAATTAAGACCGTCCCCAATATGTCTCAGGGAGGCCTGATCAGGCTTGCACCACTGATACTCCAGAAAGACGTTCCGGCCCTGTTGAAAAGAAAGGGACACAATGTGGCCCTTCGAAAAATGGGAAAGAGCAGTTTGTTATTATAGACGGTTGTAAAATTTTTTTAACGCATCTAAGCAAAATTTTATTGTTTATTTGTATAATTTTGATGAAGTTGTCATTTCCCTATATATTCGAAATCTAGTGTAACATTAATGCTATAACATAATTTGAAATACTTTTTTTAAGTTGTTTCTTATTCAAATTTAAATTATTTAAACTCCAATGTTAAAGATTTGGGTTGAATATACTCTCATAGTAGAAGCAATTTGTAACAAATTTTTAAACTTGTCTCAAAAATGGTGAATGTTGATCATTTATGGATTGCAAATAAAATTTATAAATTTTCACCATTTTAATTCAAAGCTATTTAAAGAAAATAATTTTATAAGGGAACTAGTAAAAAGTCAATAGAAACACCGTTTTTTTCATTATTTAAATTTGCTTGACTTCAGAGAGTGAAATAATCACGTAAAATTAAGGCAGTATGTGGAATATTTCATAAGGTTCAGTCGTAAAATTATTGAAGCGCATTTTTATCTTCCGTTATTTCATGGTGACCTTAAATAAAACAGTACAACACCGTACGATGGAAATTTCATGATAAATGGAAAACCTAATAAATATTTTATACTACTCTCAAAGACTAGGAAAACTCCTGAATTTCCATATTATTGATTAAAAAATGTGCTCAAATAATAGCTGCTATACTCGCCTGTTCACTCCAAGAATTAATTCTGTATTTTGAATTTTATTTGATAGAGCTATGTATATCTTATCATTATCCTTATTTTAAATATAATTGTTTAGATAAAAATTTATTTCGTAAATAAGAGTACTATTAACAATACTTTTATCATAATTTATATTAATAAAAAGTTTTAAGAAAACTGATTCTAACTAAAGGTTTCGATATTCATTCCACTAAATTGTTCTGTCTTCTTATGATATACTGTTTTAATACTTTAGGAAAGAAAATTATTTTGCTAAATTAATTATAATTAAATGTATAAAATCATTAAGGCTTTAAAATCTTCATTATCTTAATGCATTAATTAAACTAACTATTTTTTCCTTGAATCATTATCTCCCGTAAGCTATTCAAATATAATTATTTAATAACTAAATAAGCTTAGAAAATCTGAAAAAGACTGCTAGTTGTTCAATTTAATTTTAAATAAAAATAAAGCTTAAAACTGCAGTTTTGCTATTTATTTTAAGATGTTAGTATCGATAAAATTAGAAAATCAGATTATTACACATTCTGAAAATTTGAATTTAAATTTGATTTGCATATATTCTGTGTAAACAATTCGTAGAAGATACCAGAAATCATTATTGTCATTACTTATTACGCGCGATTAATAGAAATTATATAAAACACATTTTATAAACTATTTCCTAATTTTAGATTTTTTAATGAAGCTCATTATACATAAAATATTTTAATTATATAATAATATGTATACATATTGTGACTTCTTTTTCAACACTTTTTTATACAGTTATGCCCGCTTTAATCATAATGTTTTCTAAATTTAAATTTTTTTTATAACTGCTTTTGTATTTTAATAAAAAGTTTTACAAAATAATCTAATCAAGTTAATTAAACATTAGCCAAAATAAAATACAAATCATGATTAATTAGCATAAATATGAAATACGTTAATGTTTTTATTAAATTTTTTAAAAATAAATTGCATTATCATTTCAATGGTGACAAAATTTGAATTTTTTCAAATTGTATGAATATAAATTCAAATTACACGAATATATATTCATACTTTTTTCAACCATAGCCCGGACATTATCTGATTATGTGTTTGATTTAATGCAAGTGATAAAATGATTAAATTTTAAATTAAGAAATTAAAATGGAAAAATTCCTATTTATTTTCAAAATGTTTAATATTTTATTTATTGCGATTAAACACTATAGTAAAATTTCTGATGTCAAATTCTGTAGCCTTTTAAAAATATCTAATATTTCGTAATTTTGTGCATCAGTTCAAATATATTTACTATTAAACCACGTCAAATTATAAACTTTACTTGGAGAATTTCAAGGTCTTTGATAAATCACTTCTTTTCTGTCACCGTAACCGTAATTCTGTTGATATCAAATGAATGCAAAGTACACATCCGCTGATCAAATTTCTAATTATCTTACATACCCTCGGTACTATCTCTGCAAAACGGCATTTGTTACGACTTTCCTAATTATGAGTAGATCCTAATTCCAATTAAAGCAATGGTTACAGCTCATCCCGAAGCGTTTGTTGGCGACCGAAGCTGGGACTTTGCCAACAAGAGACGTGATTACTGGCGTTTAATAATATCGTTGACAAGCAAACCATAGGAATGACTTGTCTTTCATCTCAACACATGAGCTGATTCCTTTGCAAATGAGCCACCTCGTCCAGAGATAATTAAAGCTGGTATTCAAATCATGGGACACTGAGGAATTTCTGCAGCACCCCCTTCAAAGGAAGTATTCGCGCCTCAGTCAGAAGACTTCTTCCGACACAGGCACCTTCAGAGTGGATGACTGAATTCCATTTGATAAGGAGTGTTTTGACTCGAAAGGACTTCCTATTTTTCTTTTTGTTCGCGGAATTCTATCTCGAAACTTGTGCAGTACTCTTCCAAAAAGATAACAGTAGTTTCTTTGTGCACACAAATACTTTTACAGAAACGATTTCCACTAAAATGAATGCAACTGTATGCAGTCAAAATTTACTGACATCAGGTTAATAAGAGATGTCTTAAGACAAAAATCTTGCTAGAATTATACCTCTCTTAAAAGACTAAATTTTGATCATTGCAAGCTCCAACTGATAAGATTGTTAAATCAGTGTTTGTTACTAGGCAAATAAGCCATTGCGATTGTCAAACAATAAAAACCCTTATGACTATGTTTCAGTTGTATATAAATATTATTCAACATTTTTAATGAATAAAGAATATTTCTGAAATTAATGAGTAAAACAAATACTTGCTTTGAATGCTACATGTTTTGAATCTTTGTCTATATATCTAAAGTTCAGAGAAACTATTTTTTTCTTAAAATAAATAAATTCTGATTAATTTAAAGGCTCTAAATGATTATGTTTGTTGAATCAGTGTTCATTGTTGAAAAATAAAGAAAAAAAAACAATCTTATGTATTTATAAACATTATGCAATTTATTTTTACAATATATTTTTACAAGTGGTTCACCTAATCATTTTCACTTCTTATACATTTTATTTACTAATATCTACTCTTTATTAAGTTAACAAATTTAAATATTTTGAAATAGTTTCGAAAAATTTTCTATATTTTGGAATTTGTAATCTTTATTTTAATTGGTAGAAGCAGAAATTGAGGGTATTATTCAAGCCAACTGTTTCTTGTAGAAGCTGTATTGTGGTACTTTAAGCAACCCTTTGTATTAACTAGAATCAGATAAATAGAATGTCGTGCGTATCACGTTATACATTCTGGAAAAAAGGCCAATGGCTCTCTGGAAAAGAATGTAGACCATCGTTTTTCTTACAGAATATATAACGTATCACGTTATGTATTCTGGAAGAGAATTTAGATCATCGTTTCTGTTCCAGAATATGCAAAGCATCACATTATGCATTCTGGAAGGAAGACTATCAGCTCTCTCGAAGAGAATGTAGACCATCGTCTCTCTTTCAGGATATATAACGTATCACATAATACATTCTGGAAGAGATACCATCGACTCTCGGGAAGAAAATGTAGGTCATCGTCTCTCTTCCAGAATGTATAACGAATCACGTTATTATGACTTCTGTTATACATTCTAGAGGAGAGCCGATGATCTACATTCTGTAAGAACAATTTTGTAATGATTTTGAATTATACATCAAACAATTTTACATTGATAAATTGTCTCATACTTCATCAGTAATGTACATAAGTGAAATTGGGGACATATTGGCTAGAGTCTGTGTTGTTGAGGTCACAACGCCTGCCACTCCTTTTACTTATATGGAGCTATTTTTTAAATATAAGGTAATGAATAAGGCCCTTTGAATGGTCCTTATACAGTACACCCGTCGTATCAGAGTAAGGGTCCTGATGGCTCCTTGGTTTGGGGCAACAGTAGACGGGGTCAAACTGCCTTTACCCATTTCATTTGTGCTCACCTGTCATCAATGACTTTTGTGGGAGGCATTAAACACTTCAAAATTCTCATTTTATATCTGTACTATCACAAGCCTCCCCTGGCCTCCCCTCACATTTTATCTTGCCTGGGACTTATCAGGCAAGATCTGGTTCGGATATTAATATTGGATTTCTTCAGGGTGAATGAGCTCATGGACCTGATTCAGAACTGCTGGTCACGGAAATAACAACATAATAAACATCATTGTACATTTGAAATATATAATTTTCTACTCAAGTGACATTTCCTTTACTGTTTATAAAAAAGGAAAATCAAAAAAAATGGAGTAAAATAAAATGTGTCTATTTCTTTGCATAACTATATTTGTTCAAAATAATTTTAAATTCTATAGCCCATGTAAATAGTAATTATTAAGCAATATTAATATAAAATACTTTTCCGTTTCATACATTTAATTTAAATAATTATAGAAACATATTTTTTAATCTTCTAAGTATGGTACAGAATGCTATGAAGGGAGTTTCGCAAAAAGCTGAAAAAAAGTACTCTTTCCAATATTTTCCACACTTATCAGGGTATAAATTATAATCAACGTGACTCTTAACCCTTGCCATTAAATAAAGCTTTTTCTTTACTTATTTAATGTTGACATATTTTTTTTAAATTTCCATGCATCTTAAATTAATATTTCAGCTTTCAAGTGAAGCTAAAATAAACCATTTTTTCCAATATTAATTTATGCCAAAATTGATCAATGACCTATGAGTTTAAGAAAGCAGCATCATTTATTATTTACGCTTTTGTTCAATTTAAAAAGTGATATGAACAGCGTTTGTTTCAAACATACTTCCTAAAATCATTACTCACCTGAAAATAATTGAGTTTTTATGCTATTTTAAACTCACATTTTATTGAACTTCTTTACTTCTGCTAAATAAAGTTATTTGTTGATTGCGTTTCAATATGAATTTAGATTTTTTCATTTATTCATCCACTTTTTCCTAAGACATTGTAAGTATTAATTAATTCTTAATAAATAAGTCAAAATAAATTTCATTCTCAAGATGTATTTATTTATTTAAGCAGGAAATTTACTTATTTCTAAATATTCATTATAATTTTTAATATATAGTTTATATAAATATGTTGCAAAAAATATCACAAAAAGTACGATAAAGAAATAAAATATTTTTAATGATGTCTACCTACTTATCAAAATCTGCAAATAATGAAAGATAAAATTTTTAATATATTTATCCTAGTAACACAGTGTCTTACACATATAATAAAACTTCAATTTGTTGTAATGAAAACAGTTTTGCTAGCTGATTTTTACTGATGCTTATTTATGGTCTCACAAGATATTTATTATTAAATAATTTCCTATTTTCCATTTTATTCACCAAATTAATCTTCTATTGCTATTTCTTAACCCGAAAACGAAATTTATATAGATAAAATTTTTAGCAATAAAAATATCAAAAAGAATGTAACGTCGTTTCTATCAAAATGAATGTAATATATCGAAAGAAATTATTTAAAATAGTTTGAAACACGAAAAAATATTTTATATAAGAAATATGAAAATATTTTAATAAAATGTTATTTGATAAGATGGTATTTATCAATATTTAAGGGGAAAAAATAGTATGTGTGGAGAGAAATGAGTACAAACTATTTTTCAACAACTTCGAAAGATTTTTGAATTAAAAACATTCTTATGTAAGGAAACATTATACGAAGTACAACATTGGTTTTCATTTTATTGAGGTTCAATTGATGGCCTTACATAATAGGTTTTGATTTGCCGCCGTACTAAAGTCACCGCAAACTATATTTAAACTTTCTGGGACACTTCATTCAGTAATAATCACAGCAGACCCATAGGAAAAAGAAAATATTCAAGATATCAGTCTGAAGACTTGGGTCTTAACTTCATTGAACATGTGTAATAGATACTTGGTAGTACATGATATGCTGTCAACAATGACTCCACACTCGTGATTGGAGCTTAAAATGGTAAGGGCAGTGATAACATAAATTATGTTAAATCTGGGACCGTTGTAGCCTATTGGTTAGGACATCTGCCTTCCTTCCGGAAGGCTGCGCTTCGATTTCCTATGCCACCAAAAATCCACCAAGTACATGTGATATACGTGTTCGTTAAATCTGTTGAATCGAAAGTCCTGCAGTAGGTTTTTGAGCTATTACCATGGTGTAATGCTCTGCAGAAAATTTTCTTCCCCTGCAGATGAAAGTCAAAATTGAGGGAGTTGATCTTCTGGTAGTGCCATCTATGGCAGGAGTCATTGAGCAAAGTCGTACTTTCACCTTCGTGGTGCTCTAGTTAAACGAAAGGCGCACTTTCCTGACCTAAATTCACATAGCCAGTGGCATAGCGAGCTTGCTTTTCCCAAGTGTTATAAGTAACAACAGCATGTTAAATAAATTGTAAATCATAATAACTCAAAATAAGTCAACTTTGCAGTCAACAGCAAAGTTGACTTATTTTGTGTGAAAATAACAAAACTAAAAAATCCAAAATATTATCAGCGATCCTCAAAAAAATGACGATATTGCAAAATACTTCATATTTTTGGTAAAAAATTTAAAAACCATTTTTACTTTACTACATTGCCTTATATTATTTCATTTACTGATGATATATAAATCTCAAATTAATTTGGACACCAAAATGTACTGAAAGTATAAATTTTCTTTTGTTTAAATTCCACAGAAATATATTTAATTAATAAATTCATCAAACTTTATTCACCTTAAGGAATTATTAATTTAATTAAGTTGATATAAACGAACAATTTCAATATTTCAAGTAGAAGGACAATGAATTTAAAATTATACTTTCATCTGTTAATCAAATTCCATTTAATTCAAATTTCATACCTATTCATTTCAGCCATTCAAGCAATTTAAATGCCTCCTGCATGAAAAGTTCAAATATTTCCTTAGAGATCACGTCGAGATTTTTGAATACAAAAATTAAAATCAAAGCTCACTCTTTCCTAAAAATAATTCATTACAATATGGAAATTCTCAAGTGATTCTTTTATTAGTTCCTTGATGTTTGTATGAATAATATTCAAGATACATAACTCTCGTGTCAATAAATTAATTCGTATCATCATAAGAATATATAAAACAAGTTCTTTTTTCCAGAAGTCGTTGAATTTGGACACAAAAATTAGTTAATAATTAGCAACTAAGTTAATAATTCATAGTTTAAATTACATTTAAATAAACAGATATTTTAGGAAATAAATTTTGATAAGCTTAAGTAAATGTAAGATTTATAAACAAAGAACTATTGAAAATAGTTAATATTTAAATGCAGTTCATGATAAAAAAATGTTTTTATAAAATCTGCATATCACTAACTAAACTCAGTATAACAGTAATTCTTTATCAAATACATCTTAATATCTTAATTAATCATTAAGCATTTCTTCCATCATTTAATTTTACATACTTCTATTTGTATAAAACTGAGTAGATTTCCAGTGCTAAAATGGACTGATATTACATAATAAATTGTTACAGATGGAAAATGTTTATTGCCACCAGTATGTTCCATGTATTTTTCTTGCTGTAATAAAATACTTCAAAGTCTGCATAAGTTACTTTTTTAACGGGGCCATTTTATTCCAGTAGTTAGGGCATCGGCCTTGGGTCTAAAGGGAGGGATTCGATTCCCTACTTCGCCAAAGACACGCCATTGACTACGTGATTGTTAAATTTGTAGAATCGAAGGTCCTGCGGTCGGTCATTGATCGGTTGACATGCGTGCAAAGGTCTGTAAAATATTCCCCCCTCTTCATATCAATGTCAAAATTGAGGGAGTTGATTCTCTGATGGTGCCATTTATTAGAGTTCTTGAAGAGTAAAGTCGTACTTTCACCTTCGTGGTGCTCTGTTTAAACTAAAGACGCACTTTACTGACTAAAATTCACGCAGTCAATGGCATAGCGATCTTAGTTTGTCCAAGTGTGTCATTAGTAATAACAACACTTTATTAGCGTAATATTTCAAATATCATATTGCTTATATGGATTTAAATTTTGCAATATTATTTATTTCAAAGAATTAGTATGTGAAAAATGCTGAATTACAGGAAAAAGTAATTTTTCATCTCAGACTGTTTTAATAGATTGTATCCACATTTTTTAATAGATTTCACATTCATTCGCATATTTATGCTCTTAAAGAATTACTAAATTTACGACGCAATCCTTAGAGTATAAAATACTTTAATAATGCAATCAGTGTTTTTAAAATATTCAAAATATTTAAATTAAGCTATTCAAATAATTAAAACAAAATATACGAATATGCATATGCTTATTAAAGTAATCATGTATTGATTATGTGTATACAACTAACCAGAAAAGAAATATATAAATACTCGTATTTCATTACACAAAAAAATTAACACTATGTTGAATTAGAAAAAAATTATTTTTCGGAATCGGTTTTAAACTAAACATAAATCGGTAAAAGAGTCACATTCAAAATATGAAGGAATACAGATTAATTAAAACGCTTCATAAAATGGAAAAATATTGCAGTTTTGTAAAAGTTATTTTTAAGCTATTAGCAGGCTTCAATTAAAAAAAAACTTTTTCAGATTAATATTTGGCAACAGCTCAGGTTAGTTTCTCAATTCATTTATAAAATGTGCGTGCATTTAAATGCAGAAAATAAAATAATGAAAATGCTAGGCCTTGAACACACCACAAATTAATTTACATGCAAATGTGTTTCAAAGTTTTTGAAAGCTAAGTAAATTTTTCATTTTTGACTCCGTAAGCAAACACTCAAAAATGTCAAAATCAACAAACGTGGTTACTTTGCTTACATAAAGCATTTGATATATTTAGAAATATTTTCAAGAAAACTTTTTTAACGAAAATTCTCATTTTTATAAGAGTATTTTTTTTAAAAAAAATTTAAAGTTCAGATTATTATGCCGGATAAGAATTTTTAAAATATATACAGGCAATATAAATATAAACAATTAACTTTTATAAATTTTACTCATTATAAAAATATTGCTAAATAAGGTTCTTTTGTTGCCACAAATATGCAAGCCAGTTTGTGATTTATAACATATCATCCATTAGTAGCACATAAATATAATAATTAGAAATATACCAATACAAATAATGATAAAAAATGTAGAAAAAAAAACTGAACATTTATAACAATTGATTTGGGTTCAATAAAAATATTTGTTTTGTTTTTTAATTTTTAGTTAATTTTTACATTATTTTTAACAGATTCATGAATTGTCAATCTGATAAAAATAATTAATTGATAAGACGGTATAACTTAATATAGTGTATATATATATTATATATATATATGTATGCAACTTTTTTCACTAAATATCAAACCTTGAGGCGAATATGTATGGAAATATTAAATGTAACAACTTATAATAATCACATTATTTTTATTAGTAAGCTTAGCTTTAGGAATGTTAAATAATAAATATCAAAGTCTTCTTTAATTTCAATTTTCAACTAAGATAAATTCAATGAAATATTCTTAGGCGTATTATGACATTTTAAGTAAAATTTTTGAAGTGTAAATATTTTGTATTTATTATATTTGTATACACAATGACACATTTTGGATTTAAAAGTATATTCGAAAAAGTGAATATAAAGATAAAATGCTCTGAAAATGATAGATTATTGATTTCAAATAATTATCATTCGAATGTATGAATCTGTTATGCGTGAAACACATTATGTCAAATATATCTAGTAAACTCTAAAACTAATCCAACCTGTTCATATAAATCAGACATTGGAAATAATTTTCCCAGTTACGAAAATTATGAGAGGCAAGCATATGTATATTTTGTTTACAAAAATGTTCAAATATTTCATAATATCACATTTAATTACAAAGTAGAAAAATTTTACGTTTAAAAATTAAATTTTAATCAAAAAAGTATTCATAATATAATAATAAGGTTTGATAAATACACATTTATATTTCTATGCAGTGAATTATACCAAATACATTAAAGATAAAATATTTTTGAGGTGAGCAGTTTTTTTTTACATACTTTTAATACTCATTAAAAATTACATTATATTTGTTTTTTTTACATCATATAATATTCATTTAATCAATATATTGCATGCTTTTGCTACTCTGTTTTTTCTTCTGATAGATGATGAATTCAGTTTTTATATCTGTAAGGAAAGGTGCTTTCCACGTTAAACAATTGCAAACAATAGTCCAAACTGTAAAATTTGTATTTTCCTGTAGAATTTTAAATAATAAAGGTAATAACATCTGGTATAATTAATCATTAACGATACGCGGTAATCAACCGTATCATACGGTATTCTTATAACGCGTTTTTATATGACGCGATTTCATATCCCTCGTTTAACTCGTGTTTCAATCCATATAACGTGCTGATTCCCCCCCACCTCCGTTACATTTCTTTACTGCGAAATTTATAATAATTTGCAAGGTTCACGATCCATTTCGCTTACGTATACACAGAGTGTCCACTCTGTTCTTAGAAAATTAAATTATATTATTGACTTTTGAACATTATGCTAAAAATGAAGTTTCTGTGGGACGTTATTTCAGGTAGCTCCTACAGCGAATAAACATCTAATAAAACTGTTTTCGTTATAATTTGAAATTAACTCTTAGTTAGTCACAATTCCATAGTTTTAATGTTCTTAATTTGATTTTAATAAAATAAATTTTAATTTATTAAAAATATTCTTCGTTTGATTTACATAATTAAACTGTTCTTAATTTGATTTTGTTACCGAGAAAAACTAAACGTGAGTCACTTGTGCATAACGCGTTATACAAGGTCATACGATCTCGTTATAGGAGAATACTCGTACAACACGTTTTCCTATAACGCTGAACTAATGCACTGTGTTATAAGAGGTATATTCCATCTGTTAGATCCTGTATAGGTTTGGTTAAAGCTCAATAATTCTTTTTGCAAGCGAGTTAAGATAACATAGAGTGCTGTATCAAAGTCTGCAAAGGTAGTGTTTACTGTGGCGTAAAAGGTTTGTATTATTGTCACTTATGACACTTGGACAAGTCGAGCTCGTTTCACAAATGCATTAAAATTAAATCAGAAATGTGTGTCTTTCGTTCAATCAGAGCAACACGAATATAAAAATATGACTTTGCTCTAAGATTCCCCCGATAGATGACGCCACCAAACGATTTGTTCATATTGGAAGCATCCAGTTTAAATCTAGTTAAAAGATGAAGAAGTAAATGAAAATTCAGTTTCCGATATCTGCCAGATCGGTGCCACAACTGACCTAAGAGATTTTTTGGTTCTTCTGTCTCACAATTCTGGAAAATTTCAGTAATTACCGAAAATAACATTCAAACTTGATTCATTGACTGACTTTTCAAGAGCAATATTTATCATTTGTACTAAGCATGCAGATACTTGATACCGTATAATGAGCAGTTGTGAGCTTAAGGATGTTGGAGGGCATTTAACGTCAACTGATTAAGTTGACTTCCAGTAGGTCTTTTTATAGATATCGGAACATACTCATGCGTCTCAAGACATACCTAGACATACATACCTCTCTAATAATTACCTAGCATCTTCCTTGACAGACGTTCATACTGAATTCAAAAAGCATCATTCATAACACATTGTTTATCAATAACTGGGATCAAACCCGAAACCCTGAAGAGCGTTTTCTCGACTAATCCAGGCATGACTAAGTATGCAATAATGATATTACTGCATTTCAATTATTGTTCGTGTCGCAGCTTAGCCAGTTGCTTTCTTAAATTCACTTAACAACCTCATTTATTACTCGAGGGAAATTTGCATAAGAAGTTTATTGCATATAGGAACTGTTTGATTGGTTAAAGAAAAGTGTAAGTAATTATATATGCAAGTTAGACGTAAAAATATACTCCTCCTTGAAAAAAAAAAACAGTATTGAATATTTTACTGATATAAAAAGTATATTTTATAAATTTTCTCTCACATATTTAATAAAGAAAATTAGGAGTGGTAACCTAAATAACTAACAAATAAGAAAATTCGGAGTGATAACATAAATAATAAAAAAAAATGCAAAGATGTTCTTTTTTATTATAATACACTTCTCTGATTAAAAATATAGCTTTCTTAATAAATTAACTAAAACTAAAGAATCTTTAATTAGTAACTTCATTTAAATACACAAAGGGAATAAAATAATTTAATTCTGTCTGCTTTACACAATGAATAAAAACCGATTTCATTTCCTTTTTACATGAGAAATGAAACACAAAAACTGCTTTGAAACATCATCAATGAAGAAGTTGACTAACAGGTGAAAGAAAACGGAATAAGTTCTTAAAAAGAACGCATCATGTTGCAATTTCAACATTTTTTCTTCATATTAATTAGCAAACTCCTAAAAATATTTTTCAAATAAGTGTATAGAAAAGAAAAAGTGAATACAAAGAGGAAAACATATTTTATGCTTCATATAATGTACTAATTATTTGCTTATAAATATTTACATAATTGCAAATTATTTTTCATTTGATTTCAGATAAAAATTACAAATAAAATTTAAATATATGCATAAATGTAAGTGGTTTAAATATGAATAAATTTAGGTGGAACATTTGAACGTATATTTGTAAATTTTTCAGTTGCCAAATAAGCATTTTATCAAGCCGCGGTAGCTTACTGGTTAAGGAATCGGCCTTCTGTCTGAAAGAGTGGAGTTCGATTCCTAATGCCGCCAAAGATCCACCGAAAATATGCGATGTACATACTCGTTAAATCAGTGGAATTGAAAGTCTTGTGGTTGGTAGCTTAGTTACTATGGATGTACTGGTGTGGAGAAAGTTTCCTTCTCTTCAAATCATTATCAAAATTGAAGAAGTAAATCTTTGGTAGTGCCATCTATCGGAGGAGTTTACAGAAAAGTTGTACTTTCACTTTCATTGTGTTCTAGTTAAGCGAACAATGAACTCTACTGACTTAAATTCGCATAGTCAGTGGCATAGCGAGCTTGGCTAATACAAGTGTCACAAATAACAACTCATTTTGTAGGAATCAATGCGAAATGTATATATTGAGAGAGGCATGTTGCCTATTTTTGTTTCGTAATTTTGTTTATAAACTTGTTAGCAATAGTTTTAAACTAAAAATACACGTCCATAGAAAACCTTAGCTAAATGTTTTAACAAGATAGGAAAATACAAACTCCGAATTCATTCATCTAAATAAGGGGAGCTGGATTTTGATTTTCCGTTCCATAGACTTTGCATGTATTTCTCTAGCAAATATTTTCATATTGAATTTTTCGTAGTTCCTGCTATGTTAGTGTTAATTTGACCTATTGTTTATAAAAAATAAAGCCCCAATGGCACGTAGTAAGTAGCTTCACGTCGCTTCCCGTAAGACGAGATTCAGATTTAACGATATTACATGACAATGGTTCAAAATTCCGAGGTGTTTGGCGAAAGGTGAATATTTTAATCCGTTAATTTAACCGTTAAGTCATCATAATATTATCCATTACATATTAAAAATCTCATAAGAAATTCACGTACGTTAGACGCCTGAATTACTTCTTAGCAAATCGCTACATAAATGTGTATAAAAGTAAAACCAATCACCAGAGATTTTAAAAATGGTTAATAACAGTGTTTAATTCGTAAATTTCCTATCTCATCCACAAAATATCTTAGTAGATGATTTCCATGAGCTATTGCGTAATTTGTAGTTTTAAATTAAAAATAAACGTCGGGGAATAAAAAACGAGTTTCTTCATGCACGTTTGTGGTTAAGTGTTTTTGAATTTCATCCCTTGACCACTATCTGAAATGTCTCTCGAATGGTGATTTAAAGCGAGAATATTAAACTGTCATGCAAACATTTAATCAGTTAAGCTGTCCAGTACGTGGTATTAAATAATATCTTGCTAATTATCAAAATCAAAAAATTGGCATTCAACCAATCGTTAGAAGTGAAAAATACATAAGTTGTTTCTCATCAATAAATAATCTCATTAATAAGGAATGTACTAAATATATAGCATTTTATGTTGATTTGAAATGCATTACATAATTACTTGCAATATGATTTTCGAAGTGGATATTCCTTCTATTTGTCATTCATGTTAAAATCTTAAATGAAAGGCTATGTAGCTTGGTGAGCAACGGTCTCTTCCTGGTAGTTGGAAATTTGCCAATTCAATAATAGGGCATGGGTGTAACTGTTGTTGTTATTGTGATATATGGATAAGCCAAGCTCGCTCTGCTGTTGGCTATGCGAATTTAAATCAATAAGCTGTGTCTTTCGTTTAAACACAGCAACACGAAGGTGAAACTACGACTTTATTCTAAGTATTCCTCCGACAGAGGGCCAGAGGATCCACTCCTTCAATTTTGGCATTATGGAGGGGTAGGAAATTTTCTCCATACCATTATACTCATGGTAACTGCTTAACAACAGACCACAGAATTTTTGATTCCACAGATTTAATGAGCACGTATTACGCATATAGTTAGCGGTTCATTGGTGGCATCCTTAATGAAACCCTTTTGGATGGAAGGCTGATGCCCTAACAACTAGGCTATCAGAGCCCCGGTGGTTAGGGAGTCGTGTTCTTTTTGGAAGGTAGTGATTTCGAATCCCGGCCGACCGAAGATCCATCGTGTTCGCTGAAAGCAGTGTTCTCCAAGAGATATGAGGGCAACAGGCCAAGTATACGATATCTTTTTCGTGGACCCTGTTTTAAAATCACAAAGACTCCATCGGCTGCTTCTATCTAACTGTTAGAACTCATTTCAAGGCTAGGTACAGGAAAGCATCCTGGAGCAACTTAGGCTTTATAGTTGGGACGATATCGTAACTAATGTCATTTATAACCGGGGAGGGGTAGTCATATAAAATAGGTCGCACATTTGCAATGTCCTCTAAGAGTGATAATTTTTGTAGGAATAAATGACCGAATTGGTTTTAATTTCTTTATAACTAGGATTATCATTTTCATAATAACGATGGCGTTCTCTTTCAGAAACGTTACCTAAAGTGTAGCTATAAACTCCCGTTTAATGTATCGGAAACGGTTATGCATTAGCAAACATCAGTTGGTTTGATAAATGATCCATTTATTCTGTAAGATTGTGAATTTTCCCTTACAGAGGAATAAAAATTATAAAAATTGTATAATTAGTTTAAGCGAATTTTTAATAAAACTTCACCTTAAGCAAGAACTTAAATTTAATTCACGTGTTTATTTTCTGGATAGTGAAAATATTTTTCTAAAATCTTGAGACTCCTTCCTCATAGCTTGTCCTGAAAACAAAATCTAAAATTGTTTATCTTTCATACTGCATTATTTTTATTTAAGAATTACTTTTGTTTTCTTTTATCGATAAAATATTTTCGTCAGATTGATAAATATTTTAGATAACACATTGCAGAAAAATCCCAAAAGATTCAATAGCCGATAAAACGATTTATGCCTCTAGGTGACGATTGCATTGTTCTCAGTTTCTCGGAATTCAGCCGTTTTCCGAGATGTAGCGTATTTCTTATAACTATTATCCATTTAGGAGAAAACGGAGGAGCAAGGATTGTCGGAAGAGTAAAAATCCATTATCAAACCCGGGAGTTTTAAAAAGTTTCTTTTATGATTAGATCCATTTCAATTCATAAAACTGGAGAAATTCCGCTTGAATGCACGCCTTTCATTTTTCTTTTCACAATAAACAACACAAGATGTTTTCATTATCCAAGTTCTTGGATTTATTTATTTTAAGAGTCTACCACAACGCAGCTCAACCTCTTTGCAACCCGTCATTTCATTAGAAAACTGTTGAAATTTTTATTGAAAACTGCTTTGAAACTCTTTGTTGAATTTTCGAATTATTATTATTTCTGAATAATTGTTATAAAGAATATTAATAATGTATTAAGTGATCTTGAACTTCAGTTTCGTAGAATAACATTTGAAATTCAAATTTCTTTTCTACATTATAATAATAGAATAAAAATATGTTTTGATATTTCACAAAAAATTTCCCTTCATAGAAAAATTTGTAAAGTATTTTAAACAACAATATATTTAGGAGTTATAAAAGATAATAAAGATGGAAAAATATTTAGGAGTTAACAATAGAACAATATTTTCTTAATAATAACTTGTGAAATGTGAATAATGACATGTGAAATTTACGACAATTAAACAGTAAACAGTTCAACATCATACGAGTATTGTTGAAAACTAAAAGATAAAAGAGCTTGTTGAAAAACCCTTCTAAAAGTATCTACGTTTTCTACGCAAAATTTTACGTCTCATAAATTTTCTTTTAGACAGGATTTCTGGTAGATGAGAACCCTATTCAGCCCTTGCTAAACAACTGAAAGTGAAATTTTCCAAGTAAGGCTTTAACAGATTTGTATACAGAAATGCAAAAATTCATTTAATAATAATAATTTTTTCTCAGATTTGATCTTGAGTTGTTAAACATTGACACATTCTATACCACGTGACATATATATAAGTAAGTCACTAGCGTGACTTATATATAAATACATCACGCTCTAGGTCAGCTTATTATATAATATGCTAGATCATCTTATTATAAAACCACTTATATTCACGCAAGGTCATCTGATTTTATAGTAACTTATAGTCACGCTAGGTCATTTTTTTATATAATCGCTCATGATCATGCTAGGCCATCCCATTATAAAATAAATTATAATCACGCTAAGTCATCTTATAATATCATCACTTATAGTCACGCTAAATCATAGCATTATATAGTCACTAATAGTCAGTCATGTTAGGTCATCTTAAATTCATAAAGTGTTCACTTAAATATATTTTAAGATAATTATTATAATTTTGTGCCTTTCTATGTAAAAATATATAAATGCCAATGGCTAAAATCACAAATATATCAAAACATCATTCTCAAGAACATCAATAAAATAAAAAAATAACCATCTAAATAACTTGTTTTAAATAAGTTAGTAATTTTAAAACAAAAAATTTAGTTTAACTCTAATATTTTTGGGAAAATCTTTAAATAAAATGTTTAAAGATGCTTAGATAATGGACAAAGTAGTTCTTGTAAAGTTAACTAACGTTTCTTTTGCCTGTGATAAAGGCCTTTCTTTTGCCTTTAGAAATCTTGTTGAACAAAATGGTATTCAAGTTTAAATTACTGTTTTTCTTAAAAAAGTTGGAAGCATAAAACTGTAGACTTGTTTTATTTCGCAGTTCAATATCTTTTATCTGATGCACTTACATTACAACACATTCTATCTCAACACATCCACAGAAAAATTCTATTTCTTATCTTCCTGACAATCAAAAGTATGACATGAAGGGTAAATAACACACCACCGCCAATTACTGAACACTTATCAAAAATAAATGCCGTCTTATCAAAAATTCTTCCGCAGGAGTAAAAGAAGAGAAAGTAAACCGTTCCTTATGGGTCCAGCTATCAATTTAACGAGCCAACAAAAACTTCACCAAATGAACGAAATATTCCTTCTCTTACGGTACACTTCACATTATTACGATCAACAGAAGACGACGTCTTAAGAAAAGCTTTCTCCGTATCTGTTAAACACGATCTTGCTTTGTAGAACCATAAGTTTACTTCCGTTAAAACCCTCCTTCCGAGAATATCGGAAGTAGAAAACTAAGTAGGGAGACAAGTAGAAAGGGAGCATTTTTCCACCGATCAGGTTAACAAGAGTGGAGTTGGAGACCAGGCCTTTTCAAAAGACAGAAAAGGGCCAGAGTAAACAGAACTTCATAGCAGCAATTGCTATTGATCGCATTCACTTCCGCCTACTTCCTCCGTGATGATGAAGAAGGGAAGGAAGGATTATATCTCTCCTTCATCTTCCGAAAAGCAATGCGAATCACGGGATGATTCGTCTTGAAAAGATGGATAAAGCGGAGAAAGATATGAAGGAAGTAGAAGAGATAGGCTATACACTACTGAGGAGTTATCTTTTCTCCCCCTTTTTTTGCCTGTTTTTTTCTGGAACTAACGTCGGTAGTTTGCGTGTGTAAGGAGTTTACCACGTAATTTTGGTTTTGAATAATATTTGAAATGCTCCTTTTGAAAAGAATTTCAGATTAAAAGTAATACATCTTACTTTGAGAAATTCAAGATTTATTTGAAAATATAAAATATTTATTTTTGAAAGGAAAGTTAAAAGGGAATATTTAAGCAAACTTAAAAAAAATGTAATAATTTATAAATAAATATATAACTGAATAGAATTTCATTTAATATAAAAAATAAGTATGTAATATTAATGCATGAGGAAAAAATATTTAATTACAAGTTTTGAAGACAGGCATTTTTAAAATTTTTTTATCATTTTTAATTTGCGGTTCATTAAAGTAAAATCCAACAAGAAATATATAGATTAAAAACGTAAGCATCCATAACCAACGAAATTACTGACAATTTTCTTCGCGCACACATAAAAAAATTACATTTTATTTAATATGAAAGTTTCCAAAAGTTTGAAATTGCTTAAAATCACATATTTTAAAACATTGACATATCTATTCAATAAGCCATCGAAAATAGATCCAAAATTTCTTTATTTATATTATTCAACAAAAAATAAATATATTCATTCTAATTATTCTTAATAAAAAATTTTCTACCTCCTGATTACTGTAATTTTCCAATATTTTAAAATTAGGAATAATATGTCGCATAAAATTATTGTTAGTCTGCTTAGAACTACAAACATTTGCAGAGTTTGAGAAAAACCAAATATAAATCGAACTATATATTTCCTGGAATAAGATTTTATTATAAATTTGTAATTTTTTAAGAAATGAATTAGAATATTTTACTGATTTATTAGTTCTTTGTTCTAATATATACAGATAAATAGTTTGAATGCGCATTACGTTTGTATATACACACTTTATAAATAGTTGAATACAAAGGTGTGTATTTGTTGTTATGTAATTATTCCTTATTTCTATATATAAATGTTTATTTTTTATTGCTAACATATTATAAGGAAAATTAGTTTCAGAAACTGAGTAATTTATTTATAACGTGTTCATAACACATGTTTAAAAACTTTCATTGTTCCATATTATCATTAAGGGAATATAAAACATTCCTCTGAAAATGCATTTAAATTAAGAAAACATTATCAATTTACAGTAGGAAAACACAGCACATGTTAATAAACTTCTATTGCATAACATATATTTAAAAATACCCTTTGCATGTTAACAGAATTTAAAACATTCCTCTAACAAATGAAAGCATTATCTATTTACAGTGAGGAAAGAGCAGATGTTTAAAAACATCCATTGCATGTTAAGGGAATACAAAACATTCCTCTAACAAATGGAAAAAATATCTATTTACGATGAGAAAAGAGCACATGTTTAAAAACTCCATTGCATGTTTAAAAATTCCATTGCAAAACAAGATCTATTTACGGTGAAGAAAGAGCAGATGTTTAAAAATGTCCATTGCATGCTAAGGGAATATAAAGCATTCCTCTAAAAATGTATTTACAGTAGAGAAACATTATCAATTTACAGTAGGGAAACACAGCACATGTTAATAAACTTCTATAGCTTAACACATGTTTAGAAATACCCATTGCATGTTAAGGGAATATAAAACATTCCCCTTACATATGTCAACATTATCTATTTACAGTGAGGAGAGAGCGTATGTTTAAAAACATTCATTGCATATTAAGGGAATATAAAACATTCCCCTTACAAATGTCAACATTATCTATTTACGGTGAGGAGAGAACACATATTTAAAAATGTCCATTGCATGTTAAGGGAATATAAGAAGTTCCTCTAACAAAAGAAAATATTATCTATTTACAGTCCGGAAAGAGCACATGCTTAAACACTTTCATTGCATGTTAAGGGAATATAAAACAATCTTCTAAGAAACGAAAACATTATCTATTTACAATAGAGAGAAAGAAATTTGTAATGAAACACAATAAACTTGGTGAATAGTTTCAAATAAATTTACTTATGTTCAAAGTTTGATTAAAAGTAATATTCAACAGAAAGAAATGAGAAATATGTTACTTTGGAAACGTAAGATCTTAACTACTTATTAAATACTTTTGAAGATGAAACACTTCTAAAAGAATCCTTTTTTGCCCGATGTTTCATAAAACATTCCAGCTCTACAGAAGAGCAAGGAAACATCTCTTCACACATCAAACATTTTTTCATGCATAAACTTCTAAGCCAGCTATTTATTACTCTTATAAATTTTTAAACTATGTATAAAAATGTGCATGCAACATAAATTATATAAATTTTTTTAAATAGCATTATTAATTTTTTTTAATTCTATATTCTTGAAATACCTCCATCCATACAATATTTCATTGCATGAGAAAGCAGAAATGGAATTAATTAGCTTCTCACTCATAATTTGAAATTATTTATTAAAATGTTTATTTATTAATCAGTAATTTATCTCTTTTTTGGAATAAAGTACATCCATTTTCCTTTTCACAAAATTAATAAATAAGTCATTCGTTTAGTTAAAATATTTAAAAAAATTATTGAATTCTATGCTTTATATTTTCTCCACATTACGTATCAGAGGTAGTAAAAACAATACTAGTTTTAATAAGCTTCGTTTAATATAAAAAATGACAAAATATTGGCAAAATTTTCAAACGCAGCACTCTAAATCAAAATGACTACTCAAAAAAAAGTTTTAAAAAACTTAGTTGATAATCACTGGTGTTTTTCTATATTTTAATGTAAAAAAAAACACGTAGGAAATATGCAATGTTTAACTTAAAATGTAAAGCAAATTATGGAAATACTAAAATTAACAAATAAATTAATTTTCTTAATGTCTGTGCAAATAATATAATGTAATAAATGAGGAATGTTTAGGAATATAAATTTATCTTACACACTTGTGCCTCTTTATTGGAAAATAAATGTCTTTACCGGGAAATAAATTAACAAAACTAAATTATAATACTCCATTTATTTCACAAGAAAAAACTCGAAATACAAAATGAATGAATAAACTTTTTAATACTGTTAATTGGCATCTTTAAATATGAAATAATGACAGGGAACTATATATATATATATATATATATATATAGATAGATAGATAGATAGATATAGATATATATATATATATATATATATATATATATATATATATATATATATATATATATATATATATATATATATAGATAGATAGATAGATAGATATAGATATAATATAAGTATAACCTTATAGATTTATCAAATAATAATAAAATTAGTTTACATTTTAAGCTTTAACAAATTTGAGTGATTTTTTTTCGTTCCACATTTATAAAATATTCGATAATGGTAAAAGGAATATTGATTTTTGGAACTATTTCAAATAACATTTTCTACGTTCCTGGCATATTAAAAATGACTTTTGCATGTATATCTTTCAAACCCCTTACTTTTTGTTATTGAGTTTATTCATTATTTGTAAATACTTAATGTTTTGCATTTCAACCTATTTATGTAAGCACTTTTGAGTGAAAACAAAAAAAGAAGAATTTATCATCTCATATTTTTTCTAAAAGATGAAAGAATAAATTATTGTAGTTGTTTTTCTTTTGTTCAGAAAAATATCTCACAGTTCATCTTTTTGAAGAATTAAAGAATAAAAGAAATGATTGTGAGACACGTACACTTACATCAAAACACATTGCAAGTCATATTAATATAAGCGAAAACTTTTGATAGGCGAATAGATCTATTTTTTTA
The DNA here is from genome assembly GCA_030067965.1 of Latrodectus elegans. NCBI lineage: Eukaryota > Metazoa > Arthropoda > Arachnida > Araneae > Theridiidae > Latrodectus > Latrodectus elegans. The sequence goes on from CM057813.1 coordinate 3,901,463, forward strand.
CTTATCGTTAAAACATATATGTAATAAATGCAAAGCTCAAAATTTATTATATTGTTTTCAATAATTTATTAAACACAATATATCTTAATAAATAATATAATTAATAATATTAATTATTAAATAAAATGAAAGTATATTAAAAAAACATGTGTTGTAAGATTTCTGAATATACTATGAATAACATTTTTGTCAAATGAATTTAATTAACTATTGATAAAAATATTATTAATTATGTTTACAGTTGTGAGATTAAAAGGAGTTTTAATATTTTGCAATAGCTTCTGAACATATAATTATAGAAAATTCATCATGTTGTATTAAAACCAAAACTTAGGCATGCATATTGCAATTTATATAATATAATAAAAAACCTAATATTTTAAAAAACACATGATATGATATTTGCTTCCCTGAATTTTAATGGAAACAAACTATAATCATTTTTTTTTGCCTTGTGCCAGCTAGGCTGAGAATATGGGGTGCGCTGCTCCACTTTTTTAAACTGAACCATATTTGTTGTGGAGTCCGACTTCTTCAATACACACACATGCCATAGGGACCCGTTTATAGGGTAGGCAACCATTCACACCTCATTCATACACAGAAAGGACAAATGCAGGATAGATAGAGAGAAAGTAGATTCCAGCCCGAATCGGGATTCGAACCCAAGACCTCCCTATCCGCAGCCAGGCACTATGACCACTACACAGGATGGTCTGCGATCATATTATTACATTCCTAAATAGAAAAAAACTGTCTTTTAAGAAATCTACATTATATTTAAAATAAAAATGAAGGAAATGTTTGCCGATTTTAAAACATACTTGATATTCCACGTTTATTAAAAATGAAAATTTCTTTTGATTCTTATTGCAAATCATGATTATGAAATGTAACTATTAATGTGTTTTGAAAAATAAAATTATATGCAAACATGTGCAATGAATAGCATGTACATAAATCTATCTAGGACGTTTTCAAATTTTATTTCAAATATTCATTTGTTATATCTGAAACTTCAACATTTAAATAACTGATCTTTTATCATTTCTGATCGAGTACAATTGTTTCGTAATTAAATTAATGAAATCTGTGTTTTTCTTTGCAACCGGAAGTATCACGTGATGGTTCAATAGCTTCAAATAAATTTCACGGTGTGTATGTTGACATATCTCGATTTTAAAAAGAAATGAAATATATTCGTCTGTTCCTTTAAAGATTTACGATTCTTTGTTCTAGATATGTGCTTTTGTTATAGAAAGGGCTCTGCATCTTCAAAAATTTATGACGAAAACTCATTTTAATCTGTACACTAAGAGAAAAAAGTAGTTTTTCGTTCTTAGAGCTTACGAGTTAGCTGACAAGAATTCAGAGATTCTAGATTATATAAGTTTTAAAAAGGTTTTGCACTCGTGTAACAAACTTCAATATTATGTTACTGTAATATAATTACATACGGATGTAATATAGTACAAAAAAAATATTATGTTGTAAAAAAAATATTATGTTGTACAGCTATTTTATGACAAAATGTTAGTAACTTCAAACATTATTCGGGAAAGAAAATGTATATTATTATTTTAAAATGAAATAAACCAGGCAAAATCTAGTTAGGTTTGTAATTTATACAATTAAAAATATAACTTTATTAATTATTACAAAAAATTAATTAGATTTTGTTCTAAATTAATGTCTGCATTTCTAAAGTTTTATAAAATTTATGTTATAACATAGAATATACAGATCAAAAATTTTAAATGTACCTAAAGGAATAACTTGGAATATGTGTTAAATATCTTAGTTTTTAGTGTATGGACTGGTACTTATACATAATATTGTATTTTCAGATATAAGATAATAATTAAGATATTATATTGTTACAAAACTAGGTCACTTTATTGAAATTTAAAAACAATATATAAAGCGAGAGAAATAGAATATTTGCAGAAATCTCATGTTTAATTTTCCCATAAAAAATAGGAAATGAAGAAACTAATGAAAATATATTACTAGAGAATATGATTTTCAGAAAGCTGTTTCTGTTTTTATGTATTATATATATATATATATATATATATATATATATATATATATATATATATATATATATATCCATTTTATCATACTCAAACGTAGTCCAAGGGAAATTAGAAAAATACCAACATTTTATGAAAGAAGAAATGGATATTAAAATAACTCTCAGAAGATTAGATTACATAAAAATTGCCACTTAGTATTTAATTATATTAGGATGTGAAAATTTCTTACAATCAAGTAAACAAAAATATTATATACCATTAAGATTTTAATAGTTAAAATGAAACATAAAGAATTGCGATGAATTAATGATTATCCAATGAGGTATTCTCAAATAAAACTATAATTAAAAAAAATCTTAAATATAGCAAACATTTTAAAGGAGATTTATATAATTTTACAGATATGATGATTTATTACATGAAATTTTTTCAAAAACATTTTTTAGATTAAAACTAATTATTTCTTTGTAAACCGTTACTTTATTTTATAACAATGTATCACTTTTAGCAGATGCATTGCTTTGGCTGTAATGAATATGTCATCTTTCGCATGTATTCATGAATATAGTTTTCCTGAATATATGACTTTCATAAATATAACGTTTAGCATATTTAAATTAAAATTAGCTGGAGAACTTTATTGGATACTTGTAATTAGTATTGTTTCGAGAAAAAATGCTTTCGTAGAAGTCTAGATCTTTTTCACTGAACTCATCAACCAAATATTTTTTTTAAAATAAATGCTAAAAATAACAGTAATGAAAAATTGTGAATATTTTATAAGCCTTTCTGCTTTGAGGGTTTTGAGAGTTTCAGTTTTTTTAATAACTCTTCTTCTCTCTTCACAATAGCTTTAGCGGAAAGTAAATAAAATTTTATAATTCAAAATTTAAAAAAAATTATCATTAAAAGTGAGTTTATAACAGAACTCATTTTCAAAGATATTAGAAATATAATTTTCAATATTCTTTCAAACAAGAGACATATTTAATAAAATACTAAAACAAAGTTTTTAAGAATTTGTAACTTCAAAATTTTCCTATGAATTATTTTAGTGGTCAAAAATGCTAAAATAAAGTCACAGCAAAAATTATAAATTTTGCATTTTTTATAAAGATATTTTTGTAATATTTTTTAATGCATATAAAAATTTTATTATTAAAAAGTTTCATAGTGATCGGCAAACTGACATGCAATTTTTTAAAAAACAAAACAATATTCAAACGTAATTCCTCCATAACTAATAAATCCGAACAATAAAATAACTTCAATAATCGAGCCCACTTTCTAGAATTTTGAAACATTCTTATGTTTAAGCGTTTTATTTATAGTTTTTGGATTTTTATAGAGAAAATGTTTTACTAATAATTTTTAAAAATAGGTTATAACATAGTACAGTTTTTAAAATGTGCTAATGGTTTATAACGGTTCCTATATTTGTATAAATAAAGATATAGTTAAAAATTCCTTACAAAATACTTTCCCTTTAATATGTAAACCTTTTCTTTAGTCTTAACTTTAGTTAAAACTAAAATTGGAGATATTTACATGATTAAATTATAAAACTTCAGGATGATATGGATTTACTGGAGAATTATGGACCAAAATATATTTCTAACTTTAGTTACCAATGCCTATAAAATTGTCAAACATAGTGCTAAATTTCAAAACAGCTTTGCAACCCTTTTGTAGTGGCAACAACGTATTAATTTAATCTTACCTGTGATTCCCTACTTCTTGCATAATTTAAAATAAAATTGACATTAGTTTCATTTCTTTACAGATGAATTTTTTATTTTTAACTAATTTATAATTATTGCTAATATTGTAGATGCGATTCGATTAATTAAATAATAATATTTTTATAAATATTTTAATATTGGAAATAATAAAAAATAAATATTGGAATTCAAGTATATTAATATTTTATTTTTAAAATTAAATTAATTAGTTTTATCAAAACTATCAATCGTGTTTTTAGTGTTGATAAATATTTCTAGAAAATCAGCGTAATTATCAGAGATATTGGTTTTAAACTGAGAAAGCTCATTATAATAATTAATTTATAATTATCTACAATATTTTGCAGATAATTCTAAAAATATTGAAAATTAGAAAATAATCACCATACCAAAAGGCACAAGTATATTTAATATTTAACTAATTCATGGTTTCTAAGCTACTTTAAATTTCTAAACTTAACTCGTAATTTTTCAAATTACTTTTAGCAACTATATCTTTATTCCAAATTTTTAAATAGGTTCTGTAATGCTAGTATTGATATTTTTAATGTATATTTTTGTTTTTATTTTTCTACTATGGATTTATTTATTTTACCGTGATATGCTACTTACTTTAAATTTTGAAATAAATATTTTTATGTTTCTTTCTTGTTTAATACAAACACACTTCGGGAGAATTTATCCAAGATCTTTAGACATATGTTATTCGTGCATGTCAGAAAAGAGTGTTTAGTTTGTGTAGCTAACCACCTCCTTTTCGACGAAGAAGTCCCTATATTTTCCTCCTATTCTTTGTATTGTATATTTTTATTTCATTCTAGGTGATTTTTCATAGTTTTTTTTTATACTTATTTTATTGTTCTTCATGCTGTATATTATTTATATTGGCCTGGTTAGATGTCAGTAACTTATATTTTAGATGATATTGAATTTTTGGATTTCGTATACTGTATTTCATCTTGCACTGTTGCTTTAATTTGTACTTAATTTTTATATTATACACACACACACACACACACACACACGCACAAACACACACATACATATACATTATTAATATAAGCACATATGCCCTGTTGCTGACCATACTGTGTCAAGAAATTGATCAAATAGATTAATGATTTACACTTATATAAGTGTTAAAACCAGTAGTAGATAAAATATACTGTTACAGACAATAAAACGAAACTAATATGGTATAACATCATATATACAAAATGTATGATAACAAATGCAAATCACAAATATGGAATATATATATAGATTTCCGATTGTTTATCATCAACTAAAAAGGTTCTAAATTATATCATTTTAATGTGAAATTTTGTGTTTGAAAATCTGAGCTATAGCATATCATTATTTTTTATTTTGTATATAAACTCTTTTGCAAAAAAATTGGATCATCAAGATGGAAGTGGTTGTTTTAATGAAACTAATTATAAGTATAATTTTAACACTGATAAGGAATTGATAAAAAAATCAAGGTTATAGAGTCCATCTAATGCTCACGATTACATAATGAATGCTCTAATCAGTAGCTGGTGAGACTATCTCTGGCGGGGATACATGTTTGTTTACGCTTCAGTAAACATTGTTACAGGCTTCTTCTGATACATTTTGCAAGATATTTAAATATTGGTATCTGTGATATTTTGGGGTACCTGAACTTTAAACCCTAACTGACTCTTCCTCTGAACTTTAAACCCTAACCCTTTCTCTGACTTGTTTGATTAGTAAAAGTTTGGTTGACCTTATTGGGCAAGGAAGAGTGGCAATAAAGTAGTCTATAGATATGCTAGGGATAAGCGTGGGGGAGTTGAAAACAACTACAGTCTGATAATCAGAGAATATTTAATTGAAGCAGTTCCGGCTTGTCAACTAATAATCCAGTCTTACCTCTCATTTTGAAGGCAACTGCCTCCAGGATGTCGTACTATAATGGTAGTATAACCGACCGCAAGATGTTACATATCATTCAGATGTTAAAGTTGTAAGGAAGAAAAGTTGAGATGATCTTCTATCGTACAGGAAACCATTTCAAACCATCGCATCAGGAATTATGGTTATATGCATTCTCAAAACAAAATCTGATTGATCTCTGTTTCCGAATTCTCCAGACATGAACATGGTGGTCACTTACTTCAAGTGTAAAGCTGCATTCATCGTTGGACATTATGCGATTGCAGTCTGATTGCAACCATGATGATCGGCTTATGTTATCAACAATGCTGGAAGGGGGGGTTCAAATATAGACGTTTTACAGATCACTGTGAAATGGTGGAAAGTTCAACAGGGGTTATGGAAGAGGCTCTAGTAGGTCTGATAAGTAGGCAATGATTTCGTTAAAGTAGTATGGGCTTCTCAACCAATCATATAGCCTTGCCTCTGATTTGTTCACCTTGGCCATTCAGAGATTTCATTTCGTAAAAATGTTCTGAGAAACTATTGCTATGAACAATATTGAACAGTTCTATCTGTACATTTCAAGTGACTGCCACGTTGCTCAGTATGACAGCGCAACTTCACGCATTTCAATCATGCGATCACGTTCGAAGCCGACGTTCAGTTCATTTCCCTATAAATGTTATGATAGCACCATTTGTTATTCCTCTAAGAAATCATGGTGGTAAAAACAAAAAAAGATAGATTTTCTGTTTTATAAAGATAAATTTTCTGTTTTTGTTGATAAAAAATAAATATTTTGATTTGGTGATAACAGAAAAAATAAAATTTTCTGTTTTCACCATCATGATTATGGCACTTTTACCAAATTCATACTTTTCGAGTTGCACAGTAAATACGCCCTACGACTACATTTCATGTTCATTGACCTTGAAAACTTTTTCAATTGCAGTTCCCAATAAAATGTTTTTTTTTCCTATGAAACATTATTACAATTAACAAATCATTAGTGGCTCCACGATTTTTTTTTCCTAAAGAGTGTTTTGTATAATTCTAACATAGTATGCAGTAATATGTAAACAAATATAATTATTTTTAAAGATGTTTAAAATTAATGTTTTTTATTGAAGATATATTGTTTTCTAAGCATGTAACAGTTCTGTGATTCAGTATATATTCGAAAATCTTTTTTTGAATCCACTGAATTACGTACTCTATTTATTGTATTTTGAAAATACATTTAAAACTTTTCACATTCTTTACCAACTAGAACTTCTATTAATTGACTCACAATTTTATAGGTGTCTGCTAAGTATTTTATAATTATTTTTTATAAAAAAAAAACTTAAATTTGATTAAATATAAGCCAATTTAAATGCTAGATAAGGATCTTTTTGTTTTAAAACTTTAATTAAATCAAAAATTTATTAAGGAAAAATTATAATATTCTTAAGTGAAATCACATCTATTAGAGAAAGTCATAAGCTGCAAGTATGTTTTTATTTGAAAAAAAAATATTTGACGAAATTTAATGATGTTTACATATTTTATTACATTTATATACTAAGCGTCATTGATAAATTGATTTTTAAAAGAAAATTTTAGCAGTAACAATTTCTCTTATAAAATATTATCATAAATACTTTAGTTAAATTTCAATTCAAACATAAAGAAAATGTTTCATTGTTAACAAAAATTCATTGAACTAAAATATTTTATTAACTATATATAATCTCCTGTAATACATTTGATTTTTGATTTGGAATCGAGATATATGATTATGAAATATTCTCTTTATTTTAAATTATAATATTTTTAAAATATTATAAAAAATTGAAATGAAACAAACCGAAATGTCAATGAACATTTTCATTTCACTACTAATTTTTTATTTAAAGATTTATGTCTTATTTAGACATTTTTTTCATTTCAATATAAGAACTATAAAATTTTTTGAAAAAATACAACGATTCCCATTCAATGTCAAATGATTCTAATAACTTTTGACTATTAAAATAAATTTTGATGCTAAATTTATTAAAAATATTCTTAGCAAAATTACGAATTAATTCATTCTGTATAAATATTGGTTTCGTATTGTAATTAAAAATATATGTGATGCATAAATAAATTTATTTCACTGTTTTAGATTTTGAAATTTCAAAGTAGATTTCTAAAAGTAACGTTACTTTATGTTTGCAATTAATTGCTTCATTTTTTAATTATTTCATTTATAGAGTTTATTTAATTACATATATTACTTTTATAATAATTTTATGAGTCTTAGAATCTAAGTTTCGTAATAATTATTACTATTAACATAATAACTTGAATAAGCTATATTACTGAATACTTGCATAAAATATGAATTAAATTAATATTATTTATTCATAGTTTATTAAAATATATTTTGAAGTAACCAAATAATTGTTAAAAATAAAATATTTTTGGTGTTAATCTAAGAACAGTTTTACTATCAGAAGCTAAACATTTAAGCTTATTCTTTAAAATCTGTGATTAATAATTGTATTAAATACTGCCAAATTAATATATTACATTAACAAACACATTTTTTTAATATCATGCAATTCTTATTATTCAGAATAATGATTGAAATACATAAGAGAGAAATATCACTCTTTGAACAATAATTTATTTGGCACTGAATTTGCTTATAATGTTACTCTGTGTACAAGTAGAAACAGATAACGAGGCATTACTGTTTAGAAAATAAAAGTTGCATTTGAAAGTAATTTTAAAAAGTGACGAATATTTCTAATCAGGATTACAACCAAAATGCCAAGCATTTGATAATGAAAATTGCTTCAATTAACGATTTGCATAAACAGTTTGAATTACTGTAAAATAATCAAGCTAACAGATATTATGCTATACATTGCACAAAAAGGTTTTAAATTGTCTGGTTGTTTTTCTGGTGGAAATATCTGTGTCCACAAAAAGGTAGAAGTTTCGATTAAGGTTTGACACCATTAACGTTCAAAAGATATACAGAAAGTGCAGAGAAAAAAATTTGTAACGAAAAACATGTCTTCATCATTTAGTTTTAGTAACGCGTTGCACAAATAAAGAAACATTCCATTATGTTTCTTTTTAAACGTAATATATTTTAGAAGAAATTTTAAAGTACTGAGTTGTATTTTGCTCTAGTGGTTACTGCTTGGTATGATAAAACGAACCATTCATTGATTTATTAATCAACTATACTCAAATGTTAATCACAAAATAAAAAATATGTTTTAAATAATCTCCAAAAAATAAAAGTTTCAGATACAATTAAAGACACAGATCCGGTTTTTTAAATGACATTACTCAAAATTTTATGATTTGTTAAACACTCATTGTGACTAAAATAATCGTTATTAAAATATGTTAAGTAAACAAAAGTGCATTTAAATAGGTAATTTAAAAATCCATGCTTAAATTGTAATAAACATTTTTGAAACAAATTGGATGTAATACTGAATAAATTGAGTTATAAATAATGTATAGATTTGCTTGAATATGAGTCATTTCTTATAAATTACATAGAAAAAAATAAAGAAATTTATTTTTATTGATTCATAAAAGATTATATAAATTTTAGAGAAACTAATATTTTCTCTAATTCTATTTTCTCTAAACGTAAGATATTCAAATACAGTTGTTTTTAATAAATTTTAGATAAATTTAATATAAACAATGTTTTTGGATATAAGCCATTTTTTTGAAACTCCTATTAATTTTTAATCGTTTTCATACTTCTCATTGAAATAACCCACAAAACAATTAGTTATAGAAATTTGTTATTAATAAAAAAGATAAAAGAAGTTGGACTATTGAATTATTGTACAAGTTATTTACTAATTAGCTTTTAAAACAAATTTTGAATTCATTATTCAAACTATTCACGGCCAAAAATGGCTTATAAATATTATATTAGAAATGATGTTATTTAAGAACCAGTAATAAAAAAAATCTTAAGCAATTTTTATCCGAAGTTTCTTAAGATGAAAATAATTTTAAAATTATATTTAAACAAAGTTATTTTGGTATATACACATTAGATTTTTTGTTTCAGCTCTGTACTGTTAGATTGTTATTAAATATTATAAGTAAATATATGACAATCATTTCGAATGACTCATTCATACGAATAAAAGAATAAAAAATACTAATATTTTAAGAATTCGCCTATGCGTTTATGAGCTCAAAGTGTTTTTTAAATCAATTACTCTCATAAATGTTTTAAATTATTTTATAAAATAAAGAGAAGCGGGTCAAAAATTGCAAATCTTATTTCGAATATGTTAATATAATAATTCAAAAACTTTGCCAGTATAAGCATACATTTTCCGATACATAAATAAGCATATATATTTGTAAGTGAAGTAAATTCGCAATAGTATTCAAATGCTAGCGAATTCATATTTATGCTAAAGGTATCATAATTTTCTTTCAGTACGTCCCAAAGTACTTCAATGTGAGCACATAAAATCTTTAAACGCTAAATATTTTAATATAAATTTTCGAATTACTTATAAGCATACATTATTTTTCACTAATATATTTTATTAGATGAAAACAATGTAAAAAATAGACTTGTATTTAATTTTATATACCATGTACTAAAAATTTCTGAATTGTTCTTATTAGAAATATAATTAATTTTTCTAAATAAAATTGCATTTGAATTTAAAAAACTACAGATCTAATAAATATGCATAAAGAAAGACTAAAAAAAGTTTGAAGACGCTAGGGATCTAAATTCATCTGACGTCTTTAATATTATTGCAAAACTTGTAACCTTTAGAAATTTATCCCTTTAGTTATCCTTAAATAATAGCATATCTTTAAATAATAAAAAAAATTCTTAAAAAAATAATAAGCAAAAATATCACACACGAACAATAGGAATATTATATGATTTATAAAATTATAGAAATATGTAAAGTTTACTATATTTTTAACCAATGCTTATTTTAAAGAATTTTTAACTCTATAAAACTAAGAAAACTTAAATACGATATGCATGTGTTAAGTATTCTGCATGTTTATTGCTTTATTTTCCATCGTTTTCTAAAATATTCTATTATTATTAATACAAACTAGAGCAAATTAATAATAATGCAGCTACAATGCAGATAAAATAATGTTTTTTTACTATTTAGCATATTTACCGTCTTATACCTGGTATGATCCATCTAATATGTAATATTTTCTGTGGCTAACACTTAAAGTAAAATTTATTATTTCAAAATTTGGTTTTAATATTAAATTACGGAAAAGTTCTTGATATTAAACCAGCCACCTTCCCCATACATCCATCCAAATAAAATATTACTTATTAATCAATTTTATTAAAAATTAATAAAATTGATTAATAGTTATTTTTTTAACAGTTTCTTTGATGCAGATAAAATTAGACTGTCTTTCTTATAAATTCAAATTTAATAGTTTAATTATTGACAAAAACTTTATTTGTAAGCAGTTTAATAGTTATTAAAAATAAGACTTTTGAAAATAAAAAATTTAAAATTAAACTATTATCAAATATAAATACTTTTAAACTATTTACAAATTAAAAATTAATCGCAAATAATAATCTATAAATTAATTTTTTTTTAATTTAAAGATTTGTTGTTTAATATTGTTTTCAAACAGTATTTGCTTTAGAGATTAAAGAAATTATGAAAAAATGTCTTGTATATTCTTTTACTTAAAAAATATGCAAAGAAAAGAAAATAAAGAAATTTTCTCAATAAATAATTTCATTAATGTATTTCCTAAAAAAATAATTATAAAAAATTAATATACTATTGATTTACATAATTAATAAAGTAATTAGGTATTTATTTAAAAATAATTTAAATAATAATTTGATACATATTTACCGATATTTATTTTCCTATATATTGAAATTACTAACAATAACTCCGTGTAGATTCGTGAATTTTATAAGGCAATTATTTAAAATTTCGAAACTAAAAGGCATAAATTCATGCAAATTTAAATTATAATTTAAATTAAAGCAAAATAATTTTTTATTTAACAATACAAATGGCAATCATTTCTTTAAAAGAATGTATAGAATGAAATATCTAGTATATTAACATATTCTGAAATGTTTTATTAGTTTAAGGTGAACATCTTTTCTTTTCATAATTTAACTAATGAAACTGATACTTAGTGATGTTTAAAGTTTAATTTTGTATACATTTACATACATTATATTTTGTTCCATAGAAGCCTGGGAACAAATCTCTTTGAAGAGAGTTTTGTGTCTTTTAAAATTAGTTTGAAGGACTCTTCGTTATTCTTTGAAATTCGTGTAACTGAAAAATACGTAAGCACTTTAATATCTACTTCAAATGTCTCTGTGGAAACACATTTTAACACAGATTAAAAGATTAAGTTGCTTATAAAAACGTTTATAATTTTACATTCATACAACTAGTTATTTAAAAATATATCATAAAGTGTCAAAAATGAAAGCGCATTTTTCAGGGGAATTCTATAATGAAATAAAATGTTTAAGGAAGAATATTCCTTTTTCTTCTGTTAAGGAATACATTTCCTTCATAATTAAATTCCATAAAAGTTTAGGTAATTAAAAATTCTCTTCTGTGCATTCATTAAATAAATGTTCTCGTTTTTTGCAGTTCAAGCATCCTATATCCACAGAGTACTTGGAAAATAGTTAAATCCCGAAATTTTATGAATGTTTTTATGAGAAAAATGCAATTTTAAAAAGTAAAATGTAAGAATTTAAACTATGTAATTAGATTTAGGAAAATTTGAACTTTAATAATACTTTAAATTTTTAAATTATTAATGTGAAACTTTATGAATGTTATGTTAGCATAACATTCATAAAGATTCACATTAATAACTTAAAAATTCTAATTATGACACATTTATTAAGGAGATAATATATATATATATAAATCTTGACTCTCTTTATTTTAAAGTAAACTTCATTTATTTAACTTTTTTTAATACAAAATGTATTTTAAATTGTAAAATATATACGATTCAATCAAATGTCTTTTATTATATTCAGCATCTATAAGTTGTTAATATATATGACTATAAATACATGAACTTATTATTATTATAAATTTAATGGTATCATGCTACTTTTATGAATAACTTACTACTATGGTGATTTTTTATTGTATTTGGGTGATTATTATTATTATTGTAATTGTATCGTACACTAAATACTATAATAAAGGATTTGTTTCCTAACGAAAACTCTCTCTTTTGAAGAATAGAAATTTTGAATAAATAATTTAATGAATAAAGGATATTTTATGTGTAGAATGAATAATTTTAGTGAATGCTCCAATTCTGAACGTAATGAATTCTGGTATAATTTTAAAGTTACCATTAATATTATTGATTTCTAAAAATTCATTTGAACTGCTTTTAAGTTAGTTGAAATTTAATTGTAAAACAGTTAAAATAATTATTAGAATAACATTTTACTTTCATAACATGTGAAAAACTGAAATAAAACGATGTTCAACTTTCATTTCATTTGCACTCTAAGAAATTTTACACAACTTTGTTTGCATTTATATTTATGTATTTAAATTGAAATATCATATTTATGTATTTAAATTGAAATAAATTTTTATTTTAGTAGTTATAATTGAAATACAATAATAAATGTTTTGAAAATAATATTAGAATAACAGTTCATTTCACTAATATTTTAAATAACAAAAAGTAAACTCATATGTAAATTTTAGTCTTATTTGCAGTTTAAGAAAATTTACTGCTTCAATTATTACTAACTCAATTATACTTACAAGTATTTTGTAGATTACGAACCATACGTAATAAATAAAACAATTTTTTACCTTTTCAACTTTCTAAAATATTAATATGTTTATTATTTATTTTTATAAATGCAAACAACTTGATTAAAACAATTATATGCTTTAAAGCCAAAACTAAAATTAATTGTACCAAGAAAATTAAATTGAAATACTACAAATGAATTCAGAACGCATTTCCATATTTTAAGAACAAGAAATAATTAATTAAAGAGCTCGGCATTCAAAAGATTTTACTTTTAAGTCATTGAATGCAAAATCAACCCAATTAAGATTAATTTCACAGAAACTGCCAACAGTTCAATTAATTTCCCCTATAATAAAGAATTAAAATAACGAGTTCTCCTTACCTTCCCGATTCGAAATTGAGTGGCACTGAGTTCACCAGACAAAGTGGTTCCTTGAGCACCGAAGTTAGGCAGAAACCACCGACATGATGAGGTGATTTCTTTTTCCTCCTCTTGGCGTGGGAGGTGAGAACCCTGCGAAGTTTGCTAACCTCTGAGGCAGGAGTCGAATCTTCTTTTTGTAATTCAATTAAATCTTGAGCGGAACCACTTGGCCCACGGTACCAAGGCATGATCGATATTTCTTGAACAAGATTGACGATTCCGCCGTACAAAAGAGTCTTTCTCTTCAACAAAGTACTTCTTTTCTCTTTAGCAGTAACAACTTTGACAATCAGTTAAGTGACTCAATCCAATTAAACTCCAATGGGTTGTTTCGAAGAGATTTTTTTCGTTAAATTTAACTGAGTATGGAATAGCTCGATTATATTCAGCACCAATTACTTGACTGTATATTATTCAGAATTTTATATCTATAGGATACCATGACGAAGATTTGTAAATATATTTATTATAAATATTTTCATCTACAGCACAATTATAATGGTACAATACCTCTAGATAACAAAGACCTCGCAACAATTATCGATGTATCATATGCTTTTGTAAAGCCACATTTGTACTTTGAAAGTCAAGCTCAAATAATCCTACAATCACTCAATATTTTTTCATTATGTGATTTAATAATTGTTCACCGAAGAAAATAATGCTATTTGCAATATTTCTGGCCAAACAATCAAATTATCTTTCAATTTAAAACAGTCTTTAAAATTCTAGTAGAATATCTTCTCACTATTGTAATTATTACTGACATCTAAATATGAAATGGTTATATTCTGATATATATTTGTACTAGGCGCAATAAAAATTTCTGATCATGATTAAGATATGATATTAGTTTAAATAGAGAAAGAGAAAAAGTATTTTAAAAGAAATTTTTAGGAAAAGTAGTTGCAAAGTTATTAACTTGAAAGACAGATTATAAATTCTCTTTAGTTAATATATGAAAGTTTTAAAGCAAACATCAAGATACCTATATTTCTGACTAATGTTATATCACGGAATAAATAATTCTACCTTATTTAAATGACTGCTATAATCCAATAAAAATTGCAGAAATATTCTAATTGAAATTCACGAACTCATGAGTTTTTGCCGAAGCTAAATCCTGAGCTTAATGATTTACGATATTAAGTAATCCATTTTATGCGGGTAAATGCAAATATCGTTTTCATATAAGAAAAAATATCATTTTCAAACGGGAGACACACACAAGCAGAAATTATTTGACTAGCAATCCAATCTCCTCTAAATTAACGTGACTTCGACTCCGAACATAATAAAGAGCTACAACATAACTATAAAAAGTGGTGTTTCTCGCACCGCGGGCACCCACGGGCGTTTTGGGCGTGCGAGTTGCGAGTGTGCGGAGGCTCTTCTAGAGCAGGCTTCTCCTTCGATAGGTGGAGGAAGCGATGCTATGGAGGGGGTGGAGATGCGGTAGGGGCTGGCGCAGCCTCGATCCCAGTACAGGTGGAAAAGGAATAGTCTGCTCTCTTTTACAGTGGGAAGATTAGTCTGAAGAAAAGTCTACACAATTCGATTTTAACGCCTATTCACAGACCGAGAGGGAATGTAACTCTAATGTATTCAAAATTTTAACTCAGAATATTTATAAAAATTCAACTATTGTAAAATTAAAATAACGGTAACATTTGTTGATTGTTTTAACAAAAGTCTGTTACCGAAAAAATATATGGCTTTAGAAATCAGATTGTTTCTTGAGAAATATTTCTTGGGCAGAGCTTAGGTAAATTATAACAAAACGGTAAATTGAAAATTTCTGATTTTTAAAACAAAGTGTATCTTTCTTTCATCAAAAATTTTGTTGAGAATGATTTAACAAAAAAAAATTAAAACTATAAAACACAAATTTATATATATATATATATATATATATATATATATATATATATATATATATATATATATATATAATATATAATATATTATTAGTATAATATACATATTATATAAACTTATATATTTAATAATATATATATTATTTTATAAAAATTACTAAATAAACAACAAATTTTTATCTATGTATTTAATAAAAGGATAATTTCATATTTAAACTAGTCTTGTTAATCAGCAGCTTACGAAATATTTTAAGCATAAAATATAAAAAAAGCGCAGGTACAAATACAAATTTAAATAAAAGAGCTATTGTAGAGATAAAATCAAAGAGCAAATTATTGGTTATTTTATTAAGAACCATTTTTTTGTTTAAGTAATTAAATGTGACAGATTAATTTACATATCTAATTTTCTAATATAATAACTAAAACGAAATCAAATGTAAAATTAAACTGTTTCATTTTTTTTTAATCTTTTTTTCAAGACAAAATAAAAGATTTATTTTATATGAATTCAAATCAGTCCGTGCAGTGAGGGGAAAAAATTTTTGTGAAATTCCTTAGAAATGGTAATTGTATTATTCTCAGCTATGAAGTCATGAAATTATTTATTATAAACAGAAGCGAAAAACAGATCAGAAGAAATTGTATTCAACAGAAGTGAAATTTGAATAATCAGAAAATTAGAAAATTTTAATGTATAGTATGTTGTAATCGGATAATTTTTTGTCTCAATTATTCTCGTTTTTAAAAAATTTTCTAGAATATTTAAACGTGTAATTTTTAGACAGGAATAATTTTTCTTTATCTAAATTTAAAATTTTGGTACTTTTAGTGCCAATTCGAAAAGTATATTTCTATAAATCTTGAGTAACTTTTTCATGAATATTCTAAGAATTTTACCAATGATATTAGTTTTTTGGGGATATTTTCCAAAATCACACACACATATGCAAAGATGTTTGTGTTTCCGCACTTTTTTCAAACGATCATCTCAATCATCTTAGCTCATTATTTTTTAAAATCTTTCATTTTAGCTTCGTTATTATTCTTTGTAATATTTTAAATGATTTAATTTCAATGTTTCGCACACACACACACAAAATTAAACACAAATAATTTTCTTCTTATCTTAGCAATAGTAAAAAGTAAAGTCAATTGTATGATAACAATATATGATTTTCTTACCACACAACTCTATTTATAGCAACATTGAAGTCATAGTGCTTATTAGTTTACATTTTGGGTTCCTTTTAGCTTAAAAGTTCTTGAATTCAACTACATCTCCTATTATTGAAATTTCTAATGATGACAAATTTAAGTCCATTTATAACAATAGCTTTTATCTCTTATTGGTGATCAAAGAACGATGAACAAACTAAATAAATATTAGTCATTTAACAAGCATCCCGAATAATATTTGCGTGTTAATTTAGTATTTGAAATGCTTGAGTATCACCCTTTGAATTACTTTTTTAAATATTAAGAGTGATATATTGCTATTAAGGAATAAAAATCCATTTCTCTGTCTAAACTTTCTGTAGTTTTCAAAAAAATTATATTAAATTATGAGTTTTACAAAGCATTATGTATATTTTAGTTGAATATAAAGCACAAGTTAAACAAACGAAATGCTAAAATTTAGATGAAAGATAATAAAAAATACATAAATCAAAAATTTTTTTCAGGTACAAAGATATCGAATGTTGAAACAGAATTCCAATTCAAAAATTTGAAGTAACTTAAGGAAATGCATTAAATACATATATAATGACATTTCAACTTAACATGTGTAAGTATTCAATTGCATTTCTGAAATACATTACCCAAATTGAATGCGATTTCTTGAATGCGAAATGAAATAATTAAAATAAATTAAATTTGCGGAATAGAAATGTTAATCTTGAATTAATTATTAATACATGAGAGGAAGGTAATTTCTGTTCAATTATGCGATATTAAGTGTACATCAATAATTCTCCTATTAGCAGAAAATCTATATTTTTTAATTTAAATCTATTACTTGATTTCCAAAACATGCTTTTTGATAAGATATAAATATATGTTATCGTTGAAAGTATAAGGAACGGTGAAATAGTATAATGTTATTTTAATAAATTTCAATGCCTATTTCTAAAATTTTTATGCTAGAATTTTTTTTAAAAAATGCATCCAATAAGCTACATATTTCAAAATATTCATTCTAAATACTTCTAGTTATAAATGATTTTTGTAATTCAATTAAGACTGTGAAAGATATTTAAATTATAGATTATTAATAGTATATTGGGCATGGTATTTTTCCACTAAAAATAATGCCCCATACAATGGTTATGTTTTAATCAATTTGTTCCGCTAATGGACTGAGAAAATTTATCTTCTTTTTTGATATTTTTTGCCTATAAGAATATGTATATGATATTACATAACTTAGGAATATTTCTCCAGAAAATAGACTTTAAATCAGGATTTAGAATGTTGTATGCATATTAATTCCAGAGTGTAAGGATTTTTATTAGTTCTTACAGCACTAGTTTAATCGTATAAAACTAATAACCACAAGTTTATACCAATTTGTTAAATAAAATTGTTTTGTATAATTGATTTTGTGTCAAAATTATTCATAAACATAAATTTTTTTCATTGAAATTACGCCTTTGTGTGTCAAATTTTCAAACAAATTAATAAATCGTACTTTAAAATTGCTACTAACTTACGACTTTCTAAACTGCTAAAAGTTGTTAAAAGACAATTAACTATTTTCTGTGGAGTAGATTGCAGCAGAAATTTTCTCAGATAGCTCTCCATATGCTTGAGTAAGAGTAAAAATCCCAAAAATCCTTAAGGCACCTAAACTGATAGATATGAAGGCAGATAAATAGAAGCAAAGATTGAACAAGGAATGATGTCAGTTATGTTTCACAGAAAAGAGAAGATTAATGCAAAATATAATGTTTAAAAGGAAATTCGGGAATGTTTTAGCGCGTCATTTTAATGCCACATCATATAAGAATTGTTGTAAAGTTTCGGCTCACAGCGGATAAAAAAGGATGAATACAAAATCATTTTTTTTTACTGGACACTATTTTAACATTAGTATAGTTATTCTTTATAATCCAATGACACTTTAATTAATTTAGAATTAATAGTTCTAAAAAAAACTAAACCTGTGGCACAATAGGCTATGTGGGCCAAGGCGTACAGTGCCTATCTCTGTTTTCTTGATCGAGAGGCCCTGGGATGCGAAGAATATATCCGAATAAGGTAATCAGCCTATTGCGAAATCCTCAATTTTTACTTTCCAAGCATGCTTGGTACTGAGTTATAGACCAACTGAAGGGATTAAAAGCTGAGTCGACTTTGCCTAGCTCGAGGATCGAACATCGGACCTGTGCCTTGGGAGCGTGAAATGCTACTACAAAGCCATCGGTCCTGTTATTAGTACATAAATCTTAAATTCATTCAAACTAACGTGTTTTTTGTTCATAAAAAGATCACTAATAATATGGTTACTGGTCATGTGGTCTGTTACAAAAAAACAAAATGTTAGCCTTTAATTCGTTATTTCTCCAAACAGTTGCCTAAACAAGTTGAATTTTACAACTCAAATTCACATATTTAAAAAAAATTGGTATTGAACAATATTAAATGTTGGTTGTCCAGATTATATTTTAGCACTGTGCAGATCTTGTTAACAAAAACTTTTTCGCAATTTCTAAAGAGTATATAGGTGCTATTATTTTATATTTAAAAAAATATGAAAAGTATTTCTATTTCAAAGTAAAGTTTTCACAATTTTGGCATTAGTATTTTTGAATATTATGCATAGCCTTAAAATAAACAATTTACATGGAAAATTTCAGAAAATATTAAATAATGTTTAAATTATAAAAAAATATAATGGAATTTAATTGATTGAAAAAGTATTGCTCATATTTTCTGACAGGATTACAAATAACTCGGTATGCCATTACGTTAAAATACACCTACTTTTTTACTGAATGTATATATATATATATATATATATATATATATATATATATATATATATATATATATATATATATATATATATATATATATATATATACATATCAGTAACTTGTATTTTTATTTACGAGTCATATTTATTTTGCTAACCTTGCACCCTTAGATTAAGAAAAAAGACCCTTTGCGACAATGTGTAAAAAAAAGTGACTTAATAGAGAGAATATTGCCATAACCACAAATCAGATATCATTTTCCAAAACTAAATCCAATATTTCCAGGCGTGGTGAAAGTGTGAAGAAAAATAAATCTTTCCTTAGTGGTTGTTATGAATTGATGCCTTCTGAAATATGACAAATCGCACGTTACAACTTTAACAAGTACCTTCAGTATAGACTATAATAAGTGAGGTTTATACTTCATAACATAACCAAGACAATCTATTTTGTTGTCAGCTTAGATGATAGTGCTTTTCTTATCCAGAAATACTCAGTTGAAAACTAGGTCAAGCAATATATTATCAAGACATTCTGAGATAAAGAACCAAAAAAAAAAAAAAACATGTTTATTTCTACACTTTTGAAAATGACTTTCATTGAAGTCGTTACAAAAGAGCAACATTCAAAATGGTACTTTAAAGATACTTCTGAAAAAATGATATGGATCACATATTCAAAATTTTTCTGCATACCTAATGCGTTGTCGCTTTTATATTACTTTAACAGAACTTTTATATTAAATTTTAATTTTGAATAAATTTTCTCCTTTGTAATATTTTTAATAAATAAGAAAAAACCTTGAAATTTTACATATTAAACTGACTTTTTATCAAAATATCTCTCAATAATTCCAACCATTTCTGTAGATGTCTGGATATAAAAATTATATGAATATATAATTGATAATAATTTATAGTGGATATTAATTTGTTTTGCAAAGTAATTATATAAGTCTAAATTAAAATATTTGTAAATAAATTAGTTATAAAATATCAATTTAAAATTATGTAAACTTGCTTAATTTTCTATCTAAGTGAGAGTTAAAAAAAATTTATATGAAAAATGTGTAAATTCATCCATTAATATATTACACATTTTTGGTTACTGTAGAAAATGTATTTCATTATTTTCATACACTTATATTTAATTAAATTTACTACAGTTTAAAAACACATATTGTATTTAAATCTTTTTATAAATCAATTCTAATATATATATAATTCAATTTATTTGCTAAAAGTTAATTAGGAGTTAATTTAAAAATTAAAATAATTTTTTTTCTTCTCCTAAAATCTTATTAGTTTAAGACATTTCATATATAAGTCATTTCCTGGAATTAATCTTAAATTAAAACCACATAGTTTCCTATTTTTTATAATCATTTTTTACTTAAAACTTAAATCTAATGAACAATTTCTAGGTCACAAAATATTTTTTCCTGATAAAATTACGACAAAAACTATCATACAATTTATTCAAGCGATGTGTAATTTTTCAGACAGTTACAGGAAAGTTTATTGTTAATTTAATGTGCTTAAAACAATGGTGAAGAAATGTTTTCATTAATAAAGAAGGAAAAGAGTTTTTTTTTTAATTCTTAAATAAATAGTAAAGAATCTTCACGATCTTTCATGATTTTATGTTCTATATATATATATATATATATATATATATATATATATATATATATATATATATATATATATATATATATATATATAGATTTCCTTTTTCAATATATTATTAATATCCTCTTCATATATTTCAAATCATGCAAACGATCAAGCGTTAAATCTGTTTTTGTCATAATTATTTTTTTATGAAATATGCTAGTGATTATAAGTTGATATAAAGTTATTCTTAAATGTACATGAAATAAAAAAAAATGTTATACGATGACATAAATACTAAGGGTTACCAAAATAGAATTTTCTGCATAATTTTTATAAGTCTCCTACTTATGCATGAAGTAACAAATACAAGATTGCCAGATACATAAGAAAATCCGTCAATCTCAGAATTTGGCGCATGGATTATACGACACTTGTGCCTTTAAACTAATTAACCATAAAGTGTAAACTTTGTCTTGTCTTTTTCATTTCGCTTTTTCTTCTGTACTATTGTCAACATGTTAACGGGTTGAAATAATGGAAAATGGTTTCGCATACCGATGATTTACTTTTTATATAAGAAATCAAATCGTTTTATTAATAAAAAAAATTTTGACATTATTCTCAGACATTCGATGAGTGAACTTCGTTTTGTTTGCTGCCGCTCGAAGAATGCGATTTGAAGGCAGGCGGTAAATTCATCAGCAAATCGTATTTATGAAGTCATATCAATGTGATGTACTTAAATTATCCGTGATGCAAATAAAATGTTATCAAACGTCTTGAATATGTTAAACAATGTGAATTGTAATAGTGATGTAGCCATGATTTCAACTGGAACAAAAGAAATAATCACTTTATGGTTACAAAAAAAAATTAAATTCGTAAATAGCTGATAATAACAATAGGTAGGGGGGTTCAATATGTTGAAAAACATAGAGGAAATATTGGTAACAGTTAAGAAGCAAAAGCTGTTTCCGATGTTGGAAAAATCTTTTCACAGATAAATTTGTCAACAATGAGTACTGATTGATAAAGAAAATTTCCACTAAAATAAACTTTTCTCAAAATTGAGAATGATAATAAAAGTTACGA
Organism: Latrodectus elegans; assembly: GCA_030067965.1. Classification (NCBI taxonomy): domain Eukaryota; kingdom Metazoa; phylum Arthropoda; class Arachnida; order Araneae; family Theridiidae; genus Latrodectus; species Latrodectus elegans. Next base: position 3,923,944 of record CM057813.1, read on the forward strand.
CGATACGAAATTTGTTTTATTAAATTAGAAATAAATTTTATTATAAAATAAATATAAATTAGGATTCTTATTCCAATCAATATGTTATTTAAGATACATAATTATGCTACTTATAAAAGTTAATCTAACTAAATAATTTTGTTTTTTAGTTTTGAAATGTTCTAAGTTAACTAATTATTTTATATAATTTTTGCACATAAATATTTGGTAAATAAATGTTTCCTAACATAAAGAAACCTATATTAGACAACGACGCCACTTGTACATATTTGAAAGAAGTTAAGGTAGTAAAAATGAACTTATTATAGAAAGCAAAGTGCATAAAATAGATAAATTGAAATATTTGTAGATGTTTGGAAGCAACATTTGTCTTTTTATTCATTTTTATTCAATTGTAGAAAAATTATAAAAGAGTTAATAGCATAAATTTTCTATCTTTAAATTATTTCTATGAAATTAAATATTTTTCTGTTATTTATATAGTTTTATCATGTAATATTTCTTAGATAAATACGAGAGAAAATTATGGGAATCTGAAATGGAAAGAGGTTAAGGAATGATTGTTTATAGATTATGAACTGTTAATTATTCGCCATCCCAAAGGAAAGATACAGGAGAACTGAAAGCCAAAAAATAAATCTTTAAATTATTTTCTATGAACAACAAAATTTTTATTTTTTGAGTGGAAAACAATTATTTTTCCAACAATGAAAAGCAAACTTCAATGAAGTTTCTGTGCGTGAAATATTAGTTACAATCAACTAACCTAATTATTCACATTTTTTATAACTCAGAAATATTTAATTTTTGGATTTTTTTTATTTTTCATGTAAATAAAAAAATAACGAAAAAAGCCATTCTCATTAATATTTTGAATTATTAAAATTGTTTTGTAACTATAAATATGTTTCAATCTTTTTGTGTTGATTATATTAAAGTAAAGAAGTTTTGTTAAAAACAGAACTTCTACGAGTATTTTAATCTAAATACTTTTGTTTTACAAAACATGGTAAATAAACATATCATCTAGTTTTAAGATTGAAAAATTAAGAAAAAAGGATTTATGTATATCTCAATTTAATACTTTAAGAACTCAAAGTAATACTTTCAGTGAGAAATTAATTAATGAATTTTAACCTTTTTAATATTTTAGTTCGTTTAAAAAATTTTGTCAATTGTTAGTTAATTCTTAATCATTTATTATTTTAAAAGCTATTTAAAAATACTACAGAACATAAATCAAAATTTTAAATGTACTTTAATTATACATTAAAAAATTGAATTTACACAGTTTGAGTAGTATCAAATAATCAATAATAACACTTTATTAAATAATATAACATAAACGTGTTATATAAAACTTAGAGTTCTTGCTAAGAGATTCTTCAAATATTATTCAATAATATTTTGAAAGTATATTATTTAAAACTATTAAATATTTTAAATATTATTTATAAAACTACTAGTACTATTAAATATTATTTAAAACTACAGAAACATAGAATATTTCAATAGAAGTTTTTTTTCATATTTCAGATGATTTTTATGTTTTATTAAATATTTTAAATTGGTTTTGTGCATCCAAAATTGCCCTAATACTAAATAACAAACTCGCTGTCTTCAGACATGTCAGCTAAAGTACATTACTAAACCAAATTTACTGTTATTTTGATAAAAGAAAAATAAGTTTATGCAAGTCAGTACCGTCATGTGATATTATGAAAGAAACAAAACCAAATACTAGGCCAAATATTCAAAGTAAAAACTTCTATTACACGAATCAATAACTCCAAAACAATGCAATCAATTCTAAACTATATCTGACGAATGAATCTCCACCAGGCATTTGTCACGATATAATCATGCGGAAGATTAAAACAGCGATATCTCGGGATTTAAGGACATCTGGGTCCGACATTTCGTATTTGTAACCCATTGTGGCATACATTCCTGGGGAAACATAATGGATGGATTCCTCATCTGAGATTGATTTGAATATTCCACCGACAAAGCAGAAAATACTTTCTATCATACGTAAACAAATGCAAACTCAAAGGAAGCACATTTCCTTCCTTATAATTAAACGTCTATATATTCCTTACTTAAAATTATCTACATTATTAATTACTTACTTTAAAAACTCATTTCAAAACATTAAATGAATTGTGACAAACGAAATTCGTAATCACATTCAAAATTGTAACTTCTGTATTATTATTAACTTCTTAAATAAAATACAATAAATAACATTTATGATAATGTTAAATTTTGGTATGTATGAATATATAATATACATACTTATATACTATACTTATTGCTAATATGTAATAAATGTATATATTTATTATATATTAAGTTTTCTAATATAAGATTGTACATAATATTGGTACTGTAATATGCATTACTTTAAAAATGTAATTTAAACACACACACACACATAATGTACGATTCATATTCACATGAAGTTAGTCGCTTTTTCATATTCAAATGTTTTTTTAATAAAGAACAATACGGAAAATTATTTAAAGTTTGATGAAGCTTTGAAAGAGAGAGCTACTTTTGTTTAATGTATATTCATCATAACAAGATAAAAAGTTGTCTCTCTTGTTACATTAGTTTTAGTTTGCATTTCTATCGAAGATAAGTTTTAAAGCAAATATTTAATTATTTAAACATTTCTCTTAGCTTGTATCAAAGGAAATATACATTCATTTCACATAGGTAACAAAATCTATGTGAAATGAATGTAACATAGATTTTGGTTATTCTTTTTAAAAATTTTAGTAACGATTCAAATTAAATAGGGTGTACAGAAAAGCTATCTTTATTCAATTTACTTAAAATCGTAAAAGAGCAAGAAAAAAATGATTTCATATCAAAAGTGGCAAAAGTGGGAATATTTGAAAAAAAATACTTAAATTTCTTTGAGCTTAAAAGAACATTGATTAACCGAAGAATTAAAATACATTAGAAGCATTTATAATCATTCAAAACTTAAAAATACATCAAAAAGGAATATTGATTAATCAGTTGAATAAACCACATTCAGCAATATGAAAAGAATTTAATTTAAATGAAATTTACAATGCTGTTGTTAAAATAAATTCAATGTGTAATCCAAATTAAACTAAGGGAAATCTTTTTAGAAGTGAAAGATTAAAAAAAAAAGTTTACCAATGTGAATAAAATAAGAGGATTCTTGAGGACAAAAAATATCAAAACTACTTAAACAATGTCTAAAACCATATTTGTTATTTTTAATTTAAATTGAATAATTTTAATATTTACTTTTTTAATTTAAATTAATTCATGGAAAAGCATTGGGTAAATAAAAAAGAGCTATTAATATTTATTGACCACTAGATGAATAAAAAAATAGCATGAAATATTATAAAACAGAATGCCTCAGTATTATTTAGATAGAAACTGTAAACACGGATTTTCTTTTAATTTACAATAAAGCATGTTGATTCAGTCTATTTTCCAAGAAGAAAGATGCTTTAATTAAACTAGAAAAAAGGTAATTAGGATATATTTAGAAAAAACATATAATGCATCATTCCAATCCCACATAAGCCATCGTAGATCAAATTTGAACCAGAAATTGTTGAGCTTTGAATATCATTATTAATAGATGAAAAAAAACGTTAAATTTAATGGAAAATAACTTTATTTTAAAAATATCATGAAAGAATAATTGAAAAAAATTAATTCAATAATTAAAAAATGAAATTGCAATTATATATATATTAGTGTGCAAGTAAATTTATTATTTACATTTTTCAATTTTTCAAAAGAATTATTTCCAATGGGTTACGATTTTTTCCTCGGAATTTTGTAATTTCGTTTTCCAAATTACTTGATGTAATAAACATTTTTGAAATGTTATATCTATGTGTATGCATTTTCATTTCCTTAAATAAACCTTCTCCTCTCATATAGTTGTGGGATAGTTTTTGTTTCTTTAAAATAAAAATTATTTATTGACCATAAAGTGGTTGTTTCTTTCATTCCAGTTGAAATCATGACTACATCACTGTATTACATTTCTCATTGGTTTAAAATGTCTATGACGTCAAAATCTACGTTACGCGTTATTAATCACAGCATCATATTGAGACGGCGTCATAAATCTGAATTTGATGCATGCCGTTAAATCTCATTCTTCGAGCGCCTGGAAACACGTCGAAGTTCATTCTGTTAGTAAAATGATTTTTTATCTAAAGATCAAGCCATTGGGAGGTTTGAGAAGGCGTTTTCCATTTATATGAAGCGTTGACACGTTGGCAATAGAAACAAAATGAGAAAGATAAGACAAAATATCCACTTTAGGATCAGTTTAAATTGCCAAGGACGATTTAAAAATTTTAAATTTTTCCTTAATTTATAGAATTCTAAATTAATAACATCCACTTAATGATTAGCTTCAATGGGCCAGGTTGATTTAAATACTTTAAAATTCCATTAATTTATAGAAATAATAATTGATAATTGACATAAATTAATAATTGACATATTTGTAATAATTTGTAATAATTGACATATTGACATCTAAATTAATAATTGACATATTTGTAAACAATCTTTTTTACATCTTAAGATTCATGCCTTGCTTACGCCAACATAAAAAAATTATTTCTATATAGGCTTTAATATTTTTAAAGAATATAACATGATTCTTTTTCCTGGAATAACTGCATGTTGATAATACACTTTCTTATGGAAATATGTAAAGGAATGATAATTTAAATTTCGTATATTCTTTCGAACTATCAATCGTATATATGAGACATAGATAATTGTTTTCACTTTTATAGATCTTGAGCATTTACATAACATTTCTTTCAAGAAAGAAAAATAAGTTAAATCTATTTTAACAAAGAAAACTATAAAAAGGAAGCAATATACTTTTATCATACCTCAAGTTTCTCGAATGCAGTGATAAAAATAAATTAAGTATTTTCTGGTAAACGCTGAATTTTATGTGAGACTTCCGGGAACATACGAAGCTTTAATAATAATGCATTATTGATTTTGTTTAATCAAAGTGAAAGCACATTTAACAGAAAATTATATCAAAGATTTTATTTTCTCTAAACATAGTTGAATTATTTAAAAAAAAAAATACGCAGATGCCGTCGAGAAAGAATATTGCTCTGAAAATTTTATTGCATTGCAATCATTTATTATGGTACAACCTTTTTAATTATTATCTAAATATCTTATAAACATAATTACGATTCATTTCACTTATATTAATCACTGATTTATATTTGCTATTTGTAAACGGTAACACA
>CM057813.1:3934240-3946740 GCA_030067965.1 Latrodectus elegans
AAATTTTCTTCGAAACCAAGGTATGAACTCCAAGTTTGCCTCGAAAATTCTAGATACACACTCCATTAGCGAAATTCATTAAATGTAGAGAGAGGCATTAACACTATTGGAGCGCTCTAATCCAATGAACGAGATCGCTTATGAAATTAAGAATACGTAAAATCCGGGAATTCTCGTCTCGACGAGATCCAATTCTTTAAATGTTATGTTAGCCTTCGCACGTTGAAGCCGGAGAGTGGTGAAAGGCTTCGCTATTAATGGCCCGCGCCGAACTATGGAAATTATTAAGACGCGAATCGCGTACGTGCGCTACTTCCACAAGGTAAAATAGCTTTTGCAGCAAAGCTTCCTGTATTAGGAGTGCAAAGCGTTATGAGGCAATTTATGTAATTGCTCTTTCGCAATCAGATATTTGCATTCACAGTTCTTGTTAAACCCGTTACTTGAAAAGTTTAATTATTTCTTTAATATTTGAAAGTAGGTTACGACTTTGCATTAGTTTAATTTTAGCAAGAATCGTACTGATGATTAAAATCATTTTTAAGATTTTTCTGATGAATACAAATAATTCCTACTAATTTACTTAAGTACTTTCTTGTAAACATTATAACATTATGTGAATTGAATTATGATAATTAGCAATACTCTAATATATATATATATATATATATATATATATATATATATATATATAATTTTAATATTACAGATATTTTAATATATAACATTATTTATCTATATACTAAAAGACAAACATTTAAAATGAAACGCAGCAAAATTAATATTTTCCATGTTTTTTAGCAGTTATAAAACAAACAGATGCAAATGAATATCGTAAATCATTTATAAACGTAATAAATCCATATATTTAAAGTTTGGGAAACATATCATGATTGATTGATTTAATATTTAGTATATAAACCAAATTATAATAGATCATAATAATATATACTGTAACCAAAATGCTATATAGAGATACAAAAATATGTTACTAGCGAACTTATGTTATAAAATATGTTACTAGCGAAATTAATGATTTCATTAAGATGATAATAAATTTTTATGAATTAAATTTTATTTAAATATATATTTTTTGTTAAATTGTGTGTGTAGTAATTTTTTTTCAATAAAAATTTGCAATAAAATTCCTTTTTATTAAAAAATGTAGCCAAGAGCAAAACTGGAATATTATCAAAAAAATGTTTCTTCTTTAGGATTTCATCAGTGAATTATTTTTGAATGTGTCAAAAATGACTATGTAAATAAAAAGTTTACATGAACCACTTATTAAGGGTTATGCAGTTATTTAACACACTGCCATTTATAAAATATAGAAATTTATTTAAATTGTTTTTTCAGAATTCGTAGTTAAATTGAATGTGACTGATTGATACGTAATTATGACTTTTTTAACTTATTTTTTATTTATTAGTATGATAAAACGATAATAAATAAGAAAAAAATTGAAAACAAATTTAAGTGATACTCACAAAAAGTTTTATTTTTAATTTAAATACAAGAAAATAGAAATTAACTTTGACAGAATAATTTAAAGATTTTCTAAAGTTTATGCAAACTGATTGTTTCACTAATTTTAGTAGTATAAACACGGATGAAAGTAATTATTATTTGAATGAGCTATAAAATACTTTTTATAAAATTCTTAAATTTTTAAGAATGCGCAATACATATCTTAATAAAAAATTATTTTGTAAGGGATACGACTCTATAATTTTATAAGGGTAACAAATCTGATATCCAAAATTGTGCTTTTGAATGTGAAATTTGAAGAAAAACTAGAACTAAAGCATGGTTTACCCATACATATTTAGTACACAAAGTTTAGTTTTCGCACTTGACTGTGGAACTTTCAAAAGGATATATATTCAGAAGCATAAAGAATAAGATCTCAACATTTTTTATCACACGTTCTTAGTATAAAAACGATCAAAAGTGTTTCTTTGTGTGTTGAATCTGAAAAGGCTGTGAACAGTGCCAAAGACAAAAAGTTTAGGAAAGAAATTTATGGTACACAAGAGAAGAAAGCTGTTTTTTGCCTATAAACACAGTAAAAAAGAATGAAAGCATTGAACTCCTTGGGCAAGGAGTGTAAATTTATTCCATTTTCTAAGGCCATTTTTTTGCAAGTGTCTTCGAAAAAATATTTTCTTTTCCTTAGATTTTTAATAATAATAAAAAAAAATTTTAGTATTAAGAAAAATGCTTAAACGAATGCTTATTTTAATTTTCTCAAAAGAAGCAATTATTTAAACTTAGGGCATGAAAACAAAGTGATTTTTCTTTATTCTTTCATATAATGGGAAAAACAAAAATTTATTTCATTTCTTTAATCAATAATTCTCATTAATTTTCTCTAACAAGTTCAACTTCTTTTCAGCATATTTCATTCTTATTCTTTATTCATTTTACTAGTAATTTTATTTTTATTTTAAACTTCTTTAAGCTTAGATTAGCATTAATTTGGAAGAAAACGTGTTGCGAATTAATTTTCCTGTTTATTAAGTATTGATTTTATACAATAAAAACGTAAGATCATTTTCATATTTTAAGTTGACTGTCAATTATTTTTATATTGAATCTGTAATACCCGTCTTTAGAGAAAATATGCTTTAAATAAATATGTACATATTTTTTTAAATAAAATATACTGTGATCAAAGTGATTCCAATAATTATAATTTATTGTTTTAAAGAACAATTTTTATATAATTACAATGCGAATTTTCAATAAAATTAAAGATCTACATCTTTGGAACACAACTATTAAAAACTTTAATGCAAACTACTCAACTTTGAATTAACCAGTTATTTTAATTTTTAAGTAAATGTATTTAATTTCGGCTATTCACTCACACTGAAATAAGCAATATAGTATTGCACATAAAATTTATCAAATTTTTAATCGCTTAAAAATAGTATGCAATTTATAAATTAAATACATGCATTTTCTTAAATAAATTGCAATCAACTTTGCTTAAATTAAATTTAAATTACTTAATGTTCCTTTAGATTTAAATATTGCTTATATGATATATATATATTATTTTCTGATATTAATAGATGTTTTAAAGAGCAACGCACAGCATATTTTAATTTGGATATTTTGAAATACAAAAGAAAATTAAAAACCTACGTAGAAAAAATTTTAGTGTTAAAGAAAGGAAGTCAATAATCTTAAGATGTAAAAGAGATTGTATGTGTGTGTTTACAAATATGGCAATTATTAATTTAAGATTCTATTAATCAATGGAATTTTTAAATATTTAAATCATCCTTGCCAATTAAAAATAATCATCAAGAGGATGTTATTATTTTAGAATTCTATTAATTAATGAAATTTTTAAATATTTAAATTACCCTTTTCGATTTGAACTAATCATTAAGTGGATGTTTTGTCTTGTATTTTCTATTTTACTTTTTCTTTTATTCTATTGCCAACGTGTTAATGGTTCGAATAAATAGAAAATGACTTTTCAAACCGATGGTTTTATCTTTATTTAGAAATAGTTTTATTAACAGAATGAACTTCGACACAATGCTCAAACATTGGATAGTGAACGTAGCATTGACTCTTGCCACTCGATGGATGCGATTTGATGGCATTTAGCAAATTCATAAACAAATCGGATTTACGACGCCGTCTCAATATAATTTCGCAATTAATTATGCACGACGTACATTCTGACGTCATAGATTTTTGAAAACCAATGAGAGGCGTAATAATTGATGCAGTCATGATTTCAACTGAACGAAAGTAACAACCACTTTATGGTTAATAAACTGACAATTGGGTGAAACTATATATTCTTGAGAACGAGGAATAAGTTCTAATTTTAAGTAGTAAATTTGAAAGTTCTAAATGAATCATATAATATTCATATTACCTAGTTAAAATTATAAGTATGCTTAATATAAGAAAAAAATTAATTTGGAATCTTAACTTAAAATAATGCATTGTTTATATAGAATGTGGAAATATTTATAACAATTTATTGTGTTAAAAATAAGTTAAATATAAAATTTAGAAATGTAAATTTATCAAATTAAAAATGCTAAGTTAATATTAATGTCAGAATAATTTGTCATATGTGATTATAACATAAATATATTATTCAACCACAGGATTTAAGAAATAAGACATAATTAAGTATAATTACATAGCTTTGTTCCTTTTATTACGTTCTGGTATGTGTTTCAGATAAAGAGAAAGCTAAGTAAGCATTTTATTAGTCGATTTTAAACTACTACAAACATCAGCTTCCTAAGGAAGAATCAACCCATGGAATTGTTCAGCTGAGAATCTAAGCGTTAATCATTTAACAAAAAAAAAGTTGATATTGCACATAGAATATTAATTGAACTATTTATACGACAAATCAGGAGGTATACCAAATTCCTACCCTTAATAAGGCTACCAATAAATCTAGCTTATTGATGCAATTCTTTACCTCAAATATTCCGTGTAATCCATTCGCATTTGATTGGAATATCTTTTCGAAAAAATATACATATACACACACACATTGAGTAGGTCAAAAAATAAATTCACTTTGTTAATGTTTTTTTCATTGTAAAACTGTAATTTACTTTTGTATTAACTATATATCATTGAATATTGGGGATCGGCCTTCCGTACGAAAGGGCGGGATTTAATACCCAATGCCGCCAAAAACCCAATAAGTACATGCGATAAACCTGCTCGATACGTGGTATCGAAAATCCCGTGGTTGGTCGTTGAGCAGTTGCCATAGATTTAATGATATGGAGAAAATTTCTTTCCTTCCCAGATCAACGTCAAAATTGAGGGAGTGGATTCTCTGGTAATGCCATCTATCGGAGGACTTTAAAAGAAAGCCGTACTTTCCCTTCGTGTTGCTCTAGTTAAATAGAATACGCACCCTGCGGACTTGAATTCGCATAGCTAATGGCATATGGAGTTTGGCTCGTCTAAGTATCATTAGTAATGATAACATATATTGAAAAGATTTGTACATTTTATGTTAATTAATTCTAAAAATTTTTAAACTATATTAAAAACTTTCAGTGAAATTTATTAGTAAAACTATAAAGGAATTAGAAAATTAAAAGAATAAATAAATCGTTTGAAAATATGTTTTTAAACATAACCACATACACACAAGATGTAAGAAGGAAATAGATTGAAATTAAGAAATAAAAATGTGATTGCTTTCTTAAATGCTAATATAACTCAAATTTTGTAGCTAATGGAAATAATCACACTAATGGTTGCTATCTGTTTCATCTCATTTTTATGTATAGAAACAATTTTTGAATGTCCAATTTCAATGTCAATATTGCTTGTATATTCATATGAGATGAGCATTAATATATCATTTAAATTATCAAGTATATTTCATGAAAATATGTTTAATAATGAAAAAAATAAAGAACATTTTTGTTAATATAGCGCAATTTTTTGTACTTAAATACGGAAACTGGAAAAATTCATTCAAGTTCATACTAAATTATAATTTTAAATAGTGAACATTATTTTACATAAACGTTTTTTCCATTTTTTAATTTTTAAAAAAATCTGCTTATTAATATTGAGTTCTTTTTTCCCTAAAAAATATTTTCCAATATAAAATCTATTAAGAATCACTTAATCATTCTGAAACATTAAGACACCATGAAATTCTAAAGTTCACATTTTGAATAATTTTCCTTAGCACTACAATATTTTTTTAAAATTATTCACTGGAAATAAATACGTAAGAATTCATCCTAGTAGGAAGAGAAAGTTCATTTCTTTTAAATGTGGTACTGATCCTGTTTAGTTCCTCTTAATTTTGTAAGAAAATATGCAAAGTTAATATCATAAGATAAGACAATAACTTGTGAAATAAATGCGCAAGAAAAGTAAAAAAAATGTTAGCGCATAAATATTTGTTTAAAATGATTTATTATTAAAGCAGTTTTTAGTGTTTTGTAACATTTTACTTACATAGTAGGTTCTAATTAAAATTTATCTAACTTTTAGTTTTAACATTTAATTTTCAACACAAAGACTAAAAATTACAATTAATATTTCATTTTATGTATGCCTTAAAATTTCTTCGAACACAAGCAAGATAAGCATCAGAAAAGATAATACAAACTTAAACAAACAAAGAATTAACGGGCATTATTCGTTACCTGCACAATAATTAAGTTTTATAATGTGCATGATAGAAAAAAATCAAATTAAAACAATTTATGTTAAAACAAAGATTTAACTGGAAATATTCGTTACATGACAAAAACTAGCCAATAATTAGTTTTACATAGTGTATAAAATGCACCTGCAAAAAAGAATAATATATTTAAATAAATTTTCAGAAAACATTTTTATACGTTGTATATCTATTATTTTCTTAAGTTATCAAATCACTTGAAATAAAGTTCCAAAATTCTTAGAATATTAAAGATCTTCAGGAAACTAATTGTTAAAAAAGTTTAGTTTTACTAAATTTTGATATTAAATTTCTTAAAATTTCGTTTAAAATCCTATAAAAAATACAAAGTATCTCTTAGAATAAGGATAACTCCATTATGTTAAAAATAGAAAAAAAATATGTTTCGAATTTTATTACCAAGGAAACGGTGTGGAGGTCATTTAAAATATATCAATTTAAAGATAATGAAAACAATTCTTGTATGCTCAATATTAATTATGAGGATGGACAATACATCTCATTTTGATTTTATAATTAAGTCTGAAAAAAATTAGGGAATATTCATCCGCAAATTCAAAAGATTTACAAGAAAAAAGGTGAAATCTTAGAATCCCAATTTTGCAAGAGCTATCTTTTACTTCTCTTCTTGTTTCCGTAAAAGAATTTTTAAAAGACTGTAAATGGAGACCATAATTACGATTAAAGACGCATTAAATATTTAAGTTACCTATTCTTCTTTTGATAACGTGCAAGCAAATTAAACTGTTGGAAGCATATCTATTAATTTTAATAGGCTTAAAAGAGCAAAATAAACTGACGGTTTAAAGAAAAGATTATATCAAATAGGGCAATTAAAACTGTTATCAAAAGTATTACTTTATTCCATAAATATTCAAGTGTATTTGCTGAAATTACTCAAATAAATTTCTGTGTGACTTTTGCTTTGAAAATAATAGGGTATGATATTATTATCAGGTAAATTAATATTTTAAAAATTAGAAACAATTCCTCTTTATTATATTGTTTTAATATTGTTTTTTAGTTTATTTTAATAATTGTTTCTCGAAAATAGATGTTTTAAGCAGCTTATGCAAATCTAATTAAATTACATTTGTTCACATTTAAAAGGCATAAAATTCATCTCCGTTATTTTATCATTCGGTATTTTTTAGGAAAAAAGCTTTGAATGCTCTTAAATAATTAAAATTATATAGTAAATTATATAAATTTAAATTTCCACTAAAAGTACTCAATAATTATAAAATATTATATAAATAAACTATTTGTATATTTGGATTAATTTGTTCATAGAGAAAATATGAATTTTTGTTAAGTTGTTGCATCAGCATGCTTCCCTGCACCTAGCCCTGCTTTGCGCTCTATCAGTTAGATAGGAGCAGTCGAATGGAAATTCCGTGATTTTGAAACAGGGACCAGGCAGAAGACCCTCAATACTTGGCTTGCAATCCTCAGAGACATCATTTCACTTGGAGAACATTGCGGCCTTGCCCACTTTTAATGTGTAGCACAGCCACCTTAAACATCAGTTTTCAGAGTTTGGATGGTAATTCAGTATGAAGAAATGATAAACAATTTTAAAGCGTACTCATTTTTGTACCCGTGCAGGGAACAGTTTAACTGGCTAAGGCATTTTTAACGCCACTGCGTAAACTGTCTTTCGGGAGAAAATTTTGAAGATTTGCCTGCTTGAGTCTCAAGGGAAGAAACCTTGAAAACTCTTAAGCACACATCTCAACTGACTTACAGGTTAAAAGCAGAAGAGCAACACTCGTCTCCATTTGTTCATGGGCTTATATACTAGGAACATTTGCTCATAGAAGCACTATTATACTCCTTCTTTCATATGAATAGATAATAGCATGAAATGTCAAAAAAACTATTGTAAATTATTTTAATACCCACAATGCTTCAGATAAAAGTTTTATACGTGTGCTGCAATACAAGAAGCAGGAATTTTCAAATATTCATCAAAAAGATGTACTTGGAAAATGTAATGATCTTCAGTTGCTTTACAATGAGATCAAACACAAGAATTTCCACTTTAAGCAGTGCAGTTAACCACTTGTTTACAGTGAGGTGACATATGTGCTGAACAAATATTAAACATGAATTGTTATCATTTAATTGAGTTGTTAATTTTACAATTGTTCAAAGCATATTGTTATCTTTTGAAACTATGCCACTGAATCCTTCCGATAGAGCTTAAAATATGAGCTTTCAGATTTTAAAACAATTTACACGTTGTTGTTGTTGCATGCACCCGAGATCAGCAGCGTTAGACAAGTTCCATCAGCGCGTACACCTTCAAAAAGTCCAGCACCATAAGTCGATTCTGCAACAGATCTCTCCCGAAGAGACCAAGGGGTTGAAGAATATGTACAGAAGTGGCCTGTTCATTTAAACACTTAGAGCAAATTTCGAATTTCTTCATACCCTTGATGAATTTCAAGTTACTAAGATGGCCACTTCTGAAACATTGAAAGAGAAACTGAATTTGGAAAAGAACAGAAATACGAGGGGACACACAAATCACGTATGAATCTCACCTACAACCTCATATATGATAATGAGCCGCTTTCAGCTCAAAACTTGTCGTTTGACCTTTGGATATAATTGGATGCCACATATCGATATGATATGTTTGCAGTTACCACCTTCACTTGCGGACTTCATTCATAAAAACTGCACAATAATCTTTATTTGGAATAAAGTGGATTATTTTATAGTCAATGATTGTTTGAGATGCAATAAATATAAATTGAAGCATTACAACAAGCTGCTGTAGTTGGCTCACCCACTGTGCTTTATCATGTAATTTAATATAATTAATTCATTACTTAACACGTGATTTGTTTGTTGACTTTGAGAAATATCAATTTAAATAAACATTAGTAAAACTTCTTATTTATGTTTTAGAGGAGCAGTTTACGCTAACGCATGTGCCAGCATTTATAACACAATAAGTAAGATATTTCATATCTTTTTAAGTCTAAAATCTAAGTCCTAATCTAGAATATTTTTTAATCATACTAACAATTAAAATAAGTGAGATAACTCTACAACCTAATGACGAATTTATTAAACGACAATTTCTAACATTTTTCATCAATTATTTGTTTTTCACATTATTGATTAAATCCATCAAATTGATAAACCAATAAAAATAAGAAATGCATAAACTTTCTCTTTAATATATATAGTCAAGATAGGAATAATTAATAGATACAAATTATTAAGATTTTCTTAATAAACATTTTAATCCTTCAAACCAAACAATACAAATTCTTAAAAACAGAAGAAAATTGTTTTAAAAGAGCTCATGCTGCAAAGCAAATCTATTTTAATTTTGAAAAAATCCTTTAATCTCATTAAGCTGTCTGGTTATATCTGAATACGAACACACCATCTGTTAGAAGAAGAGCGTCTTGGTTTGTAGGCATCAGTCATTTACGACTTTTGATAATTTTAGCAACAATCCAAAGGGGTGGAATATTAATCAAATATTTTCGATAAAAACACATGTCAAATTCAATTAAACAAAAAAAAAAAAGTTTTATCTTCAAGATTCTGTCCAATACAGCCTATAAAAGTCAACCGAAACTTAGGAAGAAGCGAATTGCCGATACTACAAAATTTTTTTACATAACGACTGTTTCCTGTTTCACATTTATTACACTGCCCGACATTGAAAATGCAACACCAGGAAGGAGTTGCCAGAACGTGGCAAAACTCGACAAATAGAGAGTGACAGTAACAAACAAAACGTGATCAGCATTTCGAAATGATATGCCGAAGGAAAACAGGGTAGAATCAGTTGTAGGACCACCATGGATGGTAATACACGAAAAAACACGTCTAGGCACATAGTTTGTGATAGTATGGATGACATCCTAAGGAATGGCTCTCCATTCCCTGTCGACTATTAGCCAAAGTGCGTCTTCTGAAAGAGGCAGTGTCAGGATCTTCAAATGGCATCCAATCATATCCCAAACGTGTTTGACTGGGGAGAGATCTCACAAGCACGGTGATAAGCCAATTAACTATACACCTTTCAGAGTATGTTGGCAGATGCGAGAAACCTGCCCATTCTTCTCAGTCGGATCACCATGCTCCTCGTAAACTTGTCTGTCTGTTGAAACTGACTCCGCCAACGATGGCTTAACAATTTCTTCAATTACAGGCTCATTTGCGATAAAAACAGTTTTTCAACGGTTATTTTCCAAAAAGCAAGAACGGTGGGGATATAGACTACTCTGCCGGTTTCTGATTTTAAATCTTACCATACGTGCGCTGGAGAGCTAAGCATTTCATATCATTTGCTTAACTTGGTAAGATAAATCTACCCTGAAATTCGCTTACTTTTCTGGCTACTCTTTCTTGGTTTTTCATTTTCAATGTTAGATGGTGTATTATAATAGAAAATGCCCAAATAATTCTGGACTCATATTCATAAATACGAACTTACTATTAGTAGGATCGTAAAAAGATCCTTACAAAGCAAATGATTTCATATTCACAAATTACTGCTGTCGGTCACAAATCAATAAACATTGATGAGTAATGTGCAAGTGGTATACTTTATTACTCCTTTAGATTATCATTTCATTCAATGAAAACTGTAGAGTGTAAACCTTGTAGTCAGACTATATTGAATTTCGTTTATTTCTCAATAAGGCATAATCAATCAATATTAATGAGCACCTCCATGATTAGCAAATCATCATGACAATTTATCTATAATTCTTTAGATTATGGATTGAATTTGACGTATGTAATTGATTAAGATGTAAATTTAATTACTTTCTATCTGAACTCCGTTATATATATTAATAAGATTGAAAATTTTTAATTTTAATTAATTTTTCTTAAATAATTGAACAACACACATAAGTAAAGCTTAATTCAAATAAATTTAATGATACAAATTAAGCTTTAAAATAAAACTCCATCAACTATAATTTTATTGAATTTATTTAAGCAATTTAAACGAAAAATCTAGTTATTTATTTGTACTCAGAAAATTCGTATTTCTATTTAGTATAGTGCTTCAAACATATTAAGCTCTGAGGTGAATGCAGATTCAATTCAAAACAAGTATTTATGCAGGATTTCTCATTAAGTGCACATTTTTAGATATTTTCCAAATGTTTGAAATCAATAAAGAAACATTGGCAACAAAATGACAAGATGATTTACATTTTCCATTTCATTTTTAACACTCCATAAATTTCTTCGTAAAGTTGATTACACATTCAAAATTTATTTTTTACCAGGAAGGACGAGGTTCGATTCCCAATACCGGCAAAGACCCACCGAGCAGATGCAATATATTTAATCGTGAAATCTGTGGAATAGAGATTCCTGTGATCGGTCGTTGAACTGTTTCCATAGGTGTAATGGTCTGAAAAAAATGTCTTTTCCTTCCAGATCAATATCTAAATTGAGGGAGTGGATCCTCTGGTGGTACCATCTATCAGAGGTGCTTACAGCAAAGACGTACTTTCATTTTCGTGGTGTTCTGGTTAAAAGAAAGACGCACACTACATACTTAAATTAACATAGCCAACGACGCAGCAAAATTGGCATGTCCAAGTGCAACAACAAAAATTAATATTTAGAATTATAGTTTTGAAAGCAATTAACAAAAAATTCTTTAGATATGTGTAGGATGTTTAGAATATGAACTCTAGGTCCAATGTCACAACAATTTCGATATGTCATCTACGGTCACTTCCGAAATAAATATGTAGTATCATTCAACAAATTTCAAAATTCCTTAATGAAAATTACTTTTCTCATGAGATGAAATTCTCGTAACAAATATACAACTATATTAATCGAGTTTTGATGTGCATATTTAATGTAATTTTTATTAATTATTAATAAAATTAGTTGTAGAAATTAATAGCGAATATTAAGGATAAAGGAAGTAAAATAATGAATCAAAATTAATCTCAAATTTTACTTCATTATGATTATCGATCATTCAATCGTTTGATTTTAGAGTTATAGATTTGATTTCACAAATTCTTGGTTAATGCATTAAATGTTGGTTACGTTTTACATTTAACAACATTTATATTCAATATCATATAAATTAGACTAACAAAAGTAACTGTTAGGCTGTTTGTGTGATTCTACTTTTATATAATAGCTAAAATAGAACATATAAAATCAAAATGTTTTATTATGTTAAAACTGATTGACAACAAATTAATGATAAACCCCTCACGCTTTCTAACTCCTTTTCCTCAGAAAATGAGATGTATTTTAATAGAGCTGA